>CM033282.1:9530136-10045136 GCA_019343175.1 Oedothorax gibbosus | reverse complement strand
AAAGTCTTTTCGAGGCTTGCATAGTAAATAGACAGACTATAAACAAGGAGAAACCAAAAATATTTTTGAAAATTGGTAAGAGATTTACAAGTTTACTTTCACAAGTTAATGTAATTTTAATCAATATTTATTTTCTATTTTAAGTTTATTCCGATTTAAATTTACCATATTGTTGAGATATTACTTTTAGAGAGTTATTTTTGCCAAAAATTTAATTTTGGCATGGAATTTTAACTAATTATTAACCTTAACATAAGTTTAATTTTGTAAAGGATCCTTCGCATTTTCTTCCACCGAAATCGCCCGATTCCGGAACGATCGTTTAGTGGAAGAACATGCTAAGTGTTAACGTTAAAGTAACACGTTTTAGGAAATTTTTCATACTTTCGCTTGCATTAATAGCAAAACAAATGGTTCTTTTGTAGTTTTAATCAAAAAGAATTCAACAAAATGTAATTAATATTTCCTAATTAACTTTAATTATTAAATATAATCAATGAAATAAAATTTATATTGCGTAAAACTGGGTTTTGAGTGCATTTAGCAAAATAGGAAAAAAATGCATTTTGATTTTAAATTTAAACAGAGTTAAAGGTTTTAGCATTTTAAAAAATATCGTCTACTTTGAATGTCGTCTGATTTTTATTGTAATAAACATAGATAATTTAGCAGCAAACAGTTGGTATAATTAAAACAAAGTTGCACCTGCTCTATGGAGATCGCAATTCGCGTTAAAACAACATTGCACCGAACATTCAAAGCATCTGGTTTGTTTAAAAAAATGAATTATGGGTACAAAAATCGTTTTAAACCCATTTTACGTTTGATCTCTAAAACGTTATAAGTTCTTAATATTTATTAAATGATCGATGACTTTAAAAAAGTACTATGCATCAAGATTGTAAAAATAAATTGTTTAAACGATCATGTTCTACTGTTGTAGAAATGCTGTAAATTAAAGTAGCTTTCTTAAAATTGATTAAACCCTTAATTGAAAAGGAGAAAGCAAAACTTAAATAACCTTAGGATCTATATCTTGCCATACAACTTATTTTTACTTTTTGTTTTAATATCAAAGTTTCTTTTTAAATTTGATTATTCTTATCTAAAAACTATTTAAAAATTTATTTTGCGAAAACTTACATCTTGCATTATTATCTTTTTTTATAAGTCAAATTTAATATATATTTTATTCACATGCATTTGTGTTTTCTTTTACTATATTTTTGTATACTTTTTATAAAGTTAATTTGTCTTATTATTCTTCAAAGTATTTAGTTTATAATTTCAGTGGTAAGGGTATTTTTTTTTAATATTTTCAATTAAAAACTTACTCATCTAACATTAAGCAAGACGTTCTAAAATAACTTATATAACCTACTTTCTTTTAACTTAAATACTCAAAGAAATCGTTATATTCGTTATAGTAGGGACAGACGGACGAACAAAAAGTATATAAGATAGGTGACTGAGATATCTTAAATAAACTAGGGATGTTTAACACTATATATCAATACGCTCATTTAAAAGTTATATATACTTATAAAGTATTTTCAATAACTTTCAAACCTAAAAAGTTCTATGGCAGCTACTTCTTGCACATGCACAATTTCCTCGATAACCTTATTATGATGTCCAACAGGAACTAGGAACCCGTGTACTAAATTTGAAATCCGTAGCTCTTTCATTTCGAACAGACGGATCAATGTAAAAAAAAAACAATTTTTTAGAATGAGCGCCCTCCAAAACGTGTAGAAAGCGCAAAATCTTCATTTTGGATTATTGACCCCCATCGCAATAGTTTTATTGCCTTACATTTTATATTAGGTAATTGAAAGTAATAACTTTAAAAATTGGACGGGTACAAAGGAAGTTGGGAGGGTGGTAGTAGGACGTACGGACAGAAACAAAATAACAGACGTACAGGCAGGTGGCCAAACACTATACATTGTAGTCATCTAATTTTTTACTTTCGAACCAAAAAAAGAATTTTCAAAATCAGGCACTTTGGATCGGAAATTGAAAGGGATATGGACGGACGGACCAAATGATGGACGGACAGGCAAACAATTAAAAAGTATAAAAGAGATCTGTCAAGTCCTATCTTCCAAACAGAAAAAGAATTTTGAAAATCGGAAGGTTAGTACAGAAATTATGAAACGGGTATGGACCAAAATTACCTCAAAAATGTCACTAGCACGTTCTTCCACTAAACGACTGCCAAAATCTGAAGCACTTCGGAGGAAGAACGTGCCAAGTGCATGAGGTGTCAAGCGCGTTTTGTAAATTTCGTGTTATTACGTAAATTACGGTTAAGCCAAAAGCCACCAAGCATTTTGAAGAACCAAACTAAAATATCATGCAAAAAAACTATGATTTTGTGAATGACAGAAAAGTTGCAAACTAAAAACTTTGAAGATCATTATCTCGTTTTCACCTTTTTGTCACTTAGCACGTTCTTCCACTAAGCTCTTCAAATATGTGTTAAATTAAAAAAAATCGTATTTAATAAGTTTTGTAATAACACTGTATATTTTAATAGCTTTAAAAATAAAATAAATCCAATATAATTCAATTTAAGTTCATTCCAAAACCAAAACTTCATTACTTCTTGCAGCCTAGCTAAGCCTAACTATACCACCACTTTACCCCACTACCTAAAAATAATTATTAAAAATTTAAAAATTGGAATTTTTCTTAGCTATTTTTACAGAAATACTCTTCAAGAATGTGGCTATTGCATGTAACTATGCTTAAGAGCACAGCATGTTTTATAAAATAAAAAGAATAAAGTTTTTACGAGTGAATTCTAACAGCTGAAACAAAATTATCATAAGAACCAGAATCTGAATAAATTAATGGTGTTGCCAGATTCTAAAGACCAAATAAAAAATAATAGGAGATCTTCTAAAAATATTTCAAAGGAAAAGTATAAAAACATTTAAATGTACAGTGAAAAATTTTATATTTTTAACATACCCTCATTTTCCCCCACCCCACCCTATCAAAGAAACCGGTTTAAAGTGGCCTTACGAAAATAACTAATTTTCAATGAAACCCGAAGTCCCAAAAAAAGACGGTTTTCCATCCCTAGATCATGGGGATGGTAAGGAAGGTAAGGTAAGGAAGGGACGGTAAGGAAAATCATGATGTTTTCCGGTCTTCTTTTTGCTGAACTTAACTCCAGTTTAACGGAAATGGATTTTTTTTACTCATTTTACTCTCTTAAAAAATATTATTCAAAAAATCTAATTATCTAGCAAAAATTAACCTTAACCCCAGAGACAATAAGCAGCTCATTTCAATAAGGTTTTTTTTAACTTTCTTGTTGGTAAAGTCTTGAAAAAAAATGGGGCTACTAACTAAAATGTGACTTTTCTGCCATCCAGTTTTCATGATTGAAGAATTTAACTGTAGCTAAATACAGTGTATCTCTTCACCACTTTAGCAATGAGACCAGTGGCAGTGAATGTACCAAAACCCAGGGACAAAGTTAAGAGAAAAGAAATCCATATTATAAATATCAAAAGCCAAAATTTTATGTGAAGCAATTTGTTAAGATATAGTATTAGTTCAATTTAAAATTCAAATGAATGTAATTTTTATCTAAAAAATGTGTTAGTTTGAGCACTAAACTAAAAATTTGACATTCGGGACAGGGGACGGTAAGAAATTTTCGGCAATGTTTTGTGTCCAAAAAAATTTTTAGAGTTTCTTTGTTTTAAAATACTGTTTGATAATTATATAAGGACCAATCTGTTAGTATAATAAGAAAAAATTAAAACAAAATATTATTTTTTTTCATAAGTTATGCCCAAGGGACATAAAAGTAAAAATTATGGTAGAATAGGGTACTTGACTAAATTTTTTTTATTGGCTTAAAATATTCTTATGCCAAAAATATTCGACCCGTATTTTTTTTTTATTTCAAATACCCCATAAAAAGGCAGAAAAATGAATTTTAAAATTAGGACGAAAAATCACTCCCGAAAACGCTTCCTGGCTGTCACGTGGTATCTGTGATGTCACTAGTGACTATAAACAAACTTTGAAACACCACATTGGAGTCGATTTTAGGCAAATTCGAAATATCCGCTTCTGTAAAAAGCCTTACATTATCTCAATATTTATTATTTCAAGAGTAAATTAGATTAAATCAAGTTTAATCAAAAAACAAAAAAACAACACGCCGCGCCGGTTTGTTTATAGTTACTAGTGACGTCAGCCAAACCGTTGTGTTTGTGATCACGTGATGATCACGTGAAAAAAATGCCTTTTTAAAATGATTTTTTTAACGATTTAAAGATTTATTTCGCAAAAAAATATATGCATTTGTTATTTTTGACTTTCAACTATAATTTAAATAATATTGGAAGGTATTTTGGCGATGCAGTCAAGTACCCTATTGCCCTTATACACCTTAGAAAAAACATCGACAAACACAGCATCCAGTTGTAATTTAAACTTTTACAAGTTAGTATATAGGGTTTTTTTAGTTAAATAAATATATGTATATCTAAACGTCATAATGAATTCGTAGTCAACACAAACTTATGCTCGCCCAAACTGCTTTTTTCTGCAAGAAACTACAGCATTTAAGAGAAAAACATGTACGCAAGATTCAATAACAACTGTAGATGATTGCCACTCACAGAGAAGCTCATTATCCTCTAATGTCATTCAGTTCTACTCTGCTTTGTTAACATTACTAAGACAGTCTGGAGCTTAATTTTCCCATCTTACACTATGCTTTTATCTTTCACCACCCTCCCCTACCTGAACAATCAAGCTTTCTAGTCCCATCTCCTTGCCTTTATAAAATATATCATCTTTTCACACCCTATAATTACTTAAAAAAGTTCTTACTTATTTAAGTACAGCCAAAACTTGTTAACGCATACTCGCTTAACACGAAATTTCGCTTAAGATGAAATGAAAGCATTTCTCCGGCCAAAAATGCTGTGAGGAAATGCTTTAAAAAATCCTTTTAGACGAAATCCCCTTAAATCCGAACAGATAATTGAAGAGCTTAGTGGAAGAACGTGCTAAGTGACAAAAAGGTGAAAACGAGATAATGAGCTTTTAGGGGGGGCTAAGTTTTTAGTTTACAACTTTTCTGTCATTCACAAAATCATAGGGGTTTTTTTGCATGATATTTTAGTTTGGTTCTTCAAAATTCTTGGTGGCTTTTGGCTTAACCGTAATTTACGTAATAACACGAAATTTACAAAACGCGCTTGACACCTCATGCACTTGGCACGTTCTTCCTCCGAAGTGCTTCAGATTTTCGCAGTCGTTTAGTGGAAGAACGTGCTAAGTGACATTTTTTAGGTAATTTTGGTCCATACTCGTTTCATAATTTTTGTACTAACCTTCCGATTTTCAAAATTCTTTTTCTGTTTGGAAGATAGGACTTCACAGATCCATTTTATACTTTTTAATCGTTTGCCTGTCCGTCCATCATTTTGTCCGTCCGTCCATATCCCTTTCAATTTCCGATCCAAAGTGCCTGATTTTGAAAATTCTTTTTTTGGTTCGAAAGTAAAAAATTAGATGACTTCAATGTATAGTGTTTGGCCAAATGCCTGTACGTCTGTTATTTTGTTTCTGTCCTTACGTCCTACTACCCCATAGCTTCCTTTGTACCCGTCCAATTTTTAAAGTTATTAGTTTCAATTACCTAATATAAAATATAAGGCAATAAAACTATTGCGATGGGGGGTCAATAATCCAAATTGAAGATTTTGTGCTTTCTACACGTTTTGGAGGGTGCTCATTCTAAAAAATTGGGTTTTTTTTAACATTGATCCGTCTGTCTGAAACTACTTTACAGTTCAAAATAAAAGAGCTACGGACAAATTTAGTACACGGGTTCCTAGTTCCTGTTGGACGTCATAATAAAGATTTTGAGAAAATTGAGCATGCACAAGTAGAAGCTGCTATAAACTTTTTTTGTTTTTAAAGGTTTGCTGAACACCAAAATAGATACAGACTTCAAATTTGATACACGTGTTCCCTGTACTAGTCGGACGTCAAAATAAAGTTTTCTACAATATTGTGCATGTGCAAGGAGTAGCTGCCATAGAACTTTTTAGGTTTGAAAGTTATTGAAAATACTTTATAAGGTATATATAACTTTTAAATGAGCGTATTGATATATAGTGTTACACATCCCTAGTTTTTTTAATATATCAGTCACCAATCTTATATTTTTTGTTCATCCGTCTGTCCCTACTATAAGGATTTCTTTGAGTAGTTAAGTTAAAAGAAAGTAGGTTATATAAGTTATTTTAGAACTTCTTGCTTAATGTTAGATGAGTAAGTTTTTAATTGAAAATATTTTTTAAAAAATACCATTATCACTGAAATTATAAACTAAATACTTTGAAGAATAATAAGACAAATCAACTTAATAAAAAGTATACAAAAATATAGTAAAAGAAACACAAATGCATGTGAATAAAATAAATTTTAAATTTAAGACACTTATAAAAAAAGATAATAATGCAAGATGTAAGTTTTCGCAAAATAAATTTTTAAATAGTTTATAGATAAGAATAATCGAATTTAAAAACAAACTTTGATATTAAAAAAAAGTAAAAATAAGTTGTATGGCAAGATATAGATCCTAAGGTTATTTACGTTTTTCTTTCTCCTTTTCAATTAAGGGTTTAATCAATTTTAAGAAAGCTACTTTAATTTACAGCATTTCTACAACAGTAGAACGTGATCGTTTAAACAATTTATTTTTACAATCGTGATGCATAGTACTTTTTAAAAGTCATCGATATTTTAATAAATATTAAGAACTTATAACGTTTTATACTTTGTCACCTTATTTTTACATCAATTATTATAAAAATATTTCAGTTTGCAAAAAAAGCAATATCTTGATTAAATTTGTACTTGCCGTATAAGCTGCTATTCACACTTTCAAGCAAAAATTCAGCTTTCCGCTGGCTTCTTAATTCCGTTTTAATAATTTTAGGAGTTTAGGACATTGCACAAAATGCGTCCGATAGCTTTAGAGATCAAACGCAAAACGGCTTTAAAACGATTTTTGTCCCCATAATTCATTTTTTTTTAAAAACAAACCAACCAGATGCTTTGAATGTTCGGTGCAATGTTGTTTTAACGCGAACTGCGATCTCCATAGAGCAGGTGCAACTTTGTTTTAATTATACCATCTGTTCGCTGCTAAATTATCTATGTTTATTACAATAAAAATCAGACAACATTCAAAGTAGAAGATATTTTATAAAATGTTAAAACCTTTAACTCCATTTAAATTTAAAATCGAAATGCATTTTTTTTCCTATATTGCTAAATGCACTCAAAACCCAGTTTTACGCAATATAAATTTTATTTCATTGATTATATTTAATAATTAAAGTTAATTAGGAAATATTAATTACATTTTGTTGAATTATTTCCGATTAAAACAACAAAAGAACCATTTGTTTTGCTATTAATGCAAGCGAAAGTCTGAAAATTTTCCCCAAACGTGTCACTTAGCACGTTCTTCCACTAAACGATCGTTCCGGAATCGGGCGATTTCGGTGGAAGAAAATGCTAAGGATCCTTAGCACGTTCTTCCATTGAAAAAGTGACAAAAACGCGTGCACCTACCAACTTCGTATGCGAAAAATATACGAAATGCGAAAAATATACGAAATGCGAAAAATATACGAAGAATGTTTTCTAAAAAATTGAAAGCTGTTATGTTTAAAGCAGGTAATAACATGATCATTGACACAAAAAATCTCAATTTTTTCAAAAATGTCACTTAGCACGTTCTTCCACTCAGCTCTTCAATTCAGAATTCGAAGATTTTTTTTCTTAGTATTTCAAAGTTTTGAAGAACAAATGAAACAAAACATTTTTAAAAAATTAATTAAATCTAATTTTTCTATAGTATGTACTTCAAATAATAAATTTTATTAATTTAATTACTAATTGTATACATATACATTATTAGTATAATAAATTATAATATTAGAATACTTTTATAAATGTTATTATTTTTAAATATTTTCACTGGTTCAATGTAAAACAATTCCTGGCGGTTAACATGAAATTCAGTTAACAGGAAATGGTTCGGTCCTCCCTTCGAGTTCGCATTAACAGGGTTCGACTGCATTTTATTTTTCTTTTGCTATCTTAAATTTAATTTCTTGAACATACTTTATAGGGGAAAAGCATCATGTAACTACCTTGCTTTAATTTATTTTTTTTTATTGCAGACTTTGTGTGCACCAAAAGCAGTTTTGATATTATTGGGAAATATTTTACTTCACTTGTTTATGAAGTACAATTTTGAGTGTTTACCAAGCACATTCAGTTCAAAACACATCCTTAAATAAGTCAAGGAATCTTCAATGAGTGCAAAAAATATTCGAAAACTATTCCAAGTAAATTTAATGTGGATTTTTGTTTTTGCCTAGAAAACTATCTGGTTTCATGTTATAACCTCTTCTACCACCTATCCATGACATAACAAAGCAAAAAACAAAACTTCTTTTCACATTAAGAAATATTATATTTATAAAATTTAAAATATTCAAAAGTTTGTTTAACGACCTAATATAAATCTACAGATTCAATTCAGGAGATAAAAATTAAAAATAAGTTTCACACATTTTAAATGCATAACAAAATTAAGCTTTATTATTTTGACACAAAATAACAGAAAAAGACCAGTGTTATAGAAGATGCATGTTTTAACAATTTGAACTGTTGATTGCATCACTAAATTTACTTAAAATTAAATTTAACACGAACAAGATATTTCATTTTTACTTGATTTACATTGTAAACAATGTATTCATTGTAAATCAAATAACCTGCATATGAGCTGTCTTCAGACAATGGTCCATATGGCAATTTAGCTTCTGACCTGAAATATAAAAAAAATCCAAGCCATCTTAAAATACTGCAAATAATATTGTTAAACTGAAACACATTGTTTAAACTCTTTCCCTTACTGTAAAACCTTGTTACAGTGAACTTGGTCGCAAAAACTACTTTATAATATCTATTTCTACTTTATAATAATTATAATTGTTATAACATAATTTTTAACTAACGTTGGTAACCTATCAAACTGAAAATTTCAATTTATTGTTTAACTTGAATCGGTTGCTTCAATTGACTATCCAAAATGTTAGAACTACAAAATTCTGCTACTTTGAATATGTACTTTCAACTATTCCACGACTTTCAACATTAAATTAATTTTTTTTAAAGTCAAAATAACTTATCTTAAGTAACTAAGTAGTGAATTAAATTTAAGGCTATGGCATTAAAGAAATTTAAGAAAATATTCAGAAATAAAGGATTTAGAAAGTTTTTTCAATTTCCCAAAAATTGAATTTTTGGAGAAATTTCCTTATTCAAATAACCGATTTAATTTCAGTAATAGTTTCCAATATTTTTTTATACAGAAAACTAGATTTCTTATAATTATGTTCACTGGTGTATGCACAAATGAAAAATTGTGACTATATCTACAGTTCGCAAATTTCAATATTACTCAAGATGTAACAAAGTATAACATTGTCGTTACTTCATTAGATGAAAATGTCTTAGATTTTGTCGTGGATATTTTATCGAACCCTCCAGCGCAAAAGAAATATGGTGCATTAAAGATTGCATTACTCGATAGATTGACAGATACGGAAGAATCCAGGTTAAGAAAAGTTTTGACAGAACTTAATCTTGGCGATAAACGTCCATCTGACTTGCTACGACAGATGAAGGGATTGGCTGAAACTTCTATTTCTGAGGAACTGTTAAAGTCTTTTTGGCTTCAGAGGTTACCACAACAAGTTCAGGCTATACTTTCAATAAGCTCGGATTCTCTGGATAACATCGCAGCAATGGCAGATAAAATAACCGGTATATATAGTGCAACAGAATTATGTACAGTGAGTAAACCGATCAATAAAATTCCCGAACCGAATAACACTAAAGATGAGAAAATTAGTTCTTTGGAGATTAGCATCGCAGAATTAACTAAGAAGTTTGACACATTCATGGCAAGGGTAGATCGACAAATAAATCTGCAAATAATCGAAATCGCAGTCATTCGAGATCCAAGTCTGCAAGTTATAAGCTATGTTGGTACCCTTACAAATTTGGTAAAAAGGCGCATCAATGTGTAAAGCCATGCAAGTTTGAAAAGTCAGTAAGTACTCCAGGAAACTAATGGGCCAGTCGCTTGAAGAGGCCAACGACTACGGCCAGATAAACTGTCTCCTCTTTCTCTTTGATAAATCAAGCATGAGAAACTATCTTATAGACACTGGCACAGTTGTGTCTGTAATTACACCGCCAAGACCAAATAAGCTGTCACCTTCCGATTTTAAGCTATATGCTGCAAAACATTTCAAATGGAATTTCATCATAGCAGATGTCTCCAAGCCAATAATTGGCGCAGATTTTCTTAAGGCACATGGACTTTTGGTCGATATTAAACAAAAGCGTTTGATTGATCCTTTAACATCATTATCAGTTCCAACTAAAGTCTTTAAAGGGTCATTTCCTTTTTGTCACCCATTGATAGTAGTCGTTTCGAGCCAGCTATAAATTCTCTTCTGCAAGAATACAAAAGTTTATCTTCAGAAAACAAAATAACGTTAACGCTAGCCATAATGTCACCCATTCCATTGCAATGAAAGGTTCACCTGTGACATCTTAAGTGCATAGATTGGCGCCAGATAAATTAAAAATCGCCAATGCAGAATTTGACTACATGCTTGAGCATGGCATATGCCGGCCATCAAGCAGTCCGTGGTCTAGTCCGTTGCATCTGGTCAAGAAAAAGGAAGGAGGATGGAGGCCATGTGGAGATTATCATGCTTTGAACGCAGCTACATTACCGGATAGGTATCCTATACCACAACCTACATAATTTTACTCACCAATTAGAAGGCACAACTGTATATTCCACGTTGGACCTTCATCGTGCCCATCATCAAATTCCCATGGAACCGTCTGATATAGAGAAACAGCAATTTGTACGGGCTGTTCAAATCTCCTTTGATGACTTTTGGTCTTCGAAACGCAGTGCAGACATTCCAGAGATTTATTAATTCCGTGCTAAGGGGTCTGGAATTCTGTTTCGTCTACCTGGATGATATACTCATTGCATCTTGCTCTAAAGAGGAGCATTTAAGTCACCTCAAAACAGGTTTTTCAGCAATTACAACAATTTGGGTTAACATTAAATCTCAGTAAATGTCACTTTGATAAGCCTGAGGTAAAATTTTGTTGGCCATATTGTATCTCAAAAAGGAATTCGTCCAACGGAAGAAAAAATCAAAGTCATCGAATATTTCGAGAAAAAAACCTGTCAAACAACTTAGAAGATATTTGGGTATTTTAAACTTCTATCGAAGGTTTATACCTCAAGCAGCTCATCACCAAGCAAGCTTAAACGATTATTTGAAAAACAGCAAGAAGAATGACAATCGTGTAATTGAGTGGACAGATGAAGCGTCAAACGCCTTTGCAACCTACATAGAGTTGTTGAAAACGGCGGTAACTTTAGCTCACCCAGTATTGTCAGCTAAACAGACTCTTATGGTAGACGCTTCGGATATTGCAATAGGAGGAGTGGTGCAACTACTGGTGGTTGATGATTGGCAACCACTTGGTTCCTTCTCTGTTAAACTGACACCCGCACAAAAGAATTATAGCACCTATGACCCCTAACAGCATATTCGTCTATTAAGCATTTCCGGTATCTGTTGAAGGGTCGGGAATTCACTTTATTCACCGATCACACCTTACTTTATTCACCGCTGGTGAATGCATTCCAACAAAAATTAGAGAAAGCACCCCCTCGCCAACAAAGGCATTTGGAGTACATTAGACAATTCACCATAGAAATTCAACACATTTCAGGAAAGAACAACAGCGTTGTTGATGCACTGTCAAAATTGGAGGAGATAGGAATCTCACCCCAAATTGATTTTGAGACTTTGGCCGGGCACAGGGGAGCGATGAGGAGTTGAAGGAGCAGATGGCTTCTCAAAACTCTTCACTGAAGATCGAATTGATTCCAATTTTCGGTTCTAATCTAAAGAGTTGTTTAAAATGTCAGAAATCTAAGATTTCTAAACATGTTCATTCCATTACAAGAATTTCCTACCGTTAGTCAACGATTTCAAAACATTAACCTAGATCTGATTGGTCCCTTGCCATCATCAGAAGGGTTTCGATATTGCCTCACCATAATTGATCGCTACACGCGGTGGGCTGAAGCTATTCCTTTACCGGATATTCAAATGAGACGGTTGCTGACGCCTTATTGAAGAACTAGATCTCTCGCTATGGCATCCCACCGTGGTGCACGAGCTAAAAGACTTCCCGAGCAGCGAAGTTTTATTTTCCCTTGATCCTGCATGGCAACAGCACAGCGCGATGCTCAGGCATGAAAGTGCAAACTAATCAAAAAGGCTGAACTCTGAATTCAATTTTTTTGCACTATCGGCGTAACGACGTTAAACCAATTAGAAATTTAGTTATTTTAGTTCCTATAAAATACACACATAGAAAAAAATGTAATTTAGTTTTACTTTAAAACTGTATATCGATGCCATATTAAATCATATTTAATAAAAAAAAATCTGATAACTAATGAATTACTCTTACTAGATAAATGTAAAATCATAACACAATTACCATTTAAGAGTTTAGATCATCCCATTACGTTGCAAGCAGGGTTCTATTTATAAAAAAAAAATCAAAACTTTCAAAAAAATTCTTGACTAGCTCTTTGGGATTGAAATCCCCAACTTTTGGTCTTTCAATACATAGCCTTATTAACATGGTTCATACAAAGTTAGAAGAAAAAAAATTCAAACAATTTTCCAAAAAATATTCAAGGACTCGAAATTCACTTACAACCTGAATATATAAAGCTTCTGTAAGTGGACACTCCCCATTTCTTTTAAAAATAAAAATTGTCTAAAATCAGAAACCACAGTATAGGCCGAAGTAGAAAAAAGTTCAAACGTAAACAAAAAGTATTTTTTAATTAGAGCCGTTCCTGTGATCACGACTCACGGACACCGAGTCAGACACTTGATCGGAAGAAAATATTCTGGTTGCTCGACTTGGCCTAAACTGGAGCTACAAAAGTAACGAGACACTCTTCCGATCAAACAGAGCCAGAGAACTGTCAATCATTCTGATGCAATGTGACGCCATCGGTAGGTGAAAATTACTAGGCAGCAAAATAAGTAAATCCGGAAGCTTTATCTGACTTCTCTTCTAATGGGAGATTGCAATGGCTGGCCGAGATTTAAAGAAAACTTAGTGTAATCTAATCTTAATTCATCCTCACATTTTAATTAAAATTTGTATCTTCATTATAAGAATCTGTTATTTGAACTTATTGTTCATTAAAATTTAAGTTAAGTTTCACCTAATTACGGCGCAAAGAAAAAGTAAACAATCGCTATAAAAAAATGCACCGCAATTCTAGCGAATCGGTGGACTATTTGTATCGCTGTTTCAGTGAATTTGCATCGCAAATTGCGATGCAATACCGCTTTAATAGTACCCTGGTTTCAAAAATGCACCACTTGTTCAAAAAATTAGCCATCGGACTCCGAAGTTAACTTAGTGAGAAATCGGTTTATCGGCTTTTAAAATATCGGTATACCGATGGAAGCCGATGTTTTTTTATAAGAAAAAATATTTCGAACTCAAATTAAATGAGATCGTAACTGAGTTTATTCAGAGACGTGTTACGATGATCGCATTTGAAATAGTTTCCAATTCTTAGCATAATTGCAGTTACGTCTAGTTATTTTTACACTATAGTTTTGGTTCAAGACGGATCATTGAACCAAAGAAACTTAAACGAATCGTAATATTTACTAGTTCGCAGCGAAATCGCACTAGTAGTGACTCTTTATTATTTTTATAGTTTTAGTTCAAACAGACCTACCAATCAAACTTCAACACCTCGTAATTTCTGCTTATTTTGAGGTAAAATCGGAGTCTTATTTTTATAGTTCAAGGATCAGAGAACCAAACCAGACCTCGATGCCTCGTAATTTTTGCTCGATTAATTGCGGCGAAATGGCAATAGATATAGATATATAGATTCCGTTATTTTTATAGTTCAAGACGGATCGGTCAACCAAACATTGACGTCTCGTAGTGTTTTGTTTTGTCTCGCCTTGTTTGATCTTAGACCCCCCCCCCCATATATATGGATCACAATTTCTCAACGGTTTTGCATCGATCTCAGGATCAGCCAAAATGAGATTAAAAAAGGCGGATTTCCGCCGAAAGGCGGAAAACTTTCATGCCTGGATGCTAAGGCAACATAACTTTGCTTTACAACAACAAACTTTCTTGTCGTGTTCCATGAATGTCTAAAGCAGCTGAGCTTGTAATTTAGATATATTATTTAAGTTTATTATTTTATTCTAAATGTCTCTATAATAATCTCGATAATGGTAACAAGATGTAAACATTAAAGGCTTTCATCCCGTCAATTTCCTTCTATTATTTCACCCACCTAACATATGACATTTCCTTAACACATGTCTCCAAATCCACGAATTCGTGGCAAAACTTTAAGATGAACTGGTAGGCATTCAGTTTGGATTTTGAGATATTAAATTGTAAATTTGAAGCGAATGGACAATAATATTTCACCGTAAAAAGAGTTAAAACGGCTACAGTGGGTGTTTGGTATAAAATTGAAACAGTGTTACTTAATCTTTTAAATTCACAGGATATTATTTTTTTTTAATTCATCATATGAAATATAAATACAATTCACACAATAGAAATGTGAAATTAGGCCATTAAGCATGTATTAAATTGATTTTCTCTAGATTTTTGGGGTAATTTTCACTATTAATGCAAATAAAATGTATTTTTATTATTTTCCTTATGATTCAAGACATTTTTAATTATTTATACCAGCTGATCATTACTATCACAACTTTTTTCAAGTAAACCTTTTCGGTGAAACTTTGTGACTTAATTTTTTTTTTCTAAACCTTTGAGACAGACTATAGCATTGTTACAAAGAATTTTTCTCCAAAGAAAGGCAATCGCACAGAAAAATTTTGTCTTATTGACTCTCTACAGGCATATTTATTAGTCTTAATCAGGGATTCAAAAGTTACTTTTAAAAAGTAACTGTTACAGTTACTTAATACGAAAAGTAAATAATCACAGTTACTTTTTTTGTTACGAAATTTTAAGTTAAGAAAAAATTGAAATTTAGCCATCAAACCGTTTTTCAAAGAACCAAGAATAAAGAAATAATGACAACCGGAAAAAGTTTAAAACGAAAATCCAGCGTTCTATAAAGTTATATTTTAAATAATTAAATTTAGGTCGAATACCAAACCGTGCCAAAAATATCTGTGAAGAGCGGCTTGAGAAGTAACTTTGTTACCGCTAAAAGTAACTAAATTACAGTTACAGTTACTTTCTGAAAAATCTAACGGCGTTACTACTTTAAATGAAAAAAGTCACTGTTACAAGTAACGCATTACTCCAACCCCTGGTTTAAATACAACTAGTATGTGCAGCATTGCTTTTTATATCTATATTAGATTACATTCAATGGAACGTACTTCGCCCTGACGCTAAGATCGAGTTTCTCAAAGCAGTCTTTCTAACCGTAACTTTGAATTCTTCATCTTTACGTTTCACTAACATTTTTGCTCAACCATGCAAAAAAACTAAAATGCTTTTTTCGTCTTCAATTATTAAACATACTTTGTGTTAAAAATTATTTATTAATTACTCTAGTCAAGAAATAAATAAAATGAAACACGAACAACATAATATAAAAAACTGCATGTTCTTTGAAAATAATTCCTAAACAGGAATTTGATTTAAAGTTTAGTTGTTTCTTATATACAAGAATACATTATTAATTGTTAAAAATTTCTGATGATACCAAGCAATTGAAAAAGCAAAATTATTTTTGAAGCAACCGAAACTTAGTGCTATATCCGCGATTCTTATTGGGCTTCGTTAGAGTCGCCATACCTTTTCCATTGCCTCAGTACTAAACTTATGGGAAAACTAAAAACCAAATACAGGAAACGAACAGCTGCAAGCCAACAGTGGATGCTGTGAAAATGTATTTCTTGTTTGATCCTATAACCCTCCCCCATATATGGGTCACATGAAACAGTAAAAATTAAATTAGTTTAAAAAGGCGAATTTCTACCGACAGACAAAAAGCTTGCAAGCACGATTATTTCAATTCAATTGAAATAGAAAATACAAATTAAATAAAGCCATTAAAAAAATTTAATCCAGGTTGTCCTATGGTATAATTAATACAAAATATTTTTAGCTCGAACAAAACTCAAAATTATTTTATCCCCATCTAGAAACTTAAATACTGAGTGAACACAAAGTAGGAATGTCAATTCTTATACAGCTGTAAATATATTTGTATTTGAGAAAATTACAAGTTCTGGGTTGACAAACTTCTGATTCAGCGGTAATGAAAAAATACGAAAGACTTGTAAATACAGCAATCATGAGTAAAATAATTTAGAAAATATGTTAACTATACTTACGACAAAGATCCAACTTTGAATTCACTTGGACTTATTCTTCCTTTACCCTTGACACTGTTATAATTAGACGGCAGTCCCACTGGCAGATCTCCTTTAGATGCAGTTAATTCGTATTGATTTCCAACAGACACCTAGTTTGCAAATTGTTTCGAAAACATAAATATCATAGTTGGTTACATTAAAAAAGTTATTTAAGATAAATTAGAACCACACTATGTGTTCAACAAAAATAGGGAACTATTAAATTAACATTCCAATAAAGCTTGTGCTAGGCAAACATTAATTGCCAAACAGCATAAAAAAAGAAGTTAAAGTAATACTTGAATAAAAATCTAATCTTTTTAACCAACCAAATATACTGCTACCCATCTGCATTTTTATATTTACTAATCAAATGTATATTGCACAAACCAACACTAAAAATATAAAATACTTTCAATGTGGCTACTATAAATTTATTTATAATATTATGGGTAAAACCCCGGTAACTATTTTGATAAGTTTTTCTTTTTATACAATACAAATTTTAATTAAGTTTTGACAAGGGTAAATTTACCTCGCATATTAACAAAATGCCTTCATTCTTGTTCTTAGTAGCACAACAGTAATTAGCACTTTTAGAACAAACATCTGCAAAATATATGCCTTTGCCAAACATGTAGCCTGAAACAGGAGCCTCAGGTGGAGCTATGCGAAGACCTTGTTTCAATATCCCAAGCCAATTCATTACTCGAGAACCATGCCATAATAGAAGTTTATTTTCTGATTCTATAAATGTTTCCGATTCTTGTGCTTTGCAGCTTTTAAATACATCAACTATTTCAATAGTGTAGTTTGCATGAGTGGGTCCATGAGTTTCTCTAAGGCATTTATCTATTTCCTACAATAGAAAGATTTTTTTAACTAAACAGACAGATATTGCTAAGTCAAAGGAAAACTAAGTTGTGTTTTTATTATGAATAACTGTATATTATAAGCAGATATTAATAGATGACTAGCTTTGCAAAAGTATATTTTATTTTTTTAAAAAAAACTAATCTAAGCAGACATGAGATTCCAAAAAGGTTTTTAAAAAAAGGCTAAAAGCGGTTTGAATTGACATTTGAGGAATTTTTTAAAGGGTTATGTGATTAAATAAATTTTAAATTAACATTTAAAATCACACAAACTTTTGAACTCACAGTAAATTTATGTACAATGGTATAAAAAAAATTCTACAATTCTATGGTTGCTTAACTCTATGCGATTTTACAATTCTGAAACTTTGATAATCCTACCAATGGAATCTGTGGAATTCATAAAATAGCTAAATATGGCTATCCTAAAATCTTGAAACTCAATGAAATGCCAAAACTCTGGCAATCTTAAAATAACAATCATGGGTCTGCTTGGAGTTTTAAAAAAAAATAAGAAAGTAAATTCATTGTTCAATAAAAAAAGTTAGCGGAAAATTTTCAACAAATTAAAAAAGTATCAATCTACAAAAAAATTTTATGGTTATCTGTCATTTAAAAAAATGATAATTTATAGAATATAATTCTCTGAATTCGCTGCATCACACACACACACACATATATATGCATACCTACATACATACATTGAGAAAGATACACAAATGCATGTGACATTATTACTGCATGGTAAAATATAAGAAAACATTATGTATATTTGGCCGAAAAAATTTATAACAGCTGACCAAGTAGTTAATGTAATTCATTAGGAAATATATTTATAAATGTTTCATAACTTTAAGCTAATATAACATTAAGCATTTAACCAAATGTATAAAAATATTAATAAAACTTGCCAAATATTCAGCACAGGTAGGACAAACAGATTCAAGTTGACAGTCCAATGAACGGTAATACTTATCAAGGGGATGTTCTTCCATATTTGAAGTGGAATTTAACACGCCCATAGCAACCGTTATGTTTGCTAAAGCCTGTAATATAGAACTGTGAACTATAACTGAACTGTAACTATAACAGTACATACTATAACATAACTGAACTGTAACTAACACATTAAGGGAAAGTCTCCCATTTCGGGAGTCATTAATATTTTTTCCACAAAAAATTAAGATTAAAAAAATGTCCTTGTTATTTATTGAATTTATAGTTTTTGGCTCTTGTTGGTAATTTTTTCAAAATGTTTGAATAAGGTAAATGCTATATTATATATATTTTAATAAAACAAAATTTGAATATTCTATTTCATCAAAAAAAATATTTACAGCAAACTATTAATTTTAGTAAAATAGAAAAATTGATTATGGAAAAATAAATAATTTTTTCCAAGTCTAACAAACAAAGGTAAAAGAAAATTAACTTAAAAGTATTTTACAGTGCGTTTTCTAACCTTTTTAGGTGGCAAGTCTCTTATTTTACCGTATCACACCTTTTAAATGAATGAAGATTCTTCAAAACTTTAAACTAATTTTGATCTAAGACTTGTGAAAATCAAAATATAACTTAAAAATCAGCGTAGTTCAGAGAGAGATGTTCAATGGGTTAAAACCGTAAAGCAAGTTTAAATTTAATTCATAAAGGAAAAACTATTTTTAATTAATTCTAAAGGGAAAATTAGCATTGCAAATAATACAATGTGGATGTATCTAGCAAAAAAATATTTTAAAACATTTGTTAAAGAATACTTAAAATTTGTAATTTCTTAAAAAATTAATCTATTTTATAAATCTATAAACTTAATTTAACTTCTTTAATATACAGTCTATTCATGGTTTTTCATTCTAAGATATCTCTCTTTGATTTAACCTAGACTAGGATTTCAAAAGTGAAGTGTCCTTTATAAGTAACTCCAAATATTTCTAATAAAAGCTGATTTGGGAAGATAAAGGTATTAAAGTATGTTTAGTCAGCCACATTATTCAGACTCTTTCCAATGGCACTGTCAAGTGTCAAACCAGCTTATAAATAAGCTCTCTACTTATTCTAGTTAGAATAAGTTGTTTCAGAATTTAAAAAAAAAATCCAAATGTTATGATTTTCTAACACACAGCTGAACTATGACAAGTCCCCAACGTTAAGTTTTTTTTCTTAAAGGATAGGATGACTTATCACTGAACTAATATTATTCTATTTACTGCTGAATCTTTTGTTCTTAAATAAGACATGGAGGAGGGAGGGGATGTCTAGAATTTAAAAGGCTTCTCACTACTTTCTAGAAAATTTGCGGCTTTAAAATAAAAAATCTAAAATTGTAAAAAACAATAGGATTGCGAAGATCCTTAAATATACTAGCAAAAAGCAGGTCTACTCATTTATTTTAAATAACTAGATCTTTTTTAAATAATGGGGTGCAAACAATTTTTGCATTATTTTAATGCACTTTTTTTTTTTTAAATACTTTTAAAATTCTAAAAAAAATTAATGTAGGTAAAATAAGTGAGATTTTAAAAAAAAATCTAATAGCATTTCTTTACAATAAAATAGTTTCTAGGATCAAATAAAGGGTTATGAATGTGTAACATCTGAATTATGAAAAAACAAAGGTTGGTTTGTAGAATTGTCAATTTAATTTCATCTAATGTTACTTTTGAAATAGCTATGTTATTTCTTCAAAACCAAGAGCCAAAATATCAAAATCATACTGAAAAATATCCTTGATACAACTTATTCTGAACAAAATATACATATTTGATTATCATTTTTCCACTTAAATAATTTTTTTAAATGCGCAAAATGAAGTGAAATCTAAGTATTATGATTACTGAGGTAGAAAAAAAAATTTTGGAAATAATTTTAATGAAATAACCTCAAGTTAAATAAATGCACCAATAAAATAAGGGCCGAAAAACCTTGCTGGCAACCTGTCAAAAAAAATACCTTTCGCTATGAACGCACTGCAAAGAAAGGTTGCGTTTTAGTATAGGGTTAAAATGACTTTGGTCACATTTATAGCAACCATGTTTACAACAACTTGCTAAGGATTCTAATGTTATATATAGCTTATAACATCATATTTTAATCAATACTTCAGTAATAATGTTAAAGACGTAGATATAACATATCTTAAAGAAAGATTTGAAGATAAACTTTTAATTAAAATTTTTGAAATGAAAAATCTTTGCCCTTGCTAACTGTAAAGGTTTCTAATGTAATATGTTATTTTAAACAACATTACGTCTTTAGTGCTTTTTTTACTTATTTTAATTTTTCTTTTTTAATTATGTTTCATGTGTTATTACTACTATGTGTTTAATAAAACCACATATCGTGAATACATATAAACAAGTCCTACAACAGGGATTAATTAAAAAAAACTACCTTAGGAAACAACCATTAAGCAAGTCTTTATTTGCAGATGTTAGGTTTGTTTAAATTAAAACTAGTTAACTATGATTGTCCTTATTATTCAACATTGTTTTTAATGTCAATCGTCTGTAACCAGTCATAATTAAAAGCAACCGCTTAATTATGTCGTACAACCTATTTCAGTTGTACATATTAATTTATTTTGCTAAAAAAAACCGTAGCTAAAGAAATGCAGTAGTATGTTTAAAGACAAGATTTAATAATAAGATACATACAGGGGTGCAGAAAATGTTTTTACTCCCAATATTTCCCCCAATCCGTTTAAAAATTTCCCCCAAAATTTTACTATATGTTATAGACTTAACATAAATTCTGTATTTCCCCTTAGGGATAGAAAATTTTACGATATACAGGGATGTTAGTGCTTGTTGAACAAAAAAGCTGAAATCCAAACCAAATGCTTGGTTTGAAAAACCAAAAAAGCTGAACTAAGCGTGACCGATAAAATTTAAATTTCAACAATTATCACAACAAGATAAATTTTAAATAATTATATAATACTATACTACTAAATGTACTTTTAATATTTTTATATTCACTTCAAAATAAGTACATTTTCTTTTATTTATGGTGTTTGGGGAGGGGGCCATATTCATCAGATTTCTCTATGAACATGTTTTGCTGTTCATTCATTTGGTATATTACTTTCAAGTTTTGTTCGTTTGGCAGTTTCATAAGGCTGGCAATTTAGGCACCAAGTTTTGCAAAAAAAAATAATCTTGAGTGCCTTTTTGGGATTGAAATCCTCAACTTTTGGTCTTATTTGTTAAGAAAAAAAATTGTCAAGCACTTCTCCAGAAAAATTCAAGGACTAGAAATTTACTAGCAACATAAAACCTAAATATATAAAGCGTGTATACACCGACACTCCATTCAAAAAAGAAAAAAAATTATCTGAAATCAGAAACCCCAGTATATGCCGAAGTAGAAAAAAAGGTTCAAATGTAAAACAAAAAGTATTTTAACATCCATGCTGTTCTTGTGATCACTACTCAAAGACGCCGTGAGTAGGACACTTGATCAGAAAAAATATCCTGGTCGTCCGACTTGGCCTGAACCGGAGCTACAAAAACAACGATATACTCTTTCGATCACGCAGAGCCAGAGAACTGTCAATCATTCTGATGCAATGTGACGTCATCGGTAGAATTTCGTGAAAATTACTAGGCCGCAAAAAAAACGAATCAGGAAAGCATTATTGGACTACTCTTCTAATGGGAGATTGCACTGGCTGGACGAGAGATTTGAAGACATCTTTAGTGTAACCTAATCTTAATTCATCTTCCCATTTTGATTGAAATTTTTATCTTCATTATTAAAATCTGTTATTTTAACCTATAATTTATTGAAATTTAAGTTTAGTTTCACCTAATTACGGGCACCGTAAAAATGGTACGGTGCGAAGAAAAAGTAAAAATCGTTTTTAAAAAAAAGAAAAGTGCATTGCAGTTGTAGCGAACCGTATGATTATTTTTATCGCTGTTTCGGTGAATTTGAATCGCAAATTGCGATGCGATACCACTTAAATCGAACCCTGGTTTGGACCATATGTACAGTAGCTGACGATGGCTACGCTATTTGACACAAGGGGGGATGGCGTATGGATGCGATCAACGCCCGATGACATGCTGAATTTAGGAGACAAAAGCGGTACGCTATTTTGGTTTGTTAGAACAAAAAAGTAAATTAACGGTAGGTTTTAAAACAGAAAACGAACGGCTGGTCAGGGAATTTTGTAATACATTGTTAAAATCGAAAAAAATTGAATATTTTCCACAAAATTTCCCCAGATGGCTAAAATTTCCCCCGATCTAGGATCGGACATATTCTGCATCCCTGGATACATATTATACAAAATATAGAAATTAAGGTGGATGCATTAATTAACAGAATCATTTTATTACTGCCAATGTAAGTAGGGAAATTATATAATTTTAAGAAAAAAATCAGAATTTTTAAAAGTAATAAGTTCAATTCTACCAAAACGTAAGAAACCATAAGCCATACCTCTAGCATTTTAACTTTATCTTCTATCTCATTTGCAGTTATGATAGGAGGTGTTTTCATCCTGTATGATAAAAAAAAACTTAATTGCATATTTTTTACTTCATAGAAGGTAAGTTTTAAATAACACACAGCTAGCGTAAGTATTAAAACAAGTTCGGAACTAATACCTTTAAAAAATATGTTTCATAACCAAATAATAATAATAATAATAATAATGTAATCCTTTGCAAAATACTAAAAAAAGGTTCAGATTAGGTAAAATTTGTTGACTAAAACTTAATATTCAAAGTAATAGCAATATATATTGTTTTAAAATAGTGATTTATTTTACTAAATCAAAACTAAACCCTACTCAAACCATCTAAGACAAAGCCTTTCAAAACCAATAGGAAAATAAGCTAGATTATTAGCCTAATTTCTAGATTGCTATCCATTAAACACTGTTTTGAAACCAAGGACTAACTTGTCTAAGATAAAACATTTTCTAGCTCATTTCGGAAATGATATACACAAATCTTAATCTTGTTACTAATAGAATTTTATGCATCAGAAAAACAATGTTGTGATCAGTGGTAAAGAATGATCAGTTAATAGGTTAATAGACAAATACTCACCCAAAACTGTGCGGAATTTTAGTATAAAAATCATTACAGGCATTAACAAGTTCCGATCCTTTTCCACCACGAGACAAAATTACAGCAATTTTATTCAAAGCAATGTAACCATCTTTGACTTGTTTCAAAGTCAGTTTTCCTGGAAAAAAATTATAAAAAATAATTAGACCAGCTCCTGATTATTAGTAAATTAGTTATCAAACATCTAGGAATTTATATGAATTTCTAAATTGAAACGAGTTTTAAAAATGCCTTAAATTGCAACTGAGCACTTCAAATATACTAAACAACAATATTCAAACCAGCAAAAAAATTTGCAGAGTGGTTGAACCAAAACACAATGTGGTAAATAAACAGAAAAATACACTATTTCTTTCCATCCATTTTTGCTGTATTATCAATACTTTTGTGCAGGAAACGGTTAATTTTTCAATATTGTTATCAGCAGTATATTGAACAATTATTTTTAACAGATTATTTACTAAGTAAAAGATAAATTTGAAAATTGTCTTCAAATACATAAGGGTGGTTAGCTCAATAAATAGTTTTTATAAACTTACACAATCTGCAATAACATTAAAAAAATTGATATTTTTTCTTCATTTTGAGAATTAAAATCCTTTAAAAAAGAGGATATCCGATTGGAAAACAGCAGATTACAACGAAGAAGAGCATTCAAGCAATTAATTGAAGAGTTTAAATTTGAATTGATTTATAGTATTTCCAGTAACCATCCCATGTATTTTTGTGCTACTAATCATTAAATTGAAAGCTTAGATACATTTATAATTGTAATAAAAAGAACATTGATGAGATATGAAGAGGAATTTTTCATAATTTAAATCGACCAGTTAACATTTGAGAAAATCACTCATTTTTAACTTAACAAAATATAAAGTCTAACCTAAAGGTGTTCGATTTGAATCGAATGACATTTCTTTCATCATTTCCTCCATCCTCTTTTGATCACAAATCAATTCTAAAAGAGACTAAGTGAATGCAAAATTCATTAGTGAGTGCATCAATAATGTAAAAGTACATAAAATTTGTTAATAAAAAATCAACAACAAAATTAAATGCTTACTTGAAGTTCAGATCCCAATTTTGATTTTATTCCAGTTTTAGTCTCCTTCACCTATTTAAAAAAATTATCATTCAAGTTTAAGTAGCTCAAGTAATAGCCCAAAGTAAACAACCCAGCATTGCAATAGTCTAAAGCACCTTAATAGCTATGTAACTGTTAACTGCATTGCTGACCATTGTAACTATAACCTTGTGTGCTTCCAATAAATACTCATGCCGAAAGGGTATCAGATGTAGCAAAGGTTAAGGTAGGTTAATTTGAATAATCGTCACACAAGAGCTACTTCAGGGCTATTGGCAACGGGTGGCGTAATTTAGAAACCACAGTCAAGTGATGAGCCAACACCCGAATAGGCATCCAACACAACTTTAAAGGGTTTTTTTGGTTTAATGGGCCGTATATTTGCAGTAGTTATTTTGGCGATGCCCGGACCTGAATCTGGGACCTTCCGCATGCAAACGGAATGACCCATGTAACATCCTAAAGCACCTTAATAGCTATGTAACTGTAAGCCTGACCATTAAAAACATAGACTTATGTACTTCCAATAACTACTTATGGCGAACATTGGCATGTGTCAATTATCTTCTGCGTAATGTGTACCTGTGTTATTTGCTATTATCTATTCTGAACAATCATGTTACAACTAAAATGTTTAGTATCTCAATGTGTTAAGCCTGAGCTAATCAAATCTAATATTTAAGCTGCAGAGAAAACTTTGTCAATATTCTTAAAAATTAATATAATGGAATGTCTCAAATCCATAATTACCAACACGACAACAATTTCCCCCAGATTATAAGGCATTTTCCGATTTTCAGCTAATATGGGAGGTGAGACAATGAGAGATAATATGAGAGGGGTGAAGGCGAAAACTTCTATTTTCGCAATTAGCACATAGTGTTAAATTCTTACTCAATAAGAGCAAAAAAATATAAACAAAAAGGTTATTACCATTTTTGGACGTTTAAAATTGAGAAGCTCTACTGTATTAAAAAAAGTAATTCAATATTAAGACATATAATGTATTATATAACAAACAATAAGTGCAAAAATAACTTTTTTAATACCTTTAGACAACAAAAATTATAGGATATTAACATACTAATGTCTTTGTTTCCGGAATTAAGTCCATGTGTAGAAGATCATATTTTCCTTTGTAGTGTACAAAACTATCACGATCACTCCAATGGTTCTTAGTCTTTGCGTAAAATCTAGATCATAAAAAAAATATCCATAAAAGTATATTTATTGATATGGTTATTCAAAAGTATGTTTTCATATTTAATTAAAAACGCATGAAACTTTGACTTTAAATATATAACTCAATATAGATAATCACCTAAAATCCATTCAACTTACGAGAAGTAGTTGTGTGGGTTTCAGGATTTAATGGATTTTATACCATAAAAAAATTCAAAGTTGCATGTAACAAAAATCTCAATCAGGGATCCTCAAATCGAGAAACTGCACTGATCATAAAATCGGGGATCTCCAAGATACATTGGAGGATTTTGCAATTTTCTGCGGTTCTCTGTGGTAGAAGTAGTATAAATGCTATTTTGATATCAATAATTGTATTGCACCACATTCTTAGTAAAAAAAAATCCTTAAAAAGTTTTTTACTTATCTGGTTATTTAAAAATTACATGTTCACATATATTTTATTGGAAGTATCACCAAGCTTTGGCTTTAATTGTAAAATTTACTTAATTATTCAGTATTCTTAATGTTATTTTTTCATAAATATTTTAAAGTGACATCATTCTGCTAATATGGCTTGATCAATGGCATTTTTTAACTGATGCCAACTGTTAAAAAATTAAAATTGGCCAATGGGTTGAGTTTTTGCCTTGCCATTAGCTGATGGGTAATGGAAAAAATCAAATAAAAAATTGAGTTATTTGATGCGAAATCAACCAAAAAAAAATACAATTTAATTGAGACCCTCGCCTTTTTTTGTTTTGTTTTTAGGTTCACAATTTTTTTTACCTTTTTTTATACAATTTTTTCTTATCTAAAAAGTTTTTAATTTTTAACTTACGAGAGCTACAGTGCAATTTTATCTTAAAAAGCAACATAAAACTTTAGTATGGGAGTTTGCCAGACGTAAGTAGAGGACCATGATGTCACGGACTGATAATTAATATCTTACAAAGTAAACTAAAAAGTTTGCAGAAACAATATTTCCTGAACTCGAAAAGAATAAAGAGACCCAACTGTGATAAGGTCTTGAACATTCCGAGCCATAAAGGTATAATTTACCAATCCTTCTGAACGGAAACTACAGGGTGGCGTTTTTAAAGAAGCCACAAATCAATAACGGATTGTGGTACAAAGCCTCTTTTAAAATTAACACCCTGTATAAAAAGAGACTACTGCGATTTCGCTGAAAATAAGCAAAAATTACAAGGCATTGAAGTTTATTGACCGATGCGCCTTGAAAGTTCAAAATTATTTAGAAGTTAAAGTTATATTTAAGTTAAGATATTGATTTGACCTCAAATTCTTTCGACTAACTTTTTAAAAAAATATTTTAATTGAAATATACTATGTTAGATGCTGTATGTTATTATTTGAACATGTGTACATCTAAACATGAAAAATAGTATTTACTTCATAATTGAGAATGCATGCTTACTTATCGTCAAAAGAGGCTTTGGCTTCAGCAAGACTGTTTCCATAATTGGAATAATCACTTTGCCCTCTATTTCCAACTCTACCCCACCTTCTCCAAACTGCAAACTGTTTCTTGTGATTGTTTTCCAAAAGTTGAATCAAATAAAACTTATTATTATTATTTTGCAAATTTGTTTGATTTAGCATTGCTGAATAAATATCAGTGCCTTCACAAAAAATATGGAAATTTTCTCTCTCCGGACACTCAGAATCTACTGGTACATTAGATAAGGAAGGCTTGGCCTGTAAATTTTTAGATTCATCAATATCAAGAGGATTGAAAGCAGTTGGAAGTAAATTTATTTTTACACTGTTATCAGCAACACTTGAATCAAGACGAATCCTTTTGGCTCTATAAACAAATTACAATTAAATTAATCGTAAGACATTAAAAAAATGTTAAATAATTAATAAAATTATTGTTAAAGTAATATTGTTAAATACTTAAAAAAATTGTTAATAAAATTTTTTTTGTATGTTAGACAGTAATTTCTTTAAGTTTAACAAGTCCATTTTTCAAACATTTTTATTGTAATTTATATATTTAGTAAATATTACAAATAAAAAAGTTTTGTACTGTGTGAATGTATTTTGTACTTACTAAAATAGTAAGTACTTAAGGTCAGGTTAACAAGAATATACATTTAAAGATAAAATATCATTCATAAATGAAAAAGTAGAAAATAATTCGTTATTGTAACTGTTAAAAAATGGATAAGTAAAGCATGGTGCTTTTGGTTTTCAATTCAGTAGGAACCAGAATTAAAATATAATTTGCAAAAGCAAAAGATAATTTTATTTATTTTTTTAGAAATTAAGGGCTCATTAGTACACAAATGAATCTTAACTATCATAAAAATTATTTCAGGATTTTTACTTACTTTGTTGCTCCACCTAAGCAAGCCTGCTTCAGGGCTTTCTCATTTTGTCGACATATTTTTTTCAGCTCAGCTGTAATTGGAAGGTCAATAGTTTCTCGCTTCACCATGTTAGTTGACTTATTATCTTCATTAACTTGTTCAAAGGTTTCTAAATTAACTTCATAATTGTTACTATCAAAATATTTCATCGTATTTTCCTTTTGATGGTATGCTACTTCTAATGAGATACTCAAAAAGGGCTTGTAGCAATGCCAATCATCAAATTCATCTTTCCAAAGCCAAACAAAAAACTCTGAATTAAATGCCACACAACGAACACGTTGTTCATATGAAGTAACTTGGTTTCTTTGAACCATATTCTCAAAATCTACAGCAATTTTTTTCCGTGTACTTTTGCTAGGCAATAATAAAGATTCCTTATTTTCCTTAATAGCTTCATTCAACAACATAAGCTCAGCATCACTATAGGTGACCCATTTTTTTCGCTGCTCGAACTGCCACAAAAAATCCCATGAATCATTGCCTACAAAAGTTAAACTAAATTAATACAAGATTTAATAATTATATTTAAAATGGTTGTTTTTAAAATGCAGTTTCACAGATAAATTTGACGATGGGAAGTATAAAAAATTATTTTTAAAAGATAGTGGGGGTACTGCTAGCGTATTCAGGCCGGTCTCGATTTGGCGGCTTAACTTTTGCAGCCAACTGCCAAGTAGCGAAAACGTACTTAATTTGGTAAACATTCCAGTTCAACTTTCAACTCAATGGATGTTTACATCAATCTTGTTGCCAAATATTGCAAACTAATTTACCTTTAAGTTGGTTTGGTTGAAAATACAGCGTACAAGAACTATGTAAACAATAGTAAAGTGTGAAATGGGTTTATTTTGAAATTCCGATTTTTGTGCAAGTGACTATTTGTTCAAAAGGTGTGTAAGGTTTGGTTTGGATTTTATTATAATCGGCCGCAGGCCGATAATAATTTAACTTATTAACAACTTTTGATTACACACACTTTTGAATTATAATCACAACGTAGTTTCACATGTCTAGTTGCCACAATCGACACCAGTGGTTCGAGTGGCCACAATCGACGGCCCGGAGGGGGGTACCAGTGTTTTTTTTAAGGATATCACGGCTCGAGTGGCCATAATCGACAGCCCGGAGGATTGCCGAGTAGCCACAATCGACGGCCCGGAGGGGGTACCAGCGTTTTTTTTAAGGATATCACGGCTCGAGTGGCCATCATCGACAGCCCGGAGGATTGCCGAGTAGCCACAATCGACGGCCCGGAGGGGGTACCAGCGTTTTTTTTTAAGGATATCACGGCTCGAGTGGCCACAATCGACGGCCGGGAGGATTGCCGAGTAGCCACAATCGACGGCCCGGAGGGGTTATCAGCGGTTTTTTTAAGTATATTACGGCTCGAGTGGCCACAATCGACGGCCCGGAGGATTGTCGAGTAACCGCAATCGACGGCCCGGAGGGGGTACCAGCTTTTTTTTAAAGGATATCACGTCTCGAGGGGCCACAATCAACCACCTGGAGGGAGTCGAGAGATTTCAGAGTTTCACAACTTGCGGCGCAGACAGGATAATTTCGTAACGTATATGGCGTACAACATTTTAAGTTTCGACCATTAAAACATTACTGAGCTTTCAAGACATGATAAACACAAAACATCATGTGAAACTATTACCTCACGCTACCGACACCACTTCGTGAGCAGAAGCAGCGGAAGGAATTCAAGAAGTGCAACCGAGAAAATACGTCACGGGAAAAAAAACCATACTACAATGACAGGAATAAGCTGCATCTGGAGAAGCAATAAACCTGCTATGAAACCAAAACAAACTAGTAACGTGCTGCGTAATTATTATTCTAAATTAACTAATCTTAATAATTTTTCACTTTTTTTTAACCAAATATTGATGTTAAAAATTAAAATAATAATTTTTTCAAGTAAATTTACTGATGCCGTACCGGAATTAATATAAATATTTCGTAAAATACTACTAACTATAGCAACCCTGTGTTTACTTTTTCACCAACGCCAAAAGTTGCCAAATAGGATTCCGGCCTGAATACGCTAGGTGTTCCATAGTGGGTAGTTAAAAAGCAAGAAAAAATTGGATTATCCGTCCCGTTATCCCTGGGGGCAGGGGGCCGAGCTATAACTGATGCATGCCCCAGTCATGCATGGACAAGGTAGGAACAATTCTTTTGCAACTGGCTTTTCAAAATCCTCAAAACTATTTTTTTTATCCTGGTTTCCAAAAATATCGACGAAAATAATCTTCTTGAAATTGCAAATGTTCACCTATCCTAAATTTGTCCTCCGCTCTACAGTGGGCCTAAAAACTAAAAAATTTGGCAGCGCTGAAATCGCACAACTTCGACTATCTATAAATTGCAAAACTTTGGCTATCTTTAGATTGTGAAACCCTGGCGATCGTGAAACATCAAAATTGCAGCAATCATAAAATTCAGAAACTCAGACAATAGAAAAATTTAGGAACTTTCCCTATCCTAAATTGGAATTTCTAAAATCAGGAAACTTGACAAAATTAAAAAAAAAACGTTTAGCACTATGGACAAGTAATAATACAAACAAAAATAAAAATTTAATAAATAAATATTTGTTAAAAAAGCTCCTAGATAAAGTGCATTTGCTCCTAGTTTTTTTTTAGTAAGTAAGCACGGATTGCTCTAAATTTCTTTATCCAATATATAACACTGAAAGAAACTAAAACCGGCTGTTTGATGTTATTATTGCAAGGAAAATAATGTATAACAGTCATTATTAAAAGCATGGTCTAGTATTGAGGTGATCGGCTTGATTTAAAATTCATAAAACAACACAATATAGGATTGTTGCAGATGGTTCAGTACTTTCTAGTAATATTCAGAAATCTCACAACTTCACTATTCAACCTTGGAAAACTCATTTTAATGCATATTTAAAGAGAGGACAATATTATACATACATATGTTTTTTATGAAGTATCAAACCAAATAAGACTAACAGATCACACCATTTGCATGCTGTTTATTTAGTGCATCGCAAGTTGAGTTGATACAATGTACGAAGATTGCTGAGTGGGCACAAATGACAGTCCAGAGGAGGGTACTAGCGTTTTATTTTTCCAAGAATATCATTTATCGATGTGCCAAAATTAACTACTTCAAGGATTGCCGAGTTGACATTTAATTGACAACTCATAGGGGATATCAGCAGCTTTTTTTTAGGTGCACCCGGAAGCTACAGGACCCAATTGCCCGGATCCAGAATCAATATCATGAGACAACAATCATATATACTCAAACTGCTATCTAAAAGCATTCGAAATAACAAAAATCCTGAATGTATGTGAAATAAATAGCATAGTTTTCCAAGTTTGATATTAAGTCTAAATGGGGCTATTTTAGTCAAAATGAGAAAATTTACATATATGAGTACTCAAGTTTTTCTTTGTTTATCATTAAATCATGTTGTTGCCCTTACACTGTGCCGACCATCATGGACTTTTTTCCCTTGAAAATGGTTTGAATTGTGATTAAACTGCCTTTAACCAAATGCCTTATTTTCTCTTCCCCTTGGTCTGAGTTCTTTGGGATAGGCCTATTATAAGCTTCGATCAAGTCCTTTCTTATAAAGGTCTTTCTGGTCTTATTGGGTATTTAAATTACATCATGACATCTTAAGACATCTTGTCTCTTAATACGCAGGATTGATACATGGTGTCCATGGCCTTCTGTGAGGCTTAGACTTTGCAGGGGTCATTTTCTAACCTTGTGTTTGTTTGCTCACTTTACAATCTTCATTTGAATATTATTTTATTTTACCTTGTAGGATTACCCCTCCGACTAAAGATATTACCCCTTACCTATGACATTCATTGTGGCAGAAAGATGGTGACCTGCCCAGTGGAACAGCAGAGAAGTGAAACGGATAGTGGCCTGTCCACTATACCGTTATATCATATATAGGGGGTGGCATGCAATATTGACATGCAACATCCTATTTCATCATCACCTTTCCCTGCTAATTATGTCTAGTAAATGGAGCACTAAAATTTTTTTATGTCATCCTATGCATATAAGGCGCGTTTACATGAGCCATCGAATCCATGGAATGCTAAACCCTCCATTAGGGAAAAAAGTGGTCGAGCAGGATTTCTAACCCAAACTTCGCAATCAACTCCCCTGCGTAAAATAAGGCGTTTACATGCGAACCCGGGTTTTGATGACGTATGGCGTGACATAGCTGTGCGGGACATCTGACATTTCTTGACAACTACACTTGGGATTTTGTTTACATACGATTCGCATGCTCAATGCCCATTTCTATATCTTTTTAATCCAACATGGACATGGAAAGGGCTATGGAGAAAGTGCTGAACTTTTTTATACAATTCAGCATCTCGAACAGTTCCATCAAAAAGATGGAAATGTTCCGAGTATGCCACAAATAAGTTTCTGGTATCCTCTTCGAACCAAAAACATTTAGCTTTTTTTTCAGGCATTTTTTATAAGCAATAAAGCACGGCACGCACCACAATCATGCTCAAAAATATAAGCATTGAAGTTGGCGGTTACAGTTGTTGGTTTGCAAAGGATCGTGGGATTGCCGAATCCATGGAATGAAACATCAAACCCTCCTTGATTGCAGAGTTTGCAAAACCCCCCAATGAACCCTGCAATTCAAATTCTGCCTGGACAAAAAAAAACCAAGAGGGAAAAATTGTGGAGTTTGCGCTTCATTCCACGGATTCGATGGCTCTTGTAAATGCGCCTATGGAGAACTGGGCTACACAGCCTACACTCTTCCCTTTCAGGGTGTACCTTCCTGTTATGTTACTGCCTTTAACCAGTGCGTAGCTAACAATAATAGTACCCAACCATCAATAAAGCCTGATCGTGTAATGCTTTAAAAGACTTAAACACCCACCTTTTTGCATATTTTTTATAAATTGTATTCCAAAATAAATTTAGTTTAATATTTGTAGATCTTTATACGATTCTAACACATTTGGGACTGTGGTGGTCATCATTGATTCTTTATTTCATTAGTTACAGCAACCCATAGAGTGACCGTTCATTAGAAATTAAAGTATATTTATAGTTCAGTTTGGTTATATACTAGAATCAAAGAAAAACTATAAATTAGAAAGGGTTAATTTTAAGTTGACGGTGCTTCTGTCGCCAAGGGATTTGGCGCTTTTGTTGGGAGCGATAAACAATTTTTTTTGGTGATGCAGCATTTTCTGGTGAAATACGTTGTGGAATCTTTGTTGTGGCTAGGTGGCGCTGGTTATACTTGAGCGGATGTTAGGCGCGTGGGATTTTTTGTTCTAAATTAATTATTGTCCAATCGCTGGCGCTGGTGATATTTGCGCGGAATTTAGGTTGCGCGGATGATATGCGCGTGAGATTTATTTGTATTCTATAAATTACTTTTGTTCTATCGTCATTTCGTGAGGTTTCGTTTGCGTTTGGCTTTTGAACATCCGATTATTATGGATGGTGCTTATTTAAATTCGGAATTTTTTGCAAAACTAAATAAATTTATTTTTGATTTACTTTGTAAATTAAAAATTGCCCGGGGCCCCAAACGAGTGTTTAGGCTTTCAATGGGCCCTACAGTACTGCCCCATGTAGGATACTGATGTTTTTTTAGAGAAAAAAACATTGCCCGGAGCCCCAAACGAGTGTTTAGGCTTTCAATGGGCCCTACAGTACTGCCCCATGTAGGATACTGATGTTTTTTTAGAGAAAAAAACATTGCCCGGAGCCCCGAACGCGTGCGTACTGGATTTCCACTCACTCTTGTAGCTCTAGTGCGACGATAATTTAAACTAAACTAAATTGCCCGTAGCCCAAACGCGTGCGTACTGGATAACCATTCCTGTAGCCTTAGTGCGACGATTTTTCAAACGATATTAAACTGGAATCCCACTCGTGTAGCTCTAGTGCAACGAAAATTCAAACAAAACTAAACTGGATTGCAAGTACTAGCCCATTGTGTAGAATAAAGTTTGTTTTGTGTTGCCCAAAGCAAACCAAAACCCCGAGTCTGGTTTATTTTTTCGAAAGTAACTAGGGTTACTGCATCGGCGTAAAGGAATCTGGCAATGGGGAAACACGCGAGTTTCGCCAAGTTGTTGTTTTTTAGGCCAAATCCCTTGGCGACAGAAGCACCGTCAACTTATTATTTACCTTAGAAAGAATATAGAAATACCAACACCATCTCTCAATTAAGTTTTTTTTTTTTAAAAAAGGAGGCAATTAATTTTTATTTCTGCTTTCTAAAACATTCCATTTCACGATACATAATGAAAGTGAAACCTTATATAAAAACAATGAACAAAAGATAAAAAGTAAAACTCACCATTAGCCATCTTACAAAACTTTGTAAAATGTCACAGGAATCTACCAAAATTATTTATTTTAGGTTTTAAATTTAAAAAGATTCCAAATACAAGTTCCGACAAGTAAAGATTTCGAACAATAGAAAAAATAGAATCTCTACCCCTCTTTCCCGCTTGATCAAATTTAAAGTGTTATTTTTTCTAAAACATATAAACAAATACCAAGCGTCACTTATATATTTTATGACGTCACATGGTAGGATATTGTGTATCCCTTATTATTTTTAAATTATAACAATTTTAAGTTATTTGTAAAATACGACTTACAAGTTTTCATATTTTAATTAAAAAATTGTAGTAATGGAGGGCTTTTGCGGCTGGAACGCCAAGTTGCTCGTTGCTACAAACCAGAAGACTGATACTAAGACTTAGAAGGCGGCGCGTTTACATAAGCCATCGAATCCATGGAATGAAGAGCAAACTCCGCAATTTTTCCCTCTTGGGGATTTTTCGCCCCGGAAAAACCGGTAATTGCAGGGTTCATTGGAGGGTTTCGCAAACCCTCCAATCAAGGAGGGTTTGCGTTTCATTCCATGGTTTCCGCCACTTCGACTTCTTGTCTGTGGATTCGAAAAAAAACATTTGACATAAACACCTTAGCATGTAACCATACTCTCACACAAACCTGAATATATATGTCTACCAACCAACCAACCATACTCGGGCGAGCAAATATCTGTATTACCACTACTACTACTAACCATCCTAAATATTTTTTTAAAATTTTAATTTTTATATAACTCAAGCTCTTAATTTATATAACTTTTGTTGAATTTGTTTTTATATAACTTAAGCTTAATTTTTATATAGCTCATCAAAATATTGCTAATCATTATGAAATGAAGGTTTTATAGAAAAGTATTGCTAGCTAAATATACGAGTCACAATTAATACATTACTCAAGTATAGTTGTCAAGAAATGTCCGATGCCCCGCGCATTTACGTCATCAACTCCCGGTTCCCATGTAAACGCCTTATTTTACGAAGGGGGGTTGATTGCGGAGTTTGGGTTAGAAATCCTGCTCGACCACTTGTTCCCCTAATGGAGGATTTGGCATTCCATGGATTCGATGGCTCATGTAAACGCGCCTAGAGAGAAGATTCTTAATTCTAAACCTTATTATCAGTTCTTCTTAATTCTAATACGTAATAAGGAATTGCATCCCCCTTATTATGGACATGTTTCACGTCTTGAATACAATAGTTTATCACCTAACTGAAGCGAATGTTGTGTACAATCTCTTCTTTCATTCTCAATTTCGCTGCAAAAGACAAAAGTCATCTAAACCGAAGTTTCCAACAACATTTGACATTTTGGTAATGCTTTGCATACTTGAAATTTAAATCAATTTAAAACCGAGAAAGTTTAATAAATAACAAGAATAAAAACAAGTTGCACATAAAGAACTCTATAATATAACACAGCAGACGATAAAAACGCTCCTCTGAGAGTAAAATCAAAACGCTGGAAATGCAAAAATGAAAACAGGTGAACTACATCCTCTGAAATAACCTATTGAACACAATTATCTTTTGCTAACGCAACAGAATAAAGTGTATTGATGAAGCTGAATACATGCATGTGTTTTTCTATGTACTCAAATGTTTCAATCAAAAGTTGAAAAATAATGCCTTATTGGTTTTTTCACAGTTGAGGTATTTCCTTTCAGTTTTTGTTCCTGCTTTTCCTCAGTTTGGTGCTCTGTTCCTTCGTGTACGTAACAAGAAAAGATTTATTTACCTTCAGCATTTCTGTTGCCACTCAAGATCGAAAAATGCCAAGATATTCATTATATATATATATATATCTATATATATATATATATATATAATATATATATATATATATTATATATATATATATATATATATATATATATATATATATATATATATATATATATATATATAATATATATATATATATATATATATATATATATACACGCTAGCAGACATAACGCTAGCAGTTCGCGCGCTGTAACGGGTGCGGGTTCAATTCGCGCCTTTGCCCTGGGTGTACTTCCTTTCTCAGTATCGAATTTTCAAATCAACTGCTGCATTTGGTAAAATTTATAAGCCAGTTAAAATATAATCAAACCCCCCTAAATAGCTTGATTCCAATTGGCCTCTAAATCGAACTTGCTCTTTTGCCACTCTATTCCGCTCCGTACTCGTAGTGAGCCATGATTGCCGAGTGCCGATGGCAGCTCAGTACAAGTCGTTCCTCTACCCTACTATAGAACTCTTTGCTAAATACTTAAAAAATTATCAGGTAAATATAAAATATCCGAAATAATAATATCCGCGGTTTTTACCGAGCATTGAGAGTGAAGCCAAAACAACCGATAGAATTGCTGAAGGACAAGATTGAAAACCGAGAAATATATATATATATATATATTATATATATATATATATATTATATATATATATATATATATAATATATATATATATATATATATATATATATATATATATATATATATATATATATATATATATATTTCTCGGTTTTCAATCTTGTCCTTCAGCAATTCTATCGGTTGTTTTGGCTTCACTCTCAATGCTCGGTAAAAACCGCGGATATTTATTATTTCGGATATTTTATATTTACCTGATAATTTTTTAAGTATTTAGCAAAGAGTTCTATAGTAGGGTAGAGGAACGACTTGTACTGAGCTGCCATCGGCACTCGGCAATCATGGCTCACTACGAGTACGGAGCGGGAATAGAGTGGCAAAAGAGCAAGTTTCGATTTAGAGGCCAATTGGAATCAAAGCTATTTAGGGGGGTTTTGATTATATTTTAACTGGCTTATAAATTTTACCAAATGCAGCAGTTGATTTGAAAATTCGATACTGAGAAAGGAAGTACACCCAGGGCAAAGGCGGGAATTGAACCCGCACCCGTTACAGCGCGCGAACTGCTAGCGTTATGTCCTGCGATCCAAACCACTCGTCCATCGGGCCCCACAAGCCACCCTATATTTTCTGCGTGTTGGTCCATGGTGCTGTTGCCAGGTTCAGTCTCTACCCTACTATAGAATTCTTTGGTATTTCATCAGAATTAGCGTTTTATTATAAATAATTTTCAAAAATTCATTGTCAAAGTGTTTTCTGTATTTTTCCCAAAAAGGTCAATATTTAAAAGAACATTAATTCAATATTTCACAGAAAGTGATTCAATTATATCCAATAATTTTAAAATTTCTTCACTATAACAATTAGTTCTAATTATTAAAACTGTTAATTTTCAAAAATTGACTAATAATTTCAAAAGTACCCTAGAAAATTCAAAATTGGAAATATTTTTTTTAAAAATATCAACAAACAGAGTGGACATTGTATAATTTTGTACTTTTTCATCCAAATAATGAGGGTGTTTAATATTCCATATGGTGCTTTCTTCTTCGTATAAGAGAGAGTCCAAACACTCCATGGTTTTTTCTCTGGACTAAACATGTGCATCCATCTTGCAATTTAGTTTATACTGAATGTTTCGTCCTTTCTCATAAGAGCAGAAACTAACCCCACTGGGAAGGTTCACCCTCACGTCTGACAGGGGCTTAAGGAGATTTTGTTTCCTTCATTTCCCGTTTCGTCTGGTGGAAAAGGTGGACCCTTTAGTCTCTTATCTACCCCTTCGATCTACCGTTAACGACCCTTTTCCTCTCCCCTTTGGTTCAAAAATAAATGTAACCAAGCAATTACTCACTGCTTGCAAAATAAATTGTATACCTTGATTAGGAAAATCTTCACAATATAAGATGTGACGATTTATTATGTTTTATGTAATTAATTATTATCTTAATTTGTTTATTATCATTTTTAATATTATTTGTAGTAGCTATATAGTGTAAATAGTGTAATTTGTAGTAGTATATCATGTAAAGATTATTTGTAAAATATCTCTTTAAATAGGCAGCCTTAGATTTCCCCAAACATGCGAATTTTTTTTAATTAATTATAAATTAGTAACTTTAATTAGAAATAAGGGTTTAAAATTGTTTATAACTATAAATTTATCATCAATTAAAGAATTTGACTCATAACGATTAAAATTTTATTTATAATAATTTAAATGTTAATATCATTAAAGGAATTTTAAGTAACCAACTTATTTTTATAGCCAATATAAAATTTGCTACACAAATATAGTATTAGGGTTCCCTTAATCTAAAAAAAAACTTTTCATTTTAAATTGCAAAAATCGATGATATCTTGAGAACATAATTTTTTAAAACTTTAAATTCAACCACTTCTAAAAACCGAAAGCAAACCTTAATACATGAATCCCTACTTACAAATTTCACCATTTTTTTACTTTGATGGTAGTAAAAATCAGATCAAATTTTAAGGTGCATTATTTTAAGGTATATTATATCCGTCTTAAATATGCAAATACCAAACAACTAATCTTCAAAAAGAACTGAAAAGTGTATCTATTTTTTGCCTTGGCTCTGTCGCATATGCTCAGTCAAAAGAATAATTTTTTTCCCTCCCATCGGGAAGAATGATTCACATGAGGAAAATATTAATGAAAAAAGTTTCAGCGTTAATACATATCCTAAAAACTACAAACTATTGCTAATTACTTTATATTATCTTTGATGGATGTCATTTCAATAGTTTTCTTAAGATAAGGCAGCAAGAAGAGTTTGCAGTGAACAAAGAATTAAACTTTGGGAACCAATTCGATTTTTTTTTAAAGGCGGACAAGGTTTTTTTTTGTAAAAAGAGAATTAAAAGAGTTCATTGCCCTGTATGTGAACTTGCAAGCATTTTTTTAATACTTTGACAAAATATATTTCAAAATCACAATTACTACTCTGAATTATTTTATATATGTATGTTCCCCAAACAATGCTTCTTAAAAAAATGTGCTAACTCAATAGTTAACAATAAGACAGTGAGAAGAGTGCATAGTTAAAAATAGCTAGACATAACAAAAAAAGAGTAACAAAAGTTCTCATCTAAATCTTAAATAAATCTTTAATAAAGCCATAAAAGTTTTGTTGATTAAAAAGTCATTGTTGTTAAATTTCTATCAAATATCAGGTAATAAATTTTAGTATAAATGTAATAATATCACAACAAAAACTATTAAAATTTATAAAAGCATAAAACATACAATAAATCAATATCATACAAATAACTTCAGTAAATATTAAATGCAGAAAAATATACGGACAGAAAATTTAAATAAATATCTATATCTCTATTTTACAAATACTAGTTCATCAAAATTTAAATTCAACTCTAAGAAGGTACTTCATTTTTACAAGCTCAGAATCATATACCACATACTCATTGTAATTTAAACAAGTTTCTGTAGAACTATCTTCAACAAGTTCACCAATAGGTTCTTTAGCATCTGACCTAAATAATAAAATGAAGAAGTGTACTGTTAAATACTTGGAAAATTCTAAAGAAAGATATTTCATTGTTATATATCTCAAATCTTTCTTGCTAAAATTAAGTTTAAAACTAAGTTTTCTTTAACCAAGACACTTAAAATGTAATTCTGAAGTTAAGAACACAAGAAAACCTGTTTGAGATGGCAAATAGCGAGACTTATATAAAAATTGCAAACTTTCCCACATTTTTTTTATTTGAATAGCAAGTAGACAATGTTATTTTGATAAATTCCACCTTGGCCAACAAGGCCAATCAAACCCATCTATTTCTACAGTCTTGGCTATGAAGGCAAATCCCTAGTGATTGTGCTGAGTGGCACTTTTTTATATTGAAAATTGACTAGTATTTCAAACGACAACTTGAGGTTACTATCCCCAGAACCTCCTTTTAATTATCAGTGCTATACTCAATTGCTATCTGTGCTCAACAAGCAAAATAATGAAATTTTAGCCACTTGACAAGTTGTGAAGCCAATACTTTTACTTATTGTGTTTACCATTTTTATGTCCCTTTTCAACCTTAAAAAGAAACAATTGTGCTATATTTTTTCCAAGAAACAAATGACAATATTGCATAGTCAAAATTTATATGGCTGAGAGCAAAAGGATGCTTATCGACCTGTGAACTGCAGCTAAACCCCCCCCCCTCCCCTCCAATGCTAATTTGACTAGAAAGGAATCATAATTAGGATATATTGGCAAACTGACATTTTTGTAAGTCAAATTAGTAGTTTGAAAAGTTGATATTCTGGGAGCAAGTTTAGTGTAAATCGGACAATCAGTAGAAAATTGTGGATCTATAATTCGTCACAATGTTTATTTTAAACCGTCTTGGCCAAAAATGTGGGCGTCTATGCTATATCAAGGCTTTTAATAATGGTAGGTAAAATAGTAGTAGCCAAATATGAATAAAATATGAGTAGGATAAGATACATATTTATAGTTAGATACATATTTACATGATATTTTCAGAAAGGAAGTTTTTTATCTTTAAAATTGCATTATATGACTGAGAAGCAAAACAGTTGATCAATGGGCTTCATGAATGAACTCAAGCAGGTTTTCTAACCAAAGAAGAGCAAGAACCTCAGAATACGGATACTATAGACTAGTGCAATTCAATAATCAAAATATTTGTCGAGGGGGAACCTGTGTGTAGGTTTGTTTAGTTTTAAGCTGTATTGTCCATGGAGGATTTAAGACATGTACTACTAAAAAAGTAATGGGGTTAATGCTTTTGTTTTTAAGATTTTCAAATAAAATTATAAACAAAATGACTCATCATAAAATTTCATAAACAAGATTTCAAAAATGAATAAGCCTAGTTTTCATAAAATCTTAATTTTATTTCACACGGTTACTTACGATAAAACTCCAAATTGAAAATTCTTTGGAATTATCTTTCCTTTGCCTAAAACACTGTCATAGCAAGCAGGTAATGACTTTGGCAGACTTTCATCAGATTCAGTTAGTTGAAGTTGGTTCCCAACACTTACCTTAAGAAAAATTATGAAAATAATAATAAAATTTAATCCAGAATAAGGGCTTGTCCCAGAATTGAACACAACATTGCAATGGAAATAATAAAGAAAATTAAAGTTAACGAGATATTTTCCGAGTTGAAAAACTACTGTGAAATAAAAAAAACTTGATAAAAAAATTTAGCAATAAAGCAGACATCGGAACAAATCAGAAAAAGCTAGATGCAATTTTGAACAACATTTTGTTAATATTAGTGCAGCAATTTTTATTGCTCTCTTTCTACCTAGTAGTTTTCTTCTGCCTAGTAGTTTTCATGGCATCCACCCAGGACCCTTTATAATAATTGATAGTTAGTACTTATTCTTTACTTGTTAATTACGAAAATCTGCCTTCACCCCTCATTTGAGCTAAATATTGGAAAAGGTCAAAAAATCCGGAATTGCTTGAGTTAATACGGAGTTAAGACAATCTACTGTACATCATGGTAATAAATAAGGGTTGAGCCCCAATTCCTCTCTTTAACAGTTTAGAAAAGAATTTTACTATACTTGTAATCGTCTTATGTTATATGTGCCATGATTTAAGTACAATGTATTTGATCTGCAGCTTAAGTGCATTGTTTAATACCACACAAGAAAGAATGACAAAGATATACCCAACTAACCACACAATACTTGTGACTTGGTAAATGTATCGCAAATCCATTGGCTAGAACCTTAATTTAAGTTTGCATCATATAATCAAAGCTAATGGGGAAAATTAATAAGAAAAGTTTTTCAACAAGATCTCATCGAATGAAAAAAAATGCATTAAAATTAAAGTGATACAGGTTTTATGATAGATAACATTGGAGTTTGTCCTACGTATTGAAAATTTTTCAAATGCATATTTTAAAACTGCTGTTAATTTTAATAATTTTTAAAACTTACTTCGCATATGAGTAACAAGCCTTTTCTGTCCCATCTAGTAGCATGGCAATAATTGGCACTTTTACTGCTGACATCAGCAAAATATAGACCTTTTCCAAACATGCATCCAGTATGAGGAGCTTCAAGTGGAGCAATACAAAGTCCTCGACTTAGGATACCAGCCCAATTTGTGATTCTGGATCCATGCCACAAAAGAATCTTATTTTTGATGTCATTAAACGAAAATTGTTTTTTTGGATGACATTTAAAAATGTCCACAACATCTAATTGGTACATATGTGTAGGCCCATGAGTACTTTTAAGAAAAATTTCGATAGCCTAAAACACAAATTAATCATTAAAGCATAGTAGAAATAGAGGAGATTAACAATAGCTTTGCAATACATTCCATTTTATTTAAAGTTCACATTTAAAATGTTATACACGTTACAGTATATTCTCCAAGATAAAGTTTGCAGAAAACCTTCATAATTGTACAATACATCTCTACAGATTTTATTAACAATGATAAATTAAAAAAAAACACTGTAAAATTTTGTTTGTAAGAAACATGGATCTTTCATGCGATAGAAAGAATGAGACCAGGTAGGTTTGCATTTGCTTCCACTAGCATGACGGTCTGCTAGAATTTATTTAACTCAGTGGAGAGAAACTATCACACTTGAAGCACTTGGAAGAAGACAACAGTGTTCTATAGGAAGGAAATCCTTGCTTCCATTCTTTGTTTGTAGCAACACTTTTGCCATTATAGACGCTCATTAGTTTATAAAGTAAACTATAGTTTTGATAAAATTATCATTTGGTCAATGCTCATTCAATCATTGGTTATTGAATCAGTGTATTCAATATTCAAATAATTTAAATGGCCTATAAAAAAACTCGCTGTGTTAAAATAATGAACATGGTCTAGCTGTAAAACAAAAAATTAACTGTGCCAACATTTTCTATGCACTAAACCACCAATTAATTATATCAAGTTTTTGGCTTTTAGCAAGTTTTTTTTAAAGAAGAAATATTCAGGAATGTATACAATTGAAATATTGATTTTGGATTGTAAATTGCTTAGTTAAATTTAACATGCACAATCCACCAACTATATTGAGTATTAATTTAATATTTGATTTTGTACAGCACAAAACGTTTATAGAAGGGCAGTGTCAAAGATTATATTGGATACAAAGCTTCCATGGAAGGCTACTTCTGAACGTAGTCTTAATAACTGGGTTACTCGGAACCCCTGATTAAATGTAAGATGAGGAATTAATGTCTATACATGGTTTTAAATCCATTAGATTTTATCTCTACTTAAACTTCAAAGATAAAAAAAAATTGATGTACACACCAATTTTTTATACCAACAATTTTTACTAAATTAACTTTACTAATTGCACATTTCTAATTTGATTCAAAGCCATTCTTAGAGATATAAATGACGAGCCATGGGGGAAAAGTTATAAATCGACCATGAATCTGTCTGTATCAGGTCTTCTTAGCGACACTAGTAAGTCATTGCCTAAACTGGTATAAAGAAATCAGTTTTGCTTTCGCTCTCATCACACGGCTCGAGCTTTGGATTCGTGATCTTGGTCATTAGAAAAATAAAGTAGAACTTCTTTATTAAAGAATCTTAAAATTTTTTAATTTAATACACTAAAATAAAATTTGAAAACACTTTTCATTTATAAATTGTTACACATGTATATTGGTATCATATTTTTCTCATAAAATACATCAATATTTTTGCATACTAATTTTAATATTTTATTAACCAAATTGTAGATTTTATATCGCGAATAACAAATGTATAAAACCTTTATAGTAAAGAAATTAAATAATAAAGAGAAATTTTAAGGTTTTATAAATCAATTAAAGCTGCAATTTTCCTACAGACTGAGATTCATGCAAGACAAGTCTAATGCTTGAAGTGTGGTAGAAACCAGCCTCCAATTGCCACTACTCCCCAAGCAGACATCAATATGGACTGTTTTGAGTTGAGTCCCCCCCCCCCCCTCCCACGGCTCTTCGAATACTATTAAAATGAGGAAAAAAAACGGAATTCTTAAATTATGTACTTTAGTATGTAGATTATAAAAACATAGCATAACAATTTTTAGCTTTTATTGCAAGATAAAGTCAATCTTTTTTGCTATATAATCATGTATTACTACTTCAATACTTACAGCATATTCATTGCAGTATGGTTTCAGAGGTTCAAGTTCATACTTTAATGAATTATAATATTTATTCAAAGGGTGCATAATAATTTCAGGCTCTGAATTCATTGATTTTGTAGCAATCCGTATGTTTGTTAGAGTCTGAAAAAGAAACTGTAGTTATATCATTAAATACAAGTAAAAAATTGCAACAATGAAAGCAATATAAAATTATCAAGTTGAGTAATACCATGCATGCTGATGAATCATAGTATAATAGTATACATGTACAATAACAGTATTAAAAATACTAAATGTTGTTAAACTATTGCAATATATACAGGGGTGTGACCGTGAAAAGATTATTCACCGATACATTTACTTATATATTTGAATTATTTAAAAACTTACAATAATTTTTTATTTATTTCATCATTGGTAATGCACACTTAATACACAAATTGTATCTTATTTATTAATCTTCAATAAAATTAAAAGGAATCCATGCTTGGCTTTATTAGCCACACTAGAGTCATACTTTGACTATTTGTGACTGGCCTAATAATTTTTAAATGCAGGCAAGTCCAGAGGTTTATCTGCCGCTATATATTTTTGTAAGACTGTACAAAACAAATTTTTAATACAACATGTATTAAACATACAAAAGTTTTTTTAAAAAATAACTACAATGCTTAGAAGCTTAATTGTGCAAGAGAAGAATTAGTGCTTCACACTTACCATCGATAAAATGAATTTCTAGCAAGACAACTATACATAAACATTTTCTACAAAAGTTAGTTTAGGAAGAAAAAGACAACTGTCACACAAAACTTTCTTAAGTGAACTAGGTTTAAATATATTTTCCTAACTTTTTATTGTACCCTTAAAGATTATATGTTATTTAAAGTGAGAAAAGAACATTTTATTGGTAGAATTTTTTTTTTAAATATCAAGATAGCAATATATTTTAAAATAAGACTTTATAGATACTTCATCCAATTAAAATGTACCTCCAACATTGTTAATTTTGTTTGTATATCTTCTTTTGTCCGGATAAGAGGAGGGCATTTGTTTCTGAAAACAATGTAAAATTTTGTTCAAGTTATTATACTTTAAACTGTCTATTGTAAAGAACCAAGCATATATTATTTTATAAATAACAATAAACTTTTTCAGCTAGCCTGCTTTTAGAAGAAATGTAATTGAACCTTAATATAGTAAAACCTCCATGAACAGACAACTCTGAAAAGCGGACACTAAATAGCCTTTTTTAAAGTTCAATGGGTCCTACTACGTCTAAAGTAGGTTAACAAAAATGCATTAACAGTATTTCAATTGCTTAAATCAATAACAAAGACTTTTGATATGCATTCTAAATTTTAGTTTGCAGCTTTATTGGCCACATAAAATTTTATTGGTTACTTTCTGTAGATAATGTTCGATTTGGAAAGTTTTTAACATGATTCCAAAGATGCAGTAATCGCTGGTTTGTACTCGGGGTTTGGCTATACTATATTAAATTGAATGCAATAGTTTAAGCTCTCAGCCTGATCAGAAAAAACATCTAGTTAATTTGTGTTAAGTTAAAAAAATTTGAAAAACTATATATAATTTTTAATCTTCACACTAAATTTTTTTTTGGTACTACTCAAGTAGAAACTTACAATTTAAACATTCTTTTTAGTGGCACATATAGCGGTATTATGTAATAAAATATTTTTCAAAATTTGCACTGATTTTTTTTTTCAAATAAAAATATTGAAAAAAATAACATAGAACTGATTTTACGATGAAACATTTATAAATATACTAACATTTGCAGGCCAAATATTTTTTTTTATTATTATAAATGATGTTACAGTGTCAGGAAAAATTGCTTTTGTTATAAAAACAGATTTCAGTGCCATTTTTGATTGGGTGGTTTTTTAATGCTAGAACCATATTTTACCAAGCAGTGCAATTTTTTTTTTATGCTGGGTCCATGGAATATACAAATTCAAGATTTAGAGTGTTTATGAATAGCTTGGAAACATGCTATAAGCTTGGCTGATGAAAAGCTTGGAACATGGCAAAAATCAATTTACATCTTTAAAGTATGATGGAAGAGAAATTTAAAAGAAGTATAAAAATTATATTTGAATAAAGCTCCCTTAATTTAACATTCATGCAAAATCTTGGTTCAAAATAAAGTTTCACAACTAAAAAATCCTTAAATTAATCAGAATTTATCTTTTTTACTGATAACTATTTAATGTTAACTTACTCAAAAGCATGAGGAATTTTTGTATAAAACTCACTGCAAGCTTTGACAAGTGCACTCCCCATATCATCACAGGCTATGGCATGTGCAATTTTGTTGAGAGCTACATAACCTTGTTTAATCTGCTTCAAAGTAAGCTTTCCTATTAATGAACATAATTAATCAAACAATCTAAATGGCTTAAGTTAATGAGTTACTTTTCACCTAACTTTTAAACTAGTGCAAAAGTTACTAACCATAATTGATCATAAATATGTTTAAAAAAAGTTAACAAGCATATTAAAAGTTATGAACATAAAATAACCAAATCAACTTGCTAATCTCTTTCAAATATTTAATAACTTTGTCATTTACTTAATATATACTACTTTTCTAATTGGCTTGTAAAAATATATATTAAAGAATTTAATCCCAAACCCACACTATCAATTTACAAAGTTAGTTGCACTTTAAATTAAAGATTCATATAAAGAGCCTAATTTCAAAACTTACATTTTTCCAAGTATAACTAAGATATAGGGTTTGGTCCGTTCATTGGCAACTTTGTCCAATTGTAATTACAATCAACATTCCCAACAAACGGACCAGACCTTTTATTTAGGTTACGCTTTGGAGTATGAGAGTTTTGCAACTAGACCGTTCATATATTCTGCACATTTAACTGTTGTGTCTGCATACTTTCAGACGAAATAAGTTTAAGCAAATAAAATATAAACAAGTGTGTCAAAATCTCACAATTTGTTTCTTTATAATATTACTTTTAAAAATTATATTTCATGAAAAAAGATTTTAAAATATATTTACCTAATGGAAGATTTGGATCAAACAACATTTCTTTCATAAATTTTGCCATTGTTTTTTTGTCACAAATTAAAGCTAAAAGAGACTAGAAAAAAGCAAAACATCAAAATGTTAGATGTCAATAACATCGATAAACATTAAAATTAAAAATCAAACATGCATACTTCAATTGAAGGATCCAAATCAACTGCAAGCTCATTAGTTTCGGTCTGAAAAATTACAAAATAATTTAACTTCAATTAACATAAAATCTCATACATATATATTTTAAAGTGAAGGGTAAAATGAATACAAATATGTGTGTAATTTGTATTAGAACCATTCAATAAGCTCAATTTTGCGGATTTTAAGTTAGACACGTCCAGTTTCCTAAAAAACAAGTGCAACACCAAAGAGCCACCTTTTTTTTATAAAATCCAAAATATTCCAGGAATAAATATTAGAAATGTTTAATGAAAAGACATTTTATTCATTCAGATATTTCACAATTTTATTAAAATTTTTGCATAAAAGTAGACAAGATTAAAATGTTTTTTTTTTATTTAATTGAAATAATTTGAAACTTTTTAAAGATCTTGATTAAAAATTGATTTGCTAAATCAAGGTCTTTGGGAGACAACATGAATAAGGTGCACTTATTTTTTTCATATTATTCACCATTATCCAGTTCTCCACTCTACCCTCCCCTTGATCTTCTCACTTGTATACACTATACATGGAAAAGCGATGCTTCTAAGAAGTTGCTTTCCCAAATATAGTATAATATATTGTCAACACTTCTGTATAGAGGTACGACTTTCAGCTCATTATTAAAACATTTAGATTTCTCACATGAAAAACCATGTGCCTCATTTGCATCGTGCTTACATAAAGCCTCTACCAAAATGAAAAAATTTCCGATTCTGGTTACTATTGGCAAAATGATTTGGTTGTTGCCATAAAATACTTCCTTATAAAAAATCATGTTTAACAAGAAATAATTATCTGGTTTAGAACACAAGTAATGTTAAATATAAAAAAATTAAATAGATGTTCATGTGAATGTAACAAAATAGAAGTCCTTACATCAGGAAATTGATCGATATCTAGTAGGTCAAATTTATCAGGACATTGAAGAAAACTATTTTTATTCTCCCAACGGTTTTTGGTTTTTTCATAAAAGCTAAAAAAATTAAGCCACATAAGCTAAATTTACTTATGAATTTTATAAAAAAATATTTTCAATTATTTTTATTAATCAATTTAATATTTAAAACTTTAAACACAGGAATAATATTTGATTCATTCAAAATAATTTGAAACATTAAAACAATGCATAGTTGCGATTTCAAATAATTTGAATCATTAATTATTTATGCAAAAAGTTAAATAATTTGCTAAAAATTGTACATCTCACAGTTTTAACTAGTTACCCAGATTAACATATTATTAACACAACTAAAAACTATAAATATATTTAAAAGCTCAGTCATAATCATTTATGTACTTATTATATTACTGTAAATTGTATTATCTGTATATATTATATTAACAGTAAAAAATATTTTCTTACGTTACTTCAAAGTTGCGTTTGGCTTCTGTTATGTCACTTTTATAACTTTTAATTTTCATTCTACCTCTTGTACCAACTCTTCCTGATCTTTTCCATAAACCATACTCTTCCTTAGAATTATGCTTTAAAAGTTGAATGATACAAAATTTGTTGTGATTATAATCAGCACATGAAAGATTTAAAATAGCGGAAAAGGCCAGCCCTCCTTCACAATAAATATGAAAGTCTCTTCGGTCAGGAAACATAGAATCTGTTGGTAAGCTACAGAAATATAATTCTGTTTCTTCTTCTACTGATATAAATGAACCATCTGGAATGTCACAAAGTTTAATTTCGCTACTCGTACCACAAATTGATGCTGACAAAGATGGAAGGTTAATACAACTTTTTCTAAAACTGAAAAATTAAAACAATACTAAATATTTTTGCAATAAAATATCCCAAAGATAAAATTATATAAATTCCCTCTTATTAAGCAAACTAAATGTCGAAATTTATAAAATACATAAATTTAATTATTATATACCTTTTTGAAAACATTGTTTAAAATTACAAAAGTAGGCGTTTTTGAATTGATAGAAATTTAATATGTACACACAAAACTAGAATGAGAGAAATTACAAAATATATAGTTTTATGCATAAAATTGCATAGAAAGTCCATATAAAAAGACCATTTAAACCCAAGATGAATTTTTTGCAGATGTAGATATTATGGAAACCACAAAAGCTAAAATAAAATGATAAACTATTATTAATAGAACTAATAGCCAAATAAAAACAAAATAGCATTAAGAAATATTCAACAAAACATTATATCGGTAACTTACTCAACAGCTTCATCTGAGCACATTTTTTTTAGCTGTTCATTTTTCAAAGCACAATTTAACCGTTTTACTGTAAGAATAAGATCAACTTTTTCTCTCAGCACACTCCTAGTATAATTTGTATGTTCATTCATTTGGACAAATGTTTCTAAATTAATGAAATAATCATCCTGTTCATAAAATCTAAAAATACATTCTTTCCTTTGGTAAGCAACTTCTAAAAAGAAGACGATTGTAGGTCTATAACTACACCAATTATCATTATCATCTTTCCAAAGCCAAGAATAAAAGTTATCACTATAAACCAAGCAACGAATTGGTTGGGAAATAGAAGAAACTTGGTTAATTTGATACATTTCATCTAAATAAACAATAATCTTTTTCTTGTCATCTTTACTAGGCAAAGAAACAGTTTTTTGCCACCTTCTTGCTGCTTTATTCAATAATTCACTTTCCTTTTCTGAATAGGTAACCCAGTTTTTATGATATTGATGCTGCCATATAAAACTGCACATTTTATCACCTAAAAAGCAATATAAACATATTTAGTTTTTAGAAACTTGCAATACTTATGTTAATGTTAAAAAAATTTTAGTTGCATAATTTGCTTGAAATTTATTTGCACATGTTTTTTTACAAGCAATGCAAAAATAAAAATGCATGATTCCTTGAAATATAATAAACCTATTCATCTGTTGTGACTTACAACTAAAAGATATTTTAAGAAAATGAACAGAATATCCTACAATAATAGAATTGAGAATAATAGTTTTAATAGATTTGAGAATAAACCCAAATATTTTTTAAAAAAATGAATAAGCTAATTACTTAGGGGGAAAAAAGACTGATAAAGGATACAATTCGTTAATTTTGAAACTACAATCCTTTCACAAAAAAAGTTTAAATCAGCAAAACAGAACAGTAACAACTAATGTCTGGAAGAAATTTAGCAGTATTTTTTCATGAAGGTTATCGGTGGCCTATGTAAAAAAGTTTTACTTTATGAACTTAGATCAACAGCACTATTTAAAATTCCTTTCCAAGAGCAATTATGTAATAAAATGACACTCAATGCAATTTTAAAATGCCAGATTTGTAAATCATCACTATGTAATCAGTACATCACAATGTTTTTGCTTTCTTTTAATAGATAAAAATTGTACTAATCAAATCTTAACCTCTTTAGCAAGGCAAGGGGGGTGGGGGTGGAAGACAGGAATTACTAAAGGAAAGCTCTAGTAATATTGGTTATGAGACTGCCAACCAAGAGCCAACTAATTTACCACACTTTTGGTTGGATTGCTCCTACTAGGACACAACCCTAGGCATATTGGCATAAGGATGGGTTTTTAATTTGGTTTAGTTGAATTAACAACTCACCAGAATAACTCAAGAGCTTTTGGTAATAGGCCTAATAATTTTAAATCACTATTTTCCTTAAAATATTACATTTAATAAGTGTTTATGGTTTGTTTACAATACTAAATACTACTTTACTCTAGGGCAATTCTAGTGAGATGTTAATTCAAACAAACAAGAAAAAATAGAAATAATTTCCTTTGTGAATACATCTATTTGTTGCACTAGTAATCCAACTACAACTAAAAATGAGTCAATTAGTTAATACTTTTATTGGATGGTCCCTTAACCAAAATCGCCAGAGCTTCCCTTCAATAATCGCTAGTACTCTGTCTACTCACACAGCTCCAACATGACCTGGTTTAACATTATACTTAATGTAATGAGTCTATCTAAATAAGCTTGAATAATACTTTTACACTAATAATGTATTAACAATTCATTTTGAATAAATATGATCATCTGATTCATAAGAGTCCTTTCATATCAAATCAACTTTCAGTCTAAACCTTAACATCTAAAAAGTGGTTATTTTTTGTTACATTGCTATTTACTATTAAAATCAACATACAAATAGTATGAATTAAGATGATTTCACCATCCCTTTTATTAAGTTATTGGCTTTTAAATATGTTAAAAAATAACCAATTTGGTAGAATTTTGATGTATTTAAACAGCTGTAGAACAGGAACTTTGATATAAAAATATTGCTGAGATTCATGTGCCTAGGTCAACCATGTACCTAGGTTCAAAGCTCATAAATTTAAATATGGTTTTAAGCATTGTTACTTATACATGTAACTGTGAATTGCAATCGTTCCCATTGTCCCATTGGGGGCCCCCATTGTCCGAGAGGGTAAACAGGTGGAGTGGAGAGAAGGGGAGTTTGGAGTGTGACAATGACACTGTCTTGGGGGAGGTTTTACTTTGGAGAATGTAGGGGGGAGGAGTACCTGTTTTGTGAGTGGAAATCCCCCCCGGCCGCGTGTAGAAAAAGTTGCACATTCCTAAAAAGGATTCCTAGTTGGACGCTCTTCTTTCTTTGACTCCGTGAAGCTGCAGTTGCATATCCATAATGTCTAAGCGAAAATTGTGCACTCTTACTTTAGATCAAAAAGCAAAACTTATTTTGGAGATTGAAAAAAATCCTCAGTTGAAAAAGATGTGGCTGCTAAGTATGGCATACCTCCAAACACTTTATCTACGATTTTGAAAGATAAACAAAAGATTTTGAGCCGCCATGGATCGGGTGCCGACTCTTCTAGTAAACGGGCAAAAACGTGTGCTTTTCCTGACGTCGAAGCAGCACTCCTGAAATGGTTTGAGACTCACCGAAACAAGGACATTCCCCTCAGTGGAGTGCTACTGAAAGAAAAAGCCACGGACTTCGCTCGCCTGCTGAAAGTCGATGGATTCAACGCCAGTACAGGATGGCTGGACAAGTTCAAAGCCAGGAATAAGATCGTGTTCCGCACCTTACATGGGCAAGCAAAGGACGTTTCAGATGAAACATGCGATAACTAGAGGCAGAGTTTGCCACAGCTTCTACAGTCATATGAACCCAAAGATGTTTTCAACCTAGATGAAACCGGACTCTTTTTTTTAAATGCACGCCGAACAAGACAATGATGTATCGCAATGAGAAATGCTCTGGTGGCAAGCTTAGCAAAGAACGGTTGACAATTCTGGTGGGGGCAAACGCCAATGGGACTGAAAAGCTGCCTTTGATGGTCATTGGAAAGGCAAAGAAGCCCCGGTGCTTAAAGAATGTGAAATCACTGCCCGTGGAGTACCATGCAAATAAAAAAGCTTGGATGACTTTGAACTTGTTCGAGATGTACATACGAAAACTGGATTCAAAGTTTTTCAACCAAAACAGAAAAGTGTTACTCTTCGTGGACAACTGTACTGCTCACGGTGATATCGCAAACTTGTCCGCGATAAAGTTGCTTTTCCTGCCGGCCAACACAACAGCAAAACTTCAGCCTGCTGATCAAGGCATCATCAAGTGCCTGAAGCATGCATATCGAAAGCGTTTAGTGCGTCAATTAATCGAGGAGGTGGAGAGTGGCGTAGAGCACAAAATCAATGTGCTAGATGCCATGCGACTAATTTCTAGCTCCTGGGAGAGTAATGTTTCTCAAATGGTAGTCGAGAACTGTTTTAAGAGCTGTGGTTTCTTTAGTACAAAGGATAATGAAGCGATAATAGACAGCTGGGATCCCTTTGAAAGCATGGATGATATGGACTGGGAAGACTGGGAAAACGATTTCATGTGCATTGATGACAACATTGAAACATCAGAACCCTTGTCTGACGAGGCAATAGTAAATGCAGTTTGCGGAGTGCCCGAAGGAGATGAGGATGAAGAAGAGGCCGAAATCCCCCCCTCACCTCCAACAAGCACGGGACGCTGTTTATATCCTACAACAATACCTGGAGACCACCGAAGGTACAGACAGCACAATATTTAACTGTGTTCAAAAATTAGGTGACTTTGTAAATGCCAATAACCTTAAAAAATATAAACAACCAGAAATAACTGTTTTTTTAAATGAAATTTACATGGTATGTACATAAGTAATGAGTAATTAATATCTATGTATACTAATTAATATGTAATGAGGCCAAATTTTTGGAGTTTCAATAAACCTTTTAACCCCATTCTTCTCTTGTTGTTTACATAGGCTATAAAAATTGAAAAGCATACAAGTATTATTATGGCACATATAAAACCAGGTCGACCCACCTCAAGTGCCAGTAAAGAGGAATGGGAGGTAACTTCGATAACTCGAAGTTCGAGTTATCGAGGTTTGACTGTATATCAAAAAGGTGGTCATTTAAGTAGGTAAATGATAAATAAAATTGCATTTAAATTGCCTATACAAATTTTTTTTGTTAAGATATACATGCAGATTTAAGGCATTACTCTCTCAAAATGCTGATTATGAAAAATTTATAAAAAAAATCTTTAATATTTCGTTGCTTATGACTAAATAAATTAATACCAATTGATGAAAGCACATTTGTATGTTTGATTTTTACTTATTGAAGTGCTAAAAGTAGAGTTAGAGTATGTACCTAGGGTCATTTATATTTTTTTCGAAGTCTTATATTTCCCCATATTTGTTATTTTAATCATATAAAGTAATATAAAATAACTAATTTGTCTTATGATACCTGCCTAAAAGTTATAAACTTTGAATCAGCTCAATCGTAGATTTAAGAGTATTTGAAACAATCCGACTCTAGGTACATGTATCTTTACTATATGTATTTTACACAGTAAATTGACTGTGAATATTTTAAATTTTATAAAAGAATAATAATTATTTGTGGAATAATATCTTAAATAATATGTTTCTGTTAACTTTAATAAGTTAACATATCTTATTTCATCGAAAATTTTTAAGAATCGAATAAGTTACAATCCTTTTTAAACACACATAATTTGTCCCGGGTGCAGAGATTGTACCAAGGAATGACATGGGTAATTTGTTACACATAATACCGACAAAAATATTAACCACGATATTACCAGACATGCTGGGTTTGGGATTTAAGTACCGCGTCTTGAAATGAAAGTTCAAACACCAAAAGTTGCTTCCTGTAATTCGAATCAATGAAAGTCAAAACTGACACTCAAACCAAACTTCCGCGGTATTTTTGTAACTATTTATAGGGTATGCAGGATTATTGCTAAACCACGTGACTAAACTCAATGCGCTATAAATACATTTCTGACGTCCAATTTGACGTCCTGTGCCACACTTGCTATATGCATGCGTTAACGAAAGCATTGCATGCCTTTTGACTTGCCTCAACTTTGAGCGCGGTTTTATTTAGCGTATTACGCATGCCTCAAACGTAGGGAATACGATGTTTCAGTTTGTCTTGCGCTATGAGAGAGAAAAACCACCGAATTTATCATTGGCTGTGTCTTGACTACGACATCAAATGCAGCAAAACTTGGCGACCGCCAAGCGATGCAATAGCTCTAGCTCAATGCTTGGCTGACTTTGCCAAGGCGCCAAGTTTTGTTGCATTTGATGTCGTAGTCAGGACACAGCCATTTACAACTTTTCTAGTAACCAAATAGAAAGTCAAAAAGGAGATTAAAATACCACTTTCACCAAGTAACCCTTAAAAAAGTTGCTAGAAAAAATCGAAATTAGTTGAACTTTTCCAACTTAAAGATGTTATGTTAACTTCTGGTATGGTTGCTATTTCATTAAAAAGGAGAAGGGAAAACAAAATAAAAAAATACCAATGAAGAAGTTAGTGTTCAAAGTTTTTTTGTTCCCTCATGGTTCTCAGTTATGGTGAAAAAGTTTTTTTCCCCCCTAGAATATTATTTTTTACGTTTACTTCTGACACAGTATATTTAGTGTTTAAAATTTGTGTTTTTAACGTTAAAGGAAGTAAGGAACAAATCCCATATCTTATGTTTGATTTCAAGTTTTATCAAATAATAACGAGTAGGATACTTAAAAAAGTTTGGGATAAAAAGCAATGGGCTTGTTTCAAAACTTTCAAAGAAAACAAACAACCAATGAAATCGCAGTTCGGAGAGCGCGACCTTTTTTAACCAATGAGCTGATTCAACACTTTGTCAAAGAAAACGTAACAACCAATGAAATCACAGTTTAGAGCGCTTGACGTCATAAAAAATATTCCCATTGCTTATACCGCCTTTGTAGCAAATTAAAGCCCATCATAAATGAGCTGTTTGACGTCACGTGCATTTAATCGATTTTGATTCCCGCTCTCACTTTACGCATGCGCACTTGTAATTTTGGCCGCGTAAATAACCTCTCCGTAAACAGAATGTGTTCAAAAGTTTCAAAACCAGAAAGTCAATATTTTGTTCAAAGTTCAGTGGTTATTTTTGTATTTGAAATGGGTAAGTAACTATAACTACAGAAGGGAAATATCTTAAGGTTCATTAAAAATAAATTTATTGACTTTTTATCCAGTCACAGTTCAAGTAGAAACCCGAGGAAAAAAATGTGCTCGGAACAGAGCAAAGATACCTATCCCTCTCTCCCCAATATTTCTTCTGAAAATAAATCACATCCTTCACAAAGTTCTTCTATCATACAAGATTCTCGTTTTAAGCCGCAGGGTAGTGGCTCCTTACTGCCTCAATTACCAAACCCTGCTCACCCAGCCTCTGGAGACACGGTCACAAACAGCTCCCCTTCATGCCACAAACCTCAACTTTTAATGTCCTATCCTTTACCACTTTGTTTACCTTGTGTAGCTAGAAGCTTATTAATATCCTTTTTCAATGTCTGCATCTCATAACTTAAAAATTGTGCAGTGGAACACTCGCGGGCTGCTAAACAAACAACATTGGCTGAAAAAGTAGCAATTTCCCTGACTTTGATATCCTTGTGTGCCAAGAAACTTTTTTAAAACAACATTTACACTTTAACATATCTGGTTATATCACTTACAGAGAGGATCGTCCCCCCCCCCACTAAAGGTGGTGGACTTATTATTTCCCATAAAAAAGATCTTTCTAGCTCCAGAATCAACCTTCAAAATCTATATAGCAATGACATTGAAATCATGGCAGTCAATATTGTTTCTCCTCCTTTCAAAATTACCATAATCAATATTTATTCCCCTAAGGGCAGATTTTCTGAAACCTGGCTCAATAGTTTAGTCGATCAACTTATTCCACCTTTTGTTATTTTGGGAGATTTTAATACCAACCATCAATCATTGGGATCCTCTAATAGTTCTGTCGATGGTGAAAGGGTGGTCGACTGGATTGTTAGTAATAACTTGAATATTCTCAATACCAACCTACCTACTAGAATTTCAAATAATTCCTCTTCCCTTTTAGATCTTTCCATAGTGTCCCCAGATTTATACATTTTTTGCTCACATAAAATTATTCAAGATCCTTTTGATAGCGACCATCTTCCTATACAAATTTTAATTAATAATAACAACCCCATTGATGTCTCATTTCGTAAAGTTATCCTCTGGAAAGATATTGAAGAACATTTTAGTTCAAACCCTTCACCTCCTCCACATATTCAGTCCTATAGAGATTTTCAGGAATTTTGCACAACTCTAGTCAAGGAAAATTCGAAAGAAATTAAAATCAAGACTAAGAAATTTGGCCCTTGGTGGAACAGCCAATGTAGCCTCTTGCAGGGTCAGAAAAGAAAATTTTTGAGGATAGCTCGCAAAACTTTAAACTTAACAGCCTGGATTCAATTCAAAAAAACTTCATCAAAACTCAGAAACCTGGTAAAAAACTTAAAGCGAGACTTTTGGAGCAATACATGTGAGGAAGGAGCAGACTCAAAAAAAATCTTTAAAATTATTAACAGTATACATAATAGAACCAATCTACCTCCTCAAAATAATCTAATTATTACCTCTAACAATAGTACAGTTTCTGACTCAGGTATACAATCTAACCTTTTTGCTCAACACTTCTCTGATCAAAATGACACGGTTCCTATCCCTTACACTCTCACTGAGAGTGACTACAATGCAGAATATAACAAAAATTTCACCCTCACCGAAATTCAAAACGGTATCAAATCACTAAAAAAACACTTCTCCAGGAAATGACCACATTAGTGCTAAACTTTTAAAACTCCTCCCTCTTTCTTACATTGATACTCTTTTAGGACTTTTCAACGGCATCTGGAACTCCAATGAATTCCCATACGAATGGTCGGTTTCAAAAGTTATCCCAATCCTCAAACCTGGGAAACCTCCACAGGATATTTCCTCTTACCGTCCCATTTCGCTTACTTCAGTTTGCTGTAAACTTTTCGAAAAAATGTTGCTTTCACGTATCATCAGGTTTACTGTCTCCTCAAAATTCCATAACAACCTTTGTGGTTTCATTCCTCATAAAGACTGCAACTATGCACTGTCCTTAATACATCATAAGATAACCCTGGCAAAAAACGAAAACAAATACTGTTTTTTTATTAAACTTGACATCACGGCAGCATACGATACAGTATGGAGAGACGGCTTAATGGTAAAAATTCTTAGCCTAGGCATCAGAGGCAAAGCTGCTTTCTTCCTCCACCGTTTCCTAAGCAATAGGAGTATTTTTGTTGCCTGGAGGAACTCCGTCTCTCAACCCTTTCCTTGTAATCTAGGAGTCCCACAGGGGGCGTGTTTATCTCCATTTCTGTTTTCCATTTTCATGCATGACATCTTCGAAGTCATCCCCGATGAAGTTGATTGTTTAACTTATGCAGACGACATCTTTATTCTTCACAGTGACAAAGACCTCAACAGATTAATTTTTAAAATTCAGTTAACCCTCAATAACATAAATGATTGGTGCAATATCTGGAAATTAAGTATCAACCCTTCAAAATGTGAAAGTATTAATTTCTCAAACAAAATGGTGAAAACTTCAAATTGGTTTCACTTCAATAATCAACCTATCCCCACAGTCGACAATATTAAAATTCTGGGCATTATTTTCTCTACAAGTCTAACTTTTAAACATCACTTCAACTACTTAAAGAAAAAATCTATTAAAAAACTTAATGCCATCAAAGCTATAGCTTCTAACTCTTGGGGCACTAGGACCTTCCATCTCATAAAAATTGTTAACTCTGTTATTAGAAGCTCACTTGACTATGGTTGCCCGATTTTCTTAACCTCCTGTAAGTCTGATTTACAAAAACTCGAAATCATCTACAATCAGGCTATCAGGATTGCAACTGGTCTTCCTCGCTGGACTCCAATTCCAGTTCTCCTACAGGAGGCAAGGGTTTCTCCTCTGTTTTACAGGCACCTCTTTTTAGCTCAAAAATTTTATTTCAAGCAGTTTGCATGTCCTAAATCTGATCTCCCAAATATTTTTTCGAATCTAGCCAAAGTGAACCGTCTTCAACGTCCCATTACCCTGGGAAAACACCTCAGCGACCTCGCTGTCAAGTTAGGTATCAACACAAATTACATTCTCTCCAAAGAATTCCCGAGCCCTAAAAACAACAAGTTCCGAATACATTCACATAGTTATCCCTTTCAGTCCAAAGATCTCTCGGATTCCACAATTGCTAAACTTTTCTCAGAATATAAAAACCAGTTTAGTGTATCCACAATTTTTATCTCAACAGATGCCTCAAAAACAAATAGCTCATGCAAAATCGCTGCCATTGACTTTGCTAATAATAGTACTGTTTCAGGTAGCATTTCAAATATAAACAGCATTTTCACAGGTGAAATTCTGGCTCTTATCCTTGCAGTGATTTCTTATGTTAATTCAGATTCCTCATACGTTATTTTCTCTGACAGTTTATCCACGATTTCGGCCCTTCAGTCAATAAATCTAAAATCCAATAGCGCAATTATTACTCTTCATAACCTTATTCTGTCTAAATGCGACCTGTGTAAAAGCCTCGATCTTGTCTGGACTCCTGGTCACAAGGGCATCTTGGAAAATGAAAGAGCAGACATTGCAGCTAGATTGGCCCCAGACAAAGTTATCCTTGAACTGGTTTCACTGGAAGATATCTCTCAGACCTTAAAAACCATTTCCTTTAAAGAAGGCCTCAAGTTCTGGCTCGATAGCAAATACTCCTCATCTTTTAGCCATTTGGCATCTGTCAAAGCAAAGCACCTGCTTCTCCCACCTAATAGGAAATTTGATGTCTTGCTATCTCGTTTTCGAACGAGATCTTTCCCTACAAATTCTAAACTACATAATCTAGATCCTACTATTTCACCTGACTGCCTTTTATGTAAGGTTCCGGAAACTATTGATCATGTGATTCTCTCGTGCGATCGATTCAATTTATCTAGAGATCGGTTCAGAGAAAAAATGGGGATTCATCCACTCTCATTTAGTTGGATTTTTGATCTGTCCGAAAGAGCTTCTTTTAAGACGTACGCAACGATCAAATTCATTAGTGATATCCTAAAAATTCTCCAACCTTAGGTCTTTTTTCGTTTTTTATTACAGGGTTTTTTCTCCCCCCCCGGATGACTGAGATGAAGCAGCCTTTGGCGAGCACATATCTCATTTCAACCAATCAATCAATCAATGACTTTTAACGGGTTAAAATCAGTTTGTAGATTGTGCTATTGTTTCTTAATTTACATGACAAATAATATATTAAGCACTAAGAATGTTTCTATTTCACATTCTTAATATTAAATGTGCAATCAATACTTAAACTAAAAACATGCATGCATTTATATATTATTATATTTGAATGGGATATCATATTAAAGTTTTAAAATGTACTTGTGTTCGAAATTGTTGTTATTGATTATGTTAGTTTGAAGGATGGAAATTGAATTGCAAAATAAAAAAAATCGGTGTTAAATGCTTTCATATTATCCTTGTGATTGTTTTGCACTACTCTAACGTCAGAGTATTTTACTGTGTGTAAAATCTATTTAGAATAACTATTAATTTAGTTAGAAATATATTTAAAATATTTTTAGTACATTATATCTGTGGGTGTTTTTTTTGCATAACACGCAATCGAAAAACTATATAAAATTTCTCATAAAAAAAATATTCATGATACCTTTATAATTTTCTTTTTAGGTATTTGTTTTGCAATTAATAATGGCAGATAGTAACAAAAAGTTGAAGGTAAAACTTTTATTATTATTTTTTTAAAAATCTTGTTTAACTTTGATAATATTGGACCTGTAAATTTATACATGTATATGCTTTTACAGATACTTTGCTTACATGGTTATAGGTATGTAGAGATTTTTATACAATAACTGGTTCACATGATTTTTCATAATTGCTATGCTAATCTTTAATTTTGTATAAAAATTATTATTTTTTTGTATGATATTGTATTATATATTTTTTAAAAAAATTTTGTACAAAAAAGTATATGTTGAAAATAAGTTTTTTTTTTATAAATCCCTGATCAGAATGTTTCAGTATCGTAGTTTTTATTGGATCCCAATCACACTTGTGGTGCATTTTTTGGTTTTGTCAGTTGAGATGCAGTTGCCTGATTGCTAGCCAAATACAGCAACTTGATTCGACACATCTTAAAAAATGTGAATATTATCAACCCTGTTGCCACTCTTTTTATAATAAGCTCCAAAACAAAGATATTTTTTGGTTGATTGCATTTCTCATTTATACACTAGAGCTACTTACATTTCGAAAAGAAGTACACAGTCTCTGTGACGTAATTATGACATTGTATAGTTTAGTGCACAATTTGTTAGCACATTATTTGAGAAAATCTTATGACAACAGGATTTTGAAACATCACAAGAAAGCTCTTTCCATTCTGTGCATTTTGATCATTTAAAGGGGTTTTAAATGTTTTTATCAAAATAATGAATAGGTATGTGCTATTTTTATCTATATTTTGTATGTTCTATTTTATATATATTATTTGTATTGTAATGATTTTGAGTAATATTGCCATATTAACCCTCTGCGGGATGAGCAAATTGGCTCAAGTGTTAACTTGTTTTCACTGCATGGGATTTAAATTTCTAACTGATAATATAATTTCTTAAATTAAAAAATTATATATTTCTGTAGTAGAGAGTTATAAATGGCTTCTCCGTGTTTAATTTTTTAAAAAAATTTATAAAATTATTAAATTTATAAATTTTTAAAACTTATGTGTGCTGGTTGAAAACCTGACAGTCAGGTTACAAATTTATATGTCTGTATCCTTCAGAGGGTTAAAGGTTAGTCGCATGTTCATTAAACATTCTGTTATCTAGTCATTTAATTATTTCCAAAGTGCTTATTCACTTGCATATGGTGTAATTTTGAAATAAATCAGTTTGCACATTCACAAAGCAAATTTTTATTTCTTGGTTTCTAGCACAACCCTGATAACTTGTTTATGATTAGTTATAATCAAAATTGTTCCGAAATTACTTGTGGGCTTTCAATGAACCCTGAATTACTTCCAATCCCCTACTGCCATGCCATACCGTTTCTACTAATCCTTTGTGCTCTGTTAGCCTATTACAAAGTTCTAATTCATGTTTTGTTGACAACCAATACCATGAAAAGCTGTTTTTATACTGGCGTGGCCTTTTTAAATAGGGCGTTTTGCATCGTCTACATTATAATAGCTTGTTGTTTATGTGTTATTATGACTTTTTATTGAACGCTAGCATCATAAAATGAGTTTTTTTTTGCTCTGGTAACATTTTAAAACTGTTTTTACATTATTTGGTGTTGGGATCGGTTTAGAAAAGTCGCCGAGCTATTCCGATAAAGGGATGTCCACTCATTTTTAGCAAAAATTTAGCAATCGAACAACTAGGCTACTGTTTTACTTAAAAAAAAAACCAAACTATAATTTGCAGGTTTTAAAAATGATAAATGTTAAACAATGCAACTATTGCACAGTAAACAATTAGTGCTTCCCTAAAAACTTTGAAATGTTTCCCCCACATTGAATTATCCTACCAAGTGTTTTTTTTTAAAAAATGTTTTAAATAATGATCAATTTGACCTGTGAGTTTATTTAATGCCTAACTTTTTTTTACCATTCCTTTTTTTTAAGGCAGAATTCCTTTTCATTCAAGCAGAAGATGAATGGATTTCGAAAATGTATAAAAAACATTGCTGAATTAGGTTTGCATTCCATTTTTATAGATTACTTCTGCATGACTAAAAATTAAGAAATAAGTTTCAAAATCAAATAAATCACTAAAGAATACCTAATTAGCTAACTAAATTTGAAAAACATATTTAATTAGTTCTCATTAGTTTTTAGTCATTTACAGCATGCTGCAAATGCAAGGGTGTGAATTAAAATAAGCACAGTAAAATTACAAGTATATCAAAAAGTTTTTTAAATATTATTTGTACCTTTATAACTAACATCACTTTCCTTTCTATCTTCAATGACAGCCACATGTTAGAAAAAGATTAATTTAAAGCTTTGAAGTCGTATGCAATTATAAAAAAAATATGATTCATACACTTCAAAATTTCCTCTGCATGTATTTTAATTGGTAATCCAGTGCAGCTTCAGCAGTTTTCTTTTTTCTTGCAAAGAAGTTTTTATCTTTGAAAATTTTACAGCTCTGATTTTGATGGTATATTCCTCTTTCTTCGATTATCAAAATGTTGGTATTTTACATACTTTAAAAGTTCTTCCCTTTGATTATCTTAAATACAGGAACACAGAATAGATATTTTTTTTAACAGTTCTGCTTATATTTCCATTTAGTTCAGATACATTTTGAAGAGTTTTTAATTTAAAGGAAACGGGTTCCCCTATATAAGCCTTGTTCCCATTCTTACAAAATTAGAAAACTCGGAACTAAATAAATTCCTTGTGTAATTTTAATTTAGATTTCTTTTGTTTTAGTTTTTATCGAGGCTCCTCATGCAATATCAGGAGATTCGAATTCGGATTGTGACCAAGAAATAGGGCAAAGTAATTTTTTTTTTCATTTTACAGAAACCTTTATTGTATGTTTTCATGTTGAATAAAACTAATCGGAACCTCAGAAAACCTTATTATAATATATAATTTTTTTAAAAATTCTCAGAAGCAAAAAATTATTTTAAAGCATTTGGATGTTCTACTGGAACCCCTTTTTGTATCATTGAAAGCATATTAAAACTGTTTTGAAATAACTATTGTGATGGGAGAGATAAAAAATTATATTCTTTCCATTCTTACTTCACTTGAAATAATGATTTTATGAAAGAGTCATTGGTAAGAACGTTTATGACAAAAAAAATTACTTTCATCTAGTCATTTCTTAACCTACATTAAATGATTCTGACATTAATAACTTACTTTTCTCTCCCATCACAAGAATTGTACAAAAACCGATTTAATATGATTTTAATAATAAAAAATAAAGACATTCTTCTGTATAAACACCAAATACCTTGAAGGAACTTTTCTTTTATCTTTGTCTTGAAAAAACTAAGTTATTAAATAGCAAAATAATTATTTTCAATTTGTTTTGTAAAAAATCTTGTGATTACTGGACTTGTAAATCGCTGTAGAATCTAGAAAACCTTTGGCATATAAGGTTTTACTGCTATAAACTTGGGAAGTTAATTTGGTGTTTAATTACTCTTATTGAAGCAATAAATTCTGAAATATCTCAAGTATTTTCAACAAGCTTGACTAATTTTCTCTATTTTGAACTAGAAATAATATTTCAATTGAGGTGGTCTTCATTAATTTTGATTGGCTCTATTTTTCCCTTCTTCACTTTGGTGATACTATTGAATCGTTTTCTTTTCATTGACAATATATTATGTAAAAAGTTCATTCAACACACACACATAGTTTTCTTTAAACTAAATTTAGGACATGAATGAGATATATTTTTTTTAATGAATCGATAATATTGTATTTCAACTAAAAAATTTTTGGGTGAAATCAATTGCAAATCAATTTAGCTTTTGCTTGAACAAATACATTTTAAAATAAATTGAACCTTTCTTACATAAAAACATTTACCCATATTTTTAAAAAAATTAATGTTTCAGGAATATTCCTTATTTCATCGAAAAAATTCTAAATATTGTCACTGGAATTTAAGAACAGTTTGAAATTATTTAATCATCAAATTTAAATAACTATTCAAATTTAAACTGACTCCCAAATAAGTTTTATTCTGGTTTCTGTGAATTACACACTCCCTTCAATCTGGCTGTTGGAAAATCCGTTGCCATTCAAAATGTGGCGCTGATTTTAGGTCAATGTATCCAATAGAAGTTTATATAGTTATATAAATAGTTTTAATTGCCCACATTCTCAAGAAACAACCATATTTGCCAACATAATATCTGGAGGTACATTTCCATTATACCTTATTAAGTACTGTACTCTTATTTACCGTATTTAAGCCTTATTATTTTTTTTAATTATCTGGTAATATACTTGATTTATTTTTAGCTTTCAGTTGGTGGTTTTGTGATGAAACCAACAATTTTAGCTCATTAACGGAATGTGAAGTAGCTAAGGGCTTCAAAGAATCAATAGATCTTATTTCTCAAACATTTAAAACTTTAGTAAGTATATATGATGGATATTTTAATTTTATATTAGGTAAAAGTAGAATAAAAAATACCCTTTTTTTTAGGGACCATTTGATGGTATTTTAGGTTTCAGTCAAGGTGCAGCCATAGTAGCTCTTATTTGCTGTTTAAAAGAATGTCATGGTAAGTCAAATCAATAAAAATTATGAGTATTTTGTTGAAGAGTGTAATATAAATAGAAATGTGTCTGTTAAGAGTAGACAGTGGGTGCTTTTTATGATATTTATAAAAGCCAATAAAAAATCCCAGTTTCTAAAACGAATGGCTGACTATTTTCAAGAAGATGTGCTATTTAGGATTCTGTGCAATTTTCTGTTAATCCAACATTTGTGTAACGAAACCTCAGTAATTAGATTTTAAACTGTTTGCATAACTTAGAATGTTTTGTAAAACAGTTTAGTTTACAGCATAACATTTTGTCTCTTTTCAGAATTTGCGTACGATTTTAAATTTGTTATATTAATATCAGGATTTAAGAGTCTAGCAAAATGCCATCAATATCTGTATAAGAATCCTGCAACAACTAAGAGCTTATTTGTCTATGGACTGAATGATACTTGTATTTCAAAGGGTAAGTTGGTTTTTCAAGGAAAAAAAATGAACATGTATTAACTAATATATATATTATTGAATAATTACCTATTTATTTGCAGAACGTAGTGGATTATTTTCTGAAGTTTTTCTAATGCCTACAATTGTGGTTCATGATGGTGGTCATTATGTTCCCTGTCATAGTGATGTAAAAAAACAATATGTTGCATTTTTAAAAAGTTGTTTCTAATTTAATATTAAAAGTACTTTAGGAAACTTTGTTTGCCTTCAAAATTATTTCCTTTAATTTTTTATCACAAATATTTGTGCTTGAACCACCTACAGAAACATGCATTCACAATGAATCAACTCCTAAAAGAAACATAAATTGTATTTGCTTACTTTTTTGTTCTCAGTGAGATACTAAAGAACAGTGTTTTTTTTTAAGACCACTAAAGTAACATACATAAACTACTTTATTGCAAACACATGATTGTATATATGTCACTGGTAACATTTCAAGTAGTTAAAATTATAATATGTGTATGATAAACAAAAATATAACACTTTTTATGCTTGTGCATCTATAATAATAGGATGAAACTTTGTGTGTGTATGTTATAGCTTGAATTAGACATCCATTTATCTTGTAACTTGGCAAAAATATGTAGTTTATACTTAAGTTAAAAATTTTGATATTTCAGAGTTTAAAATGTTCTATTTTTGGAGAAAATTTAAATTATTTGAAAAAACTACAACACTTTCACCTAATCCGATCATTTTTAGCCAACTTTTTTTTTTAATTCAGAAAAAGTAGGCATTAACATACTGGCGATGCCCGTACTCCCTTCCAAAATCGGTTATATCCGTTGTATCTTAAAAATTCTATTTTTGTTAGAAAGGTATGACCTCAGAGATGCAACTTTCATACTTTTTAGCTGTCTATCTGTACGTCCGGACGGGCATCTGTCTGTCGACGAATTTCCCATTGAACAGAGAATTTTCACATGTTTTAAATTTTTAAAAAAAGGGCTACAATTGTAGATTTAAGTCTCTGGAATCCAAATATACCCCCACAAAAGTATCTTTTAATTATTTCTATAGTTATTCAAGTTTGAAAAATGCGGGAAACGCATCTCAGCCTAAAACGTGGCATGTCGGCTAGTGACACCATAAGCTCTTTTCTTTTTTCGCTGTAGCTTGATTTTCAAGTGTTTTGGAATATGTTGCCTACGGGAATTGGGGGAGAGAAGTCTTCGTTTTAAACAAGAATGTTAAAAAGTTAATTGCAGTGCATGTTGCATTTATATTTAAAAATATATAGTTAGGGCCAAGAAAACATTTTGCGGATTGATTCCTTTCATTTCAAATGACTACATTCACTGAAATGTTCCTTTTAAATACATGAAAAGTTGAAGTCGTATTTCGGAATATAATTTGTATAAAATGGAACTGTTATTTAGTTGTGTTAATACATGCTTTTTTAATATCAGTTTTTAGTTATTTTAAACAAACCACCAACAATTATTTTTCATCGATTTAACATAATTATTAAAATAGTGGCAAATAAGGTGTGTCAAATTTATATTACAAATTTTTATCTGTCATTTAACGATTTTGTGATAATTTGAATTTTTACCAAAATTTTAAACGGCTCTTTTGAAGAACGGTCCTGAAAAATTTGCTTCTAAATTCATTCTAAATATTAAAAGAAAACATACTTATGAAGAATATTCATTTTTTTTTACTTAATGCATTTTTATTATCTAATAATATATTGATCAACAATAAGAATATATTTTTTTTAATTAAATTGAACAAAAAGCTTGTTTAACCAATTGAATGAAGTTTATGTAATAAGGTTTATCTCTTATCATGTAATTACGAAATTATATTTAAGTCATTAAATTTGGAGCATTATTAAAATTTTAAAACTCATGAAAATGTAAACAAGTCTTAAATTTAAAAAAAAATACAATTTAGAAATGACTGAAACAAACAATTTTAAATAACAGTTTCGTTACTTGAATATAATGACTGGGTAAATTGAAAGTTATTAGTTTATATACAAAAATGCTTTTTTTCCCCATAAAGTATTTTTAAAACTTGAATGACAGAATTTCAGATGTTAGGTCAATTGGATTTGAAATTTAAGCACTTTTAAATCCTAATTCAAAAATAGTTTTATAAAAATAGTAGCAAGTTGTAGGGATGCCTCATACCTTAAGTATGAAGTTGAATTCATTGACTTTATATTGCAAACTGTCAAGTTGTAGCAATTGAGTTTAGATTTATAGTAAAATACCGACGTTGAAAACGATTTTAAACTATTTATCATTTGCTAAAATATTAACTTGATAAAAATATACATATTGACATATGATTTTGCAATCTATACATATTACAAGAATTTTTTTTGTATATATTTATTGTAATAAATATCACAAATTAGAACTATTGAAATGGGTTTTCTTAAATGAGTATTTCAAATAAAGAAACAAATTACTGACTTCAACCTTTCTTTTTAAGCACTTCAAACTTAACTTCATTACCGTAGCAGCTTCAAACACATAGCGAAAAATCGCCAAGTGCGATAGGTCTTTCCCGCTCATTTTCATCCAAAAACGAAAGCGGAAAAGTTAACTATCTATTAATTGCAGACAAACTAAGGCTCAGATCGCTATGCCGATTGCACCAATCGAACGATATCGAAATTTTGCATCCTATACTAGTGTTAACTCAAAAAGTCAATTTTGGCTGATAGGTCACTTTTCCACGTACGGTGCGATTTTAGGTAAATTACGATGACAGCAGGTTCATATTGAGGATGATTTTTTGTTTTATGATAGTGTTTATTACGTAGAATATTTTAGAATTATAAGTAACAGGATATAATAGTAGGTATACTTTGGATTTTTTTTTTAAATCATCTTTCAATCAAGTACATCATCAATCGTTTGATATTTTTTTGCAAAACACCCTAAACAAGAGCTCCTTGGTAAAAGAATGTAAACTTTAATTAAGATTGAAAGCTTACATTATTTTTTTAGTTTTAACGTAATTTATTTACATAACTAAAAGTTGTATATTTTTTTAATTTTAAAACTTCTTATCAAAAAACTTTACACTTATTTAATATGTTCTAAATGGGAAAAAATTTAAATAATAAGGAATAAACTTTGAAGAAAAAATTTACCTGAAATATTGTCAAATAGAATAACTAAAATAATAAAAATAATATAATTGCTGAGAAAAACAATTGAGTTTCTAATTAATAATGTATATTTTTAAGGTACTAGAATCTCAATTTCAAAGCAACTTGAATTCTAAAATATATTTTATTATCTCTTTTAAGAAGGTGAAAAATATACTGGTGAATAATACAAAAGAGATTCAGAATTTTTATAAGATAAGAGTAAAAAAAAATAGTAGTAAAAAATGATGTTCATCATGCAATACATTAATTTAAAAAAAAATTTATGAATGTTTAATTGTAAATGCTGCATTCTTTGGTGGGTTTTGTTGTTGCAAACAAATCTCTATAAATTAAAGTTTTCTCAATTGTGGAATGTTCTTATCAATTATTCATACTGTTGTGTTTAATTACCATAAATCTGTTTTACCTTAAAAATTCACCTATCAATATACAATTTTCCCAAAATTAAATTTAGTTGCAACCTGCTTAATATATTAAGAGCTACAAGTGCATTAGAAAATTACCCAAAACATAAGTAACAAGCTGTGATATTTTATTTAAAAAAACAAGTATACATTAAAATTTGAAACTGGAAGCCATTGGTAAAAAAAAACTTTGAAAATGGCTAAAATAAAAAATTTTAAAAGATAACTTATAATATATTAAATTGTAAAAAACTTATATTATATATTAAACTATGAATTCACATTTCGATAACAATTTACAATGAGATCTTTTAGTTTGATGGGCAGGTCCAATGTCCATATATCTTTTTCATTGGATAAACATTTACTTACAATATCAGCAGAAATATCTTGCAGAGTGAAAACTGCAAAGGAAAAAATAATATAATTATACTTAAATGTTAAAACAAATTCACTAATCAAATTAAATATTAAACCTCTAATGAAAGTTGTGTCTGCTGCATCCCTTGACTTATGAGGCCCACCGCCATTAGTCCATGTATGGCAATTATGGGACATTAATTCAACCAAACCAACCAACTACATGTTTTCCTTGAATTGACAATATTTTATTCGCAACCTCAGTTCTCAAATAACAGGTTTAATTTTTAATCCCAACTCGCTTCTTGTCATCTGATTTAGAAAACATCTTCAAATATACTATTGTTATGGTGGAAAATTGCAAGGCAACAATCAATAATCACAGCAAACCTGACATCGCAAATAGCATTGCATTACTGTGCAGTAGTGTGTGATCAAACAACCAATAAAAATATTAACAAATAAATTAAGCATGCTTTCCATGTTTGTACATTAACTCACCTTCACAACAAATTTGAACCCACTAATCATAAGGGTAAGGGATTTCATGCAAATATGGGATTACTTTTAAGTTGACAGTTGAAGTATTGTAGACGAGTAATATTTAATTTCAGTTTTAAAGCTATGTAAACTTGTAAATTTATATATTTTAGCCAAATATATATTTCATATTTTGGTTTACTAAAATCACTACAAACACTAATATTTATTTTTTTAGCCATTAGCATCTTCAGTTCTAATAGCATAAAAATATGCCAAAAAAAACTGGTTGCTTTGAGAGTTCGGATATTCTGGAATGGAAATTTTAGGAACCTAATATGTGTACAAGGCTGGCCTAAATTATTATTAGAATAATAAAAAATAATAATAGTAAACATTTTAGTAATAGTAAAAACAACAAAAATGTTGAAACGGTCTCGAAAAATAAAATTTTCAGTGAAATTCAGTCCAGTTCATTTATGGAAAAATTGGGACATGATGAAATTGTTTCCAATTTTTTTCAAAAATAAATGCAGGCTATAGTTATTTAAATGTAAGAGTTAAATGCTTGAATTTAATTAAATAGTTTGTTACAATACAGTATAATCAACAGAAGAGGAGAAATGTTCTACAAGAAAACATGTAAATAGTTACCTTAGCTGCATGCCAACGATTGAGTTTAAAAGGGAATGCTAACTTAAAAATCTACTATTTCAACACATATATTTTTATTTAGAAAAAAAATTCTGTTTTTTTAGAGCGAAATGGTGATTATTTTTTCTTTCATGTCCAACTATCAGGGAGCATGAATATCAAAGGAGTGTCAACAAGAAGCCAATTGGAGAAGACAAAATTTTGGCCATTAGGTTTGGCGACGTTGACTGTGACTTGGCGCTGGTGGAATTCAAAATCATTTTTATTTATTTAATGCATTTTAAAATTGTCAATCTTTGATATATATTTTCATAATCATACATTCTATTTCAACACTCTCATCTAGTTAAACTGTTTTTACTTCAGCTCTACACATGGAAGAAAGTGATTTGAAATGTTTTACAAAAACAATAAAAATGAACTTTTTTTCATTATTGAAAAAATAGTTTACAAACGATTTCCACAATGATCTTAACCCATTAACGATGATTAGCAAGAAAATTTGCTGTGCAAATTGAGCTTTCTGCATAGGTTTATCAAAAGAAACGGAATATAAGATAAATGAAGACCATAGTCATGAACAATTTATGCAAGAAAAATTAAGAAACACTATAAAGAATTTTAAAAACAAAGTTAAAGATTTTATTTTGAAATAAAGGTGTTAGGATCTGATGCTAGTTAAACCCATCATGGTGTAATGTCCTGACTCTGTGTACTATGTTACTCTAAAGTTGCATTGGGGTGTCAGCCACTCAAGTGTCAGCCTTGTCACTTGACAGACATTTTAAATATTATGAGGTCCCTCACCAGTAGCCCAAGTGTAGCTCTAATGTGATTTTTATTCTTCAAAACCAAGTGCCACAACATCAATATCAGTCTTATTTACAACTTATTTTGGATAAAAAAAAATTACATTTATTTTGATTTATTTATTCACCAATTTTCCACTTTAATAATTTTAAAATATACACAAAATCTAATGGAATCTAAAAAAAATTGATTTCAGAGGAAGAAGAAATTTACTTTGCAAATAATTTGAAATAACCCCAAATTCGTCAATCAAAAAATAAGCCATAAAAATTCCTCTGGCAACCCAACAAAAAAACATTTGTTTACACTTTTCCCCTCCGCTAACTGTAAACCTACTGCAAAGAAAGGTTGTGTTTTAGCATAGGGTAATTGAGTTTAGGGATTTCCATAAAAATATATGTGCCCAGATATATAAGGAACTATAAAGTCTCTTAATAGGGAGCATTAGCAGCACTTCTTGCCTTTGCTGAACCATTCACAGCTGGGTGCCTTGTGCATTCCACAAGGAACTTACACATGGGGCAACCTGGGACAGTTGTGGAAGCTGTTATATTAACCCATAGAAGACAACTATTGGAAATTACCAGTGAAATTGTTTTCACACTCTAGTTAACAAAATTGCAAAGTGAGCTTCTATATTACCAGCACAGCAGTACTACATAGTGGAATCAACCTTTTAAAGACTAATGATCATTGTATTTTACCCAAATAATTTTATTTTATTTTTGAAAAGAATATACTTTAACAATACTAGACCAATACTCACGCGGTAGGGAAATGTTGACTACTATTATTGGTAACGATTGTACCTCGTCATTTGGATCAGGTTCATCAGGACAAGATGGAACAAAAGTTTCGTCATTGTTCAACAACAGACGCTTTTTTGAGATCGCATCTCGGCAAAGCCATGGATGTCCTTCATAGGAATGAATGGATTTTATGCTCCTTGGAAGTACCATTCCATAATTAGTTTCTCTACCATAATAATCTACCCATATAATATTAGCTTGTCTTGAAGTTCTGTTTACAATTTGTAGCCAGCAAGCTTTCCTAGACGGTCCAGAACGAAATCCAGAAACGACTCTTGCCATTTAACAACTTTAAATAACAGAACTGTTGCTTCGATGTTTTATGTTTAATTACAAAATGCCCTTTATTGATAACAACATACCTAAACAATTTAATCAGTTCAATTCAGTGGTTCAATAATCGCAAAAGAAAACAAAATTCTGTTTTTGTTTGGGTTTCGTATAGCTGGTTTATTGCTTCGCTTGAGACTTGCTTATACCACACATAATCCGAAGAGGGTGTCCAGACAGTCATCACTGCAAACACCGACAACAAAGCATTGCGCACGGTTACTGCACCTCAACTGTGACGCACGGTGTTTTAGCTTATTAACGCATGCCTGAAATGTCTACGAGAATACTCTGATACGGTGTGTCTTGCGCTATGGTAACATAGATATAGAAAGACTACTCTTTCTATATCTATGTATGGTAACTTGAGAGAGAAAAACGGAATTTATCATTTGAAACTTTTCAAATAACCAAATCAGAAGCCAAAAAAGCAATTAAAATTCCACTCTCACCAAGTAACCCTGAAAAAAGTTGCAAGTAAAGATCCAAGATAGTTACAACTTTTCCTATTTAAAGCCATGTTAACTTGTTGTAGGGTTGCTATTGTCACTAGGCTGTGTCCTGATACATCAAATGCAACAAAACTTGGCGACCGCCAAGCGAAGCAATAGCGGCCGGGTTTTTTTTCGCCAAATCGTGGTTTTTTTTCAAACGCATGCGTCTGGATCTCTTTGATCTGGACATTTAAACCGATGCTGGTGTTGTGCTAGAAATGTGGAATGGGATGAAAATATTCCATCGCTTGCTTTAGCGCGAGGCCTTGATTTCAACATTGATATGAAAAAATTAAATTTGGTTACTAATATTAAAACTCAGTGTAACAAATTTAATTGTTGGTTTTAATAACATAGATTTTTCACTTTTATTACATTTGAATTGGAAATGCTTTGAGATTTTTTTAATTCATTTTTTATATTTTTTCATACTAATTAAAGTTTGCCCAAACCTAATAGCCATTGTGCTTACACGAGAGATATTGATTGTCCATGCCAAGTAGTGGCTAGTTCGACAATGGACCTTCAGTTGACTTTCCAATCAATAAAGCTTAATACTCCTTTGTGTTGAAGGTGGTCGAATGAAGAGCTGAGTATATTCATAACCTACCGGACCCGTATGCGAACGCGGGTCTACAGAATAAGAGCAAGAAGCGCTGACCACTACGCCAGAGTGATTGCGCATAATATTTTTTATATTAAGAATTAAATAACAAATTAAAATTTTCCTTAATATAAAAAAAGCCTTATAATAAAAAGAACGTGTTACAGCTAGATTTTTTAAATAAAAAAATAATTTTTGAGGCAAGCACATATAATCAATAAAGGTCGTATAAAAAAGTGCGAATTTTTTTTAAATAAAAGACAATAAAAATATTATATCAAAAATTAATAAATGAATATAATATAAATGTAAAAAATCTCAAAATATTATATAAATGATAATTTAATAAATAAATAAAAAAATAATCCTTATTAGTAATAAGTTTATTAATAATTTATACCCCCCAATAATAGTTTATAATATATTAGTGTGTATTAAATTGATTTCTAAAAATGTACATAAAGTACCCCTACTCCATTGTTTGAATAAATTAATCGCAATAAAAGTGTTCCTTAGTCATAAAAATATTAATGCTTATAAAATGAAACCTAATCTCTATATATTAAAAAAAATATCATCAATAAATGTTTCAAATTTTCAAAATCTAAATTTGTCCGCCTAATTTTAAATATTATTTTAAAACTCTGCTGTTGACAAAATAACATTTAAATCACGCATAAGTTTTAAAAAAAGGATTAATAAAAACACAAGCAAAAATACTTTGCACAATTCCCAAACTAAATGCAGAAATTTACAGTCTTGAAAATTTAATTTTAATTCAATTGATTGAAAAGTAGTTTATATACTTCTACTTCAATTACCTTTTTTATTACTTTTTTCTCTTTATTTTTTTATTGACAATAGCAACCCTACAACAATTTAACATGGCTTTAAATAGCAAAATAAGTTGCAACTATCTTGGATTCTTTACTTGCAACTTTTTTCAGGGTTACTTGGCGAGAGTGGAATTTTTAATTGCTTTTTTGGCTTAAATTTGTTTATTTAAAAAGTTGCAAATGAGAGAGAGAGAGAGAGATAAATTCGGTTTTTCTGTCTCAAGTTATCATAGCGCAAGATACACCGAATCAGAGTATTCTCGTAGACATTTGAGGCATGCGTTAATAAGCTAAAACACCGTGCGCACAGTTGAGGTGCAGTAACCGTGCGTCAATGTTTTCGTTGCGCATGCATGTACAATTTGCGGTTGTTGCATTTGTTTGTGTTGCATTTGTTGTCGTAGTCAGGACACAGCCTTAGAAAAAAAAAAAAAAAAGGTTGGTTGGTTGGTTGGTAGACATATATATTCAGGTTTGTGTGCTTGGTCAGCGACCCGCTTATAAACCTTCGTCAAGTAAGACAGACACAACAGACAACACACACACATAAGTGGATCCATCTAATTTTTAGAGACAGAGGCCAACTAGAGATCCCCAGAATTGGCTTGTCACCCCCAGAGGTATTGATTTGGTATGGGAACTTAGAGGACTTTCGGACCCAACAGATTTAACGAGCACGTACTCCGCATATACTCGGTAGGTCTTCAGTGGTACCGGGACTCGATCGCAGGACCTTCCGATCCCGAGACCGAGACGCTGACCACTAGGCTCACTACGGCCCAAAAAGAAAAGGGAAAACATAAAAAAAGGTCATTAAAGTAGAAGTACATAAACTACTTATCAATCAATTGAATTTGAATTAAATTTTTTCAGAATTAATTAAATTTCTGCATTTAGTTTGGGATTTGGGCAAAGTATTTTTGCTTGTGTTTTTATTCGTCCTTTTTTTTAAAAAAAAAAAAACCTATTCGTGATTTGAATGTTATTTTGGAAACAGCAGAGTTTTAAAATAATATTTAAAATGGGGTTGTTTCATGGAGGATCTGGCAATAGCTCTGCGGTTTTGTTTTCATGTCTCCCGAATTCATTGAGCTAAGGGGCCGTAGTGAGCCTAGTGGTCAGCGTCTCGGTCTCGGGATCGGAAGGTCCTGCGATCGAGTCCCGGTACCACTGAAGACCTACCGAGTATATGCGGAGTACGTGCTCGTTAAATCTGTTGGGTCCGAAAGTCCTCTAAGTTCCCATACCAAATCAATACCTCTGGGGGTGGGTGACAAGCCAATTCTGGGGATCCTCTAGTTGGCCTCTGTCTCTAAAAATTAGATGGATCCACTTATGTTGTGTGTGTTGTCTGTTGTGTCTGTCTTAATAGACGAAGGTTTATAAGCGGGTCGCTGACCAAGCACACAAACCTGAATATATATGTCTGCCAACCAACCAACCATTGAGCTAAGGGAAACTGGAGTGAGGTGTCAGCGAGCCGAAAACCCACTCACACCCTTTTGAACGAACAGGGCAGAAAAGGACTATTTTCCCTACACTTGTATGCAATGCTTATATGAGATTCCTCTATCATATTGACTTGGGCTCCTAAATATATTTCAACATTTTTAGTTCGAATAAATTAACTTTCTTTAACTTCCAACTTTTTACAAAATAACCATGTGATCACTAACTAAGAACCAGCGAAGACGAACCCAATGCGAAATAGGCAAGTTCTAGGTTTTCTGCCCGGTTCGTTTTGCTGCAGTGCCGTGTATTCCTCCGCGTTTCGTTATTGAACCGGCTCGTTTGCTGCCCTTTTTTATTTTATTTAACTCTAATATAGAAAAATATTAGTACAATTTCTCTGGCGTAGTGGTCAGAGCTTCTTGATCGTATTCCGTAGACCCGGGTTCGTATACGGGTCCATGAATATTCTTAGCAATTCATTCGACCAGGTTCGACACAATAAGTACTATAAGCTTGATTGATTGAAAAGTTAACTGAAGGTACATTATTGAACTAGCCACTTGGCATGGACAATCAATATCGCTAGCGTAAGCACAAAGGCTTAGGTTTGGACAAACTTTAATTAGTATAAAAAATATAAAACATGAATTCAAAAATATCAAAGCATTTCCAATTCAAATGTAATAAAAGTTAAAAATCTATGTTATTAAAACCAACAATTAAATTTGATACACTGAGATTTAATATTACTAATCACATTTAATTTTTTCGTATCTATTTTGAAATCAAGGTCTCGCGCTAAAGCAAGCGATGAAATCTTTTCACCCCATTCCACGTTCGTAGCACAACACCGGCATCGGGGTAAATGTCCAGACCAAAGAGATCCAGCGCATGCGTTTGAAAAAAACCTACGATTTGGCGTAAAAACCGGCCACTATTGCATCGCTTGGCGGTCGCCAAGTTGTCGTTTGTAATGTTGTAGTCTGGACACCCCCGTATAGAGCTATACCATATGACGCATATCCTTCGAGGGAGCGGTGCATACTGGGAAATATGACGTATGCCTCAAGGAAACGCAGCCAATTACTCCTCGTAACTTAGAACCGCGGGCAAATGACGAGGTAACACCTGATCTAACTCCCAACTGGACTTCGAGCGACATCGTATGCTAAGTTTGGTATGCCGTAGTTTGGACTCCACAGATTTAACGAGCACGCCTGACCCAGTCCACTAAGGGAACACCGTTAATAAGTCGATTATTAGCCCAAACAAAAACTCTTGGCGAAGTATTTGGCGCTATTCTACAGTGGAGTTGGAAGGTTTATAAGCGGGTCTCTGACCAAGCACACAAACCTGAATATATGTCTACCAACCAACCAGCAACAGTGGGTTTGTAGCAGCCGTGTCTCGCTCAATGTTAAGAAAACGCGACCGTTGCCAAAAGCTGGGAGGAAAACTATTTGGCTTCTTTTCTAATTTTGCGCTTTTACTTGGCTCTAATTCTTCCAGCGATTTCATCGACTGTTATTTTTTCTATTCTTTATTTTATTTGGAGGAAGGTGTAGTGAACGAATGTAAACAATATGAAATTTAAATATTATTTTTAGAAGTTAAAATGTATTTAGTATACAATTTTATATTCTCCTTCGAAAATGCATTTATATTATTAGTATTTATTCATGTTGTTATTGACGGCGTTTGGAGAAAGGAACACATTTGGTTTTAATTGAAAAATAAAATGAATAATTTTAAATAAAATTTTATTTACAATATAGTAAAAAAGAAAATCATTCTTCATAAATAATAATTTCTTAAATAACTTTTTATTTGTCCGTGAAGTCCGCCGACACAGGACACAAGAATTGCCAATTTTTCACTTTTCTGTTACTATGATAAAACACAAATTAAATTTACCTAGAGAAATTAAAAATAATAAAATTAATTAAAATAATAATTTTCGAGCAGTCTATAAGATATTTAAACATAAGAAAATTTGAACGTTGTGCATCATCTTTTGTTCTATGAAAGGAAATAAAAGCTTTTTACGAAAAAAAACGTTTTGAAATTTATTCATTTAAAAAAATTTTTGTCTGATAGAAAGAAACTTTTAAAAAAGAACACAATTATTAGAAAAGTTCATAATTAAATATTTAATCGTAAAAGATATAGCAATAAAAATATTTAACTTCCCTTCCGTACATGATGAATGCTATTCCCAAGTCTATCGTTTAGTGGAAGTGTAAAATTAAAACTCCTTATTTGATTTTTATTAGCAAACGTTAATAAATGTAGAAACGAAAATTAATATATTCGATGATTGATTTCTTCGCATGCTCACTAATCACTCATCAGTATTGATTGCAGAAGTAGATGTGTGTTGACACTAGATCGCTACTTCCAGTTATATTTAGTTCGAAAATTAAATTTAAATTTAAAAAAAAATGAATTTGGCGGTCAAGTTTATAAAAACCGCTAAATGACGTCATTTTTCTTTACTGCGCATGCCCTGGATCGTAAAAAACGGCCGCGCTTTTTCAGATGCGTCGCCATTGGAGCGAGATACGGCTGGTTTGTAGAGGCTTACGATATCGAATTGGTTGATTTTTGATTGCATGTAAACCTAATTGTTTTTAGAAGAGAAAGGAAGGAAGACATGTTTTAATAAGAGGTTCAAAAACGCATTTTTGTTTTATTATATTATTTTTTTAGTTAATTTCCAGAAATAAATATTGTATTCTTTGTTTTGACCTAATGAAAAAAACTTGTGCTGTATTTTAAATCAGGCATGAGAACACAAAAATATGAAAAAAGCTGAAAGCGCGATGGGATAGAAATCTTTTAGATACTAAGGAAGGAGGGGGGGGGGGGGGGGTACAGTAATTACTACTTTAAGGGACAGTAATTTTTTTTAAAATATCTGCAAAATTTTGATTTGCAGGGCATTAATGGGTACCTAAAAAAACTGATCATAATAGCAATAAATAATTCTCTGTGTTATAGGCCATAAAAATGCCATATTTCTACTGAATAAAGGATAGAAAGAAGATGCTACAAATTCTTCTTAAATCTTCTCTTATACAACTCACTCAGATAAACAGACGGATAAAAAAAATATAAAAAACTATCATACACTGAAGTTATGTCAATTACATAAAATAACCAATTTTGAAAGCAGGGTTTACATTAAAAACAATCTTACACATTGTTTTTGAATCATGTTTTTTTGCAAAAACACAAAACCAAGAAGCACTATAATATCCGTAGTTCACATACAAAATAAAAAATGTTTTGTTCTTCTCTCTTTAAAACAATTACATGGTCGTGCACTTGTTAGGAAAAAAAAATTAAGCACTTTTTCAGTTCTGTTCTGGGGCATTTCAGAAAAATTCAAGAACTAGAAGTTACTAACACCATACCATAGAACCTGAATATATAAGCATACCGTCTATATTCTTACATAAAGCGACTCAATTTTTTATAAACAAAAACCATCTAAAATTAGAAAAACGAGTATAAGCTGAAGTATGAATCACTACAAAAGAAAGTTTCAAACAAAAAAAAAACCTTTTAACATTAAAGCTGTTCTTGCCGACTCAAGGTCACGGACACTCGATTAGGAGAATCTGGTTGATCCTACTTGGCCTGAACCAGAGCTACAGAAGTAACGAGACACTTCTGATCACACAGAGTCAATCATTATTAGGCAATGCGGCATCATCGGATGATGCGTGAAAATTACTAGGAAGCAAAATAAGTAAATCAAGAGGCTGCAAATTTTTGATCAGGTGAAAATGTTACTCTCTAAAAGGGGTATGCATTGGCACTTGGTTGATATTTGAAGACATCTTAGTGAAATCTAATCTTAATTCATCTTCAAAATTTAAATATATTTTTTACTTTTATTGTTAAAATTTATAATTTAAACTTGTTTTTTAATGAAATTCAAGTTTAGTTTTCTTTAATATAGACCGAGAATGGATTGTTCGGTGGCGTTAATGCTCGGCCTATGATGCAGTATTTATTAAAGACTATGTTTAGAAATATGAGTTAAAAAGTATCATGAAATCACGTAACGCAGGTTAAAGATGACGCATAGTTATCACATGCTTCGGAAAATACGTTCAGAAAGTTTTTTGATCCGATCCGATTTTGCAATAAATAGTACAGATTTTTTTTTCCCCAAGCGTTTTTAAGGACTTGTAAATGAACTTTTTTAATTCAAGCAATTTTCAAGGAGGGTACGAACAATGCACGGCGATTTCGCCGCGAACTAGCAAATATTACGATGTGTTGAAATTTGGTTGAACAACCGTTTTGAACAATAACTACATTATAAAAATAATGGGTTTGAAAGTTTTCTGTTATTTTTCCTATAAAAAACATCGGCTTATATCGGAAGCATATGCCGATGGGGATGGCTAAGTTGAAAGCTTACTAAATGTACAGATTTGACTTTAGATTGAAGGCATTACCCTCGCATTGGATGATAACAGCTTTACTAGAGACCGAAACACCAAGCCGGATAAGAAAATTTAAGCGTAGAGAAGATTTACCGTGACAATAAATGACATTCAAGACGTATTTTCGCACTATAGTTGAGGTAAGGCTATCAAAATAATTTTACGATTCAGTTTCCATTTTTAAAACAAAACAAAAATTTGAAAAAAAAACGGAAAACGTCAAAAAATCGGAAAATGACCAGAAATCGGGAAAAAGCGGAAATCCGCCAAAAAGCGGAAAATTCTCATGCCTGTTAAATGTTATTTTTCTCGTTGCTTTATTTCATGCTAATCTTTAATATATAAAATCGTTTCTCTTCCAAAGTTGTTGATAATTTAAGTTTTAAATTTTATGTATGTAGAAAGGTATAAAAATTTTATTTAAAGAAATATATTGTACTCCAGTGAGTTAAAAGCATTATAATTAAATATTTAGATTTTAGATGAGACAACATCAAAACCTATTTTATAACTGTGTAAATATTCAATTATTGATATTTGAAAGTGTTCTTTTTTTACATGATGAACTGTGATAAGAAACCGTTTGGTTTTTAGTTGAGAAATGAATAATTGAGCATTAAATATAATTTTTTTAATCAAATGAATGAAAACCCCCAAAGGGAACCAAATATATTTTGGTAGTTAAAAACATATATTAAATAGAGTAAGCATGGCCATCAGAATGTTATATATTAACTTTAAATATAGATAGCATTTAAGTTTAATTTTTAACAATATTATCATGTGCATTTTTGATTTCCAAAAGTGCCTAACTTCCTGGCAATATGTTCACAAGCAGTAGTTATCTGCCAACACAAGCCAAAATTTAGTCTAGAACTTATAGGTCTCCTGCCATAGATAACTTCAGAGTTGGACTGTCTAGCGTAATTGGGTACCGAGTTTGGCGTGTGTCAGTATATCACTACACTATTGCTTGTGGACATATTGCCAGGCAATAATGCTTTTTGGAAACGTATGATCACTTAAAAGTGTGATCCCTGCCCTGAAATTAAAAAAAAAAGCATCTATGCTTTTATCTTTGTAAAAATTTCTTTGAAACCACTTTTTCTGTTATTCTTACCTGTAAATATTTTGAATGTTCAATAATTTTATCGTAAATCATGTTATTTTTTCAATTCAATAAATATGTGTAAGTTTAAAAATATGCAAGCTAAATTGTGTAAATCAAGATTATGCATAAAATGTAATTAGTAGTTAATTGTAAACCTTTAGTTATCATTGTTCCGAGATGTCAACGGGAATCGCAGAGATCCCCCCTTTTATAATCGAGGAGTTTTCCGATTTAAGGTTACTTGTGATTAAGATTTGTTGACATATATGCAACCATAAAGTCCTTCCAATCATGAAATCCGCACAATCACTGCTCTCAAGTTGGACAGATTTTCAGCACTCAACTGTATTAGCTTATTTTTAGGTTTGACCTTATATAAATTAATTTGGGACTAGTTCAGATTTGCTCCTACCATCTTGTTTATTATAACCAAAAGTGGCTTTAATAACAGACTACTTTAAAATTTTAATAAAAAATTAAATTTATGTATAATAATACATCACATATTCATTCATTTAAAGTACAAATACCATGGCTTGCTTAAATAATTTCAAATTATTAGTAACAGCCGACTTGTTTTTCAGAGCATCCAACTGATGTATACAAAATCTTTAATTACAGCAAAAATTGATCTTCAAAATGAGAACAAATTGATCTTTTTTCCAAAACTGTGCTGCATAGCTATGGTCGGCTGTATATAGTTCTGGGTAATGAAACGACAACAAATTTTTCACCTTCTGAGCAGCCTTAAAATGAGCAAGAATGTATGTTTTTCTCTGCATAAATTATATATTTTTAATAACATATTAGTTTAAAAATTCAGAATTAGGTATATTTTTTTAAAGACGTTATCTCTTTAAATCAATTCCAACTGAAAAAGTTAGAATATCAATAAAATTTGTTAGTACTTATAAAATTTTCATTACTGGAAAAACTGATGCATTAATTATGAAAAAATCCAGGTCTAACGCTCAGAAGTTAAAGTTTGAAACATCACAATATAAAATAATTAAGTTTTATTAAATATACAGTTACTATTTAAAGATTAACATATTAAAACATAATGCTCCCCCAAAAAGGTTTTTGATTAAAAAATACTCAAAACGATTTATTACAAAAGTACAAGTAAAATTACAAAACCCTTTAAATATACTTCACAAAAAATTATCTGAAATTAACTACAAAATAATTGAAATAAATAAGGGTTTTGCTGCAGTTAGAATACTATTTTTAAAAATTGTTATGCCTTGAATCAGCTATAAACACGTATAACAGAACATCAACAATAAGCATGAATAACAAAACCATAACAAATATATTTTAAGTATGTTTGTACCAGTGAGAGAGAAGAGGTGCGACTTTCCGCAATGCCATAAAAAAAAACTCCTTACTTATCAACAAAACAAAAAATTAAATAGGAAGTCATATGTTATCAGTATTAAATAAATTTACACCAGTATTTTCCACACATGCAAGAAACAACTTATACACATCATTGTTAGTGTAACAAAAGAGAGATCTAAACATAAAAAAAGCTTATTTGTGTTCTTCTGCATGTACACTTTAAAACAAAGATGCCAAAGTCGTACAATAGGTGAACAGAACCCCTTTCTCTTCTAGGGTGGAAAATGTAAAGTACTGAAAATGACTCACTAAACAAGTTACACTTTCAACAAATTTATATATATAAAATTGAAACTTGAAATAATATTCTTTAACTTATTTATCTAAGTAAAATCATGCCAAGAAATGAGACATTTTCGGTGCATGGATAAAAAAACATTCACTATAAGTACTCATAACTCATTGTTAGTTAATGCATTTTTTAAACTATTTTCATACAAATATAATTTGAATGTTTTGTAAAAGAACTGAAAGTTTTCATTAAACATATATACATATATATTTTATATCATACATATATATCATATACACACATACACATATACACATATACACACACAATATATACATACATACATACATACATATATATATATATATCCAAAATATTTTTGTAGTTCAATTATATTTTGAATTCCCCCTAATTGCAGGAGTAGGAAATAGCTAGCAATTTTTTGAGCAGCAGAATTTACCTATTGGAGCAAAAGCAAGATAATTTATAGCTACAAAATTTAACTTATAATATATAGTATATAATAATGTGGTTTTTTAGTAGATTGGTGAAGGATACCAATTTTGGTGCTCTTTGGCATAAATTCATCCCCGTAACTTTTATGTTGGTGTAATTTAAACAGAAAAATCTATCAGGATTACATTTTAACACAATTAAACTAAATTTAGAAGCAAAAATTATAATAAATTAAAGAAAATATTATTACGTGTAAAGGAGTTTTTAAGTTACTGTTCTGATGAAACAAACAAACAAAATCTATAAACATATATATCAAACACATAAACAAAAATATCAAACCTATAGACATAAATATCAAACCCTTAAAAAATTTATAATACTGTACTAGTACTTTAATTGAAATAGTAGTTTTACATGGTTTGAAAACACTAGTAATGAATCATTTTAGGATAAAAATACCATTTTTAAAAATACCATTATTTCACTAAAAAATTACATAAAAGAACTAGCTAAAATTAAACTAAATTTTTAAAAGAATATGAATAGATCTTAGAATCAAAAAATATATCAGATAAAAAAAAATTAAATATCCAGTAGAGGTAGTTAATGAGTTTCATACATTACATATTTTGAAAATTGTATAAAGAGAATTACAATCTTTATTTAGTTGTTTAAGAATGGCTTTGATTCGATAGCTTAGATTTTTAGATTCACCTTCGTTTAAACTGTGAAACAAATTGTATTGAGGATACAAAAAATAAGGCAAACATTTTTTGCTAAGGTACATTTCCAGTTTCTCCAGTGCCTGTAAGAAGATGACAAATTGTAAGATAGAATAATTATTACATGCAATGGCAAAATAAAATGTTATATAAAGTTTTCAAATAAATTGCAAAATAATAATATCAAATAAAAGATATATAATGTTATTTTACTTATAATAACCAATTGATAAACATAAAATTCTTATTGCAACAGGAAATTTACATAACATTTAACAATGTAGTATTGAAATTTAATAAAGATGGAGATGAGTAAATGGGCTTAATATTTCTTTTTATTAAAAGATGTGTAACTATAAATCATTTTTATTCACCAAATTATATTTCATAAAATCAAAAATTGTATTTTTAACCCATTAGTGTCTATTCCCATTAGTGCATTCCATTTTTGGGTCGTGTTGTTGTTTTTTCAAGTTAGCCATGCCAAAACGAAAAAGGTGAGAATCCTCACCTTTATATAATATATTTATAGATATTCACAATTATGTTTTTTTGTATATTTTTAGTTTATACTTTTTTTAAGAATACATAGTTTTCAATTTTCTTCATTGCTTTATTTAATTTGTTTTTCAAGAGATTTAGTAATGTCTCATTTTTGGGAAGCAAGGCATGAGAGGGTAGGTGTGTTCCGCCTCTGTTGTACAAGTAGAAATAAACATTTTTGGCCTTTGCTTTCAAGTGTAGCATGATATTAGTCATAAATGAAGGATTGTTGGCCAGGTTAAAGGTATTTTATTTTAAAAATAGTAAAATTTTGTGCTTTTGGACACACTTGTTTTATAACAATTTATTTGGAAGGAGGTTTTAAGTTAAATTCAACACATTTTTAGTAGAATACCATTAAATTGAAATATGTTGTGACCATTATATCATAGTATTACTATATATTTATTATTGTTTTTTTTTTTTTAGTTTATCTCTGCAAGAGGCATTGTCAATGCTGGAAGAGTTGTCTGGAGATGAAGAATTCCAATCTGCAGACATATTTATTACTCCTAATTCTAATGAACTGACTGATGAAGATAGTGGAGATGATGATGCCATCTATCCAAACAATTTGACTGGAGCACAATTGTGTGGCTATGCAGTTGTGACAATTAAACCCACAAATTCTTCAAGGCAAGAAATTGCTGACACATCACCTGAGAGCGACGAATTTTTACCTAGGCCACCTCTCAAAAACGCAAAAAAAGCTCAAAGAAAAATTCATCTCAGCCACCCCCCCAAAAGTCATAAAAAGAAAACAGAGGAGCAAGCGTGAAAATGGACTACTGCTGAATTTTCTGACGAAAGACAGAAAGAATTCTGTTGGGATGTCCCTAAACCAACCTTTCTAGATGTTCATTGGTGCCCAACAAGCATCTTTGAACAATTCATTGGAGATGAGATGCTAGAACTTATTGCAGAACAGAGCATGTTGTATGCCACGCAGAAAGGATGCATGAAGTTTTCAATGACAAGAGAAGAACTTTAACTATTTTTGGCAATTCTTTTAACTAGTGGTTATGCTGAATTAGGGCACCTTTATTGGGATCCGTCTCCCGACACAAGCAATGGTGCTATTAGTTCTGCAATGAGTAGAAACAGATTTGAGCAAATTCTCAGTATTTACACTTTGCCGATAACAATAAGTTAGATAAGAGCGACAAGCTTTGGCCATATTTCTCAATACTAAACAAAAAATTTCTTAAACATTAGCTAAATATTGATAAAATCATGGTACCGTATTACGATAGGCATGGATGCAAGCAATTCATTAGAAATAAACCAATTAACTTTACTTTGGCTATAAGGTTTGGTGCTTGAACACGAGACTTGGCTACCTTGTACAGTTTGAAACATACCAAGGAAAAGGAATTCTTGGTTCTTGGCTATGCGGCTGTTTTTAGTGTGTGTGTGTGGGGGGGGGGGGGGGTTGTCCTGGCTGCACCAACATATTTGATTATGGGCCGCCACTGACTAAGGCAACACATGAGTACATTAACAAAGGGATGTATTCTTTTTAGTTTGAATCCAGACCAGTGTAACTGGACTTGGACTATTTGACCAGTCATTTTGGAAATACACTGTATTAACTGATTTAATCGCAATTGAATACTTAGAAGCTAAGTGTAGGCTATTCAAGAAGCCATCTTTAGCAAACTACTGGCAGGATAAGCTGTGATTCTTCTTTAAAGGGGCATTTATACACATGCCTCTACCGGAGACAGCAGTAAAAACAGTGTTTTTCCCCCTTTGGGAAAATAGGGGGTTAAGATTGTTGAAAAAGCGTGGTTCTGTGCTACCTTCTTACTGATCATAGTCAACATGTTTATTCCACAGTAAGGAATCCCATCTTGTGTGTTCACACATTATTAGAGTTTAGTGCTCATGTGGGGTTTTCTCTCTTCTGTTCTACTTGTTCTTTTACTAATTTTTTTCGTTTTACTATGGCAAATAATTAGAATAAAAAAGAAATCCAATTACTGTTAAACGCTTATGGAGATCTAAGTCATGAGTGCTATGGCACATTAAGAAATCACGATATGCACAAGAAGATTCAGAAAGAACTTGCAAAAAGAGGTTGTAACAGAAATGCGCAACAAATAAATGATAAACTTTTTAAAAGATGAGATCCGTAGATGATCCATAGTGTCATTTCTATAAAACCTTGGATGAGTTATACAGCTCAAAAGATGTAATTGCCCTTAGAATTAACTTCGATCTAAGCTTTCTATTAAAACAATGGTGAGTAGTACTTTGGCACTTCGGTAGAAATTTTGGCAAAAACATCATAAATTTTTCCCCCCTTCTCCTTCAGGGGTTCAGAATCGCTCATATGCAAAACTTCTAATATCCAATTCATCATTCAAATCAATTTCAAACGGTATTTAAGCTATAAGCATGCAGCAGGAGCCTCTATGTTTGTTGAGATATTACATAAACAAACTAATAGCTGTCGGATCACTTCTTCAGTAAGTACCGTGTTAAATACTACATCATTTCAGCAAAACCTACCGTGGAACTGTGGCACGAACGCAAGTTACCAAGTGGACTGCCGAGATATAGTGTAGTGTTAACCCAAGTTCACCAGTGGCAACCAAACAAATTGTAAATACTAAGAAAATGAAGATACAGATTCTAAAAGATATTCTATTCTAACATATGTAAATTTCTTGATTAATATTAGATGAGTGCTGCCCTTGTCTGAGGGCAGAGCTCGTACTCTCTTTCAGCACACTAAGCGTGTGATATTACTGCTCTTAAGTGTATTTTGTAAATAAAAGTTTTTTTGGCACAAACAGTTTATTGACTTCACTACAGTGGTGACTATCAGGACGCGTGTTTCATTGAGTTCGTCGTTTTTTTAATCAAGAGTTTGTCTTTTTCAATCTAGTGCACCAGTGTGTGTTCCAGTACCAGTGTTTGTTTACGTGAACAGTAAGTTCACCGGTATGCAGAAAGAAATCATCTCGTAGTGTACTCCTCTTCTCCGAAACTATCGGTAAGTGGGAATTGAGTTTTTTTGACACGAGACCAGACTTTTTGCAATTTCATATTCAGTATTTAGAATTTTAAAAACATGTCTTTAACGGATGCTGACGATCAGAAGGTCAATGATGATAATACTAACCCTCCAGAACTGGCTCGTGTGTCCTTTCGGGGACCGCCCTTCTGGAAAGCCAATGCTGAGTTATGGTTTTTTCAGTTAGAATCGCAATTTTTTACAGCGCATATTACTTCGGAAGACACAAAGTTTCACTCAGTGGTATAGCAGCTATTGACACTGAAATTTTGACTTACGTAAGCGATCTAGTTAAAAAACAGCCTGTAATAGATAAATACAAACAGTTAAAAGAACATATCATCAAGCATTTTTCACAAAGTGAAACTTCCAGGCTTCGAAGCTTGTTGTAAGAATTGCAGTTTGGAGATAAAAAAACCTTTGCAATTGCTTAGAGAAATGCGATACCTCTCCTCTGATAGGTTAAGTGATGTTTTAACTCAACTATGGATGCAGAGCTTGCCGTTATCTTGCCAACAGATTTTCCGGTAATTTGGACGCTTTGTCAGCAATTGCAGACAAGATCACAGAAGTTTCCGGCATGTCTCCAGTCATTTCCGAGGTTAAAATTAACCCTTATAATGCAATTGAATCGTTACAAACAAAAATTTTTGCCATACAAGAAAGCGTTAAAAGACTTTCGAGAAATAGGTTGAGAAAATTACTGGAACCGAGGACAACGTAGGTCAAACTCCCGTGCCCGACAACGATCTCCAGCCATTGTCAATCGACATCCAATGTGCTGGTGTCATTCCCACTTCGGTGACAAAGCAATGAATTGTAATAAACCCTGTAGTTTTAGGAATAATTTAAATGGTCAGGGAAACGACCCGGCTCATCAGTGATGGTAGATAGCCAACTCATGAGTCGTCTTTTTGTATACGATAAGTATTCAGGTAAACAGTTTTTAGTGGATAGCGGCGTATGTGTGTCAGTTTATTCCAAGAGGTTTACGCAAGGTTTTTCTAAAAAAGATGATTTCTCTCTTTTTGCTGTAAATAATACACAAATAGCTACTTACAATACAATTAGGCTAACTCTCAATTTCAATCTTCGTAGAGACTCGACTTGGAACTTTATTGTTGCTGATGTTTAAAATCCTATTTTAGGAGCGGATTTTTTTTAAAGGTTTGAACTTTTAGTGGACGTGCACAATCGTCATTTAATCCATAACGTAACTTCTCTCAGTATTGTTGGATCAGTTGCGTGTACACCCTCAATAGGATTAAACACTATATCAGAGGATATGCCTTACTCTGAATTACTTAAAACATTTCCTGACATCACTAAACCTTTTATTAATAAAGCTCCGAAAAATCATAAGGTCACACATTGCATTGTCACTAAAGGACCTCTTGTTTACGTTAAAAGTAGACGTTTATCTCCCGAAAAATTAGCTGCATTAAAAAAAGAATTTAAATCTCTCTTATATAAGGGAATAATAAGACCTTCCGACTGTTCTTGGGCTAGTCTCATTCACATGGTTCGTAAAAGCAATGGGGATTATCAAACTTTGCGGAGATTTTCGCCGATTGAATGCGATTACGGAACCGGACCGATATCCCATTAAACATATTCATGATTTTTCCTTAGAATTAGATGGTAAGACAATATTTTCAAAACTCGACCTTGTTAAAGCGTATCATCAGATTCCGGTCTCTTTAAATATGTTTACATGTGTTTTGGATTAAGAAATGCTGCCCAAACTTTTCAAAGGTTCATTGATACAGTTTTAAGAGATCTTGACTTCTGCTATGCCTACTTGGACGACGTCCTTGTCGCTTCAAAGGACGAACATAAATCACATTTAGAACAAATTTTCAAACGGTTCTCCGAATATGGAGTAGTACTTAATGTCAGCAAATGCATCTTCGCTGTTCCAACTCTTCCCTTTCTGGGCTACCAAGTAAGTTCAGAAGGTATTTCGCCGCTGAAGTAAAAAGTTGAGGTTTTGATTAATTACCCCTTGACCACAAAATGTCGATGAACTGAGACGTTTATTAGCTTTACTAAATTTGTACCAACGTTTCATCCCACAGGTTACTAAACAACAGGCATTACTGCATGACTTAATAAGGGAAAGAAAAAACGGGACAAAACTCTTATTGTTTGGTCTGATGAGACAACTAAGGCATTTGAAACGTGTTAAGAGACAATCTCTCAAACCACTCTTCTATCGCATCCTAAAGCTGATGAGACATATTCTTTAATGGTAGATGCTTCGCACATCGCGATAGGAGCTGCTTTACAACAATTTCATTCAAATGCCGTTCAACCATTAGCATATATCAATATATATCAGTATCAATATATATCAACATATCAGTTGTATATCAATTACGACGGTATGGCTGATGCTCAAAGAAATGATCCGGAATTAAAGCAGATCTTAAAATCTAATACTGGTCTTGTGTTAAAATCTCTTGAATTTCCACAAACCAATGCAATGTGATGTTTCTACTGGATCTATTCGACGGTATGTTCCTAAAGATTTCCAATTTCAAGTATTTTCAGCTCTCCACAGTCCAGGAGTGAAAGCTTCAACTAAACTTCTACGAGAGTGGTTCATCTGGAAGGAGATGAATTAAGACATTGCAGAGGGGTGCAAAGCCTGTCTGGAATGCCAACGGAATAAAGTCCACCGACACACCAAGTCAGAAATATGCAACTACCCTCTTCCAAGGTGTCGATTTAGCCACATCAACGTCGACGTAGTTGGTGCCCTTCGTACTTCTCGTGGTTTTTCATACTGCCTAACTGTTGTTGACAGTGTAGCGGCCTCAGTAACCCACACTCTACCAAAAGGATCCTCAAAGTGAAGATGAGTTACCTCGGCTTATATACTACTATTTTCGATGTTATTCAGATTACTGGTAAGAACACAGAGGTTAATCTGCGCCCTCTAGCGAGTGGATGATTGATTGAGGTTGTGTGCGTGTGGTAACCGCCACACCACTCCCCTCCTAGAGACGTGGTTAGTAACCGTGCGCAGGCTGCTTCGCTGTGCAGCGTTGAGAGTTGAGTGCCACCGTTGGGTTGAATTGCGTGCAGCGTTGAGAGCATTAGCAGCGAGTAGCAACCGTGGTAGCGCATCGTAGCAGGAGCATCGTCGGAGTGGGTGACGATCACGTCCGGGTCACCACTGTAGCGGCCTCAGTAACCCACACTCTACCAAAAAGATCCTCAGAGTGAAGTTGAGTTACCTCGTCTTATATACTACTATTTTCGATGTTATTCAGATTACTGGTAGGAACGCAGAGGTTAATCTGTGCCCTCTAGCGAGTGGATGATTGATTGAGGTTGCGTGCGTGTGGTAACCGCCACAACAGGTTCAGTTGTCGGCACGAAGCTTTCCCGATGGTGGACCAGACCGCTGTGACCATTGCTGAAACCCTCTTTGCTGGCTGGATATCTCAATTTGGCATCCCTGATTGCATTTCGAGGGACCAGGGTAGAGCGTTCGAGTCGGACCTCTGCCATGCCTTGATGAAATTCCTTGGAACAGAAAAGAATCATACAACGGCTTACAACCCAGCTTCAAACGGTCAAGTAGAACGCTTTCATTGCCAGCTAAAGCAAGCCATCCGATGCCAGGCGACAGAGAGGTGGGTCGAAGTTCTATCAAGTGTCCTTTTAGGCTTTAGATCTTGCTTTAAGGAGGACCTAGGAGCAAGCTCTGCCGAGCTTGTGTACAGAACAACTCTCAGATTACCCGGTGAATTCTTCCTCTTGTCATCAGCAACTCCCACACACGCAGAGTTTGTGCATCGACTTCGTGACAACATGCAGAAACTCCAGGCTACGCCAGTTTCAAGGCATTCCAACAAAGACGTCTTCATTGCCAAAGATCTGATGCAATCGTCACATGTGTTTGTAAGGCAAGACACAGTAAGAAAGCCATTGCAACAACCTTACCAAAGGCCATTCAAAGTGGTAGACCGCAAGGAAAAGTTTTTTAAAATTACTAATAAAAGGAGTACAGAAAAACGTGTCGATTGACAGGTTAAAGCCAGCTTTTTTCTTGACAGACAATTCTCTTTCAGCTGATCCTTAAGCAGAATCACAAGCTCCACGAAGTTATACAACTCGGTATGGACGAAAAGTTAGCTTTCGACTTTTTTAGTCCTTGCCTTTTTCACTTGCGCAGGAGCCCTGTGGCACGAACGCAAGTTGCCAAGTGGAGTGCCGATATGTAGTGTAGTGTTAACCCAAGTTCACCAGTGGCAACCAAACAAATTGTAAATACTAAGAAAATGAAGATAAAGATTCTAAAGATATTCTAAGACATGTAAATTTCTTGATTAATATTAGACGAGTGCTGCCCTTGTCTGAGGGCAGAGCTCGTACTCTCTTTCAGCGCACTAAGCGTGTGATATTACTGCTCTTAAGTGTATTTTGTAAATAAAAGTTTTTTTTGGCACAAATGGTTTATTGACTTCACTAGTTAGTTTATTGACTTCACTACAGAACAATATTTGCATGTGTAAACACATCCTTTTGGTACAAGGGTAAATTGGTAGGAAAAAGTCGTTTTACCGGTGTTTAATTTCTTTCCTCAAACACTACCGTGGTAGGGTACTTGTGTATAAACACGGCATAAAAGTGTTATGAGTGATATCAGTAAAGATGTATATCGAAATATATGCACCCTCTCATGAAATATTGCTTCATAAAATAATTCATATCAACAGTACTTTCTTCATACGAGCAGCTCTTCAGCTTGAAAAAAAAAACCCAGTTTTTAAATATGGTTTAAATTTAGCTTTTCCATGATAAACATTTATACATGAAGTATAAGAGAATAGAATATGCACACACAATGTAAGTTCACATTTTTTACAAAGCACTACTTGCATCTAAGAATTTTTTAAAAAAAATTGTCGATGATGTTATAGATTTAGACCACCAAATTAGAACCTATGTCGACATTTTAGATTACTAAATTTCTTTTGCTAGTGTGAACCCTACCTATAATAGTAGGTAATTTTATTTAAATTATACAATTATAAAAAATATATTTTGGTAAGTTATTGCATATAATAAATTAAATTGTTTTTAACACATACCTTTATGAATCTGTCATAAACAAGATTTCCAGTCCAAACATTTGGATCGTCATTGCTCTCTTTTATTTCCCATAAAATCACAGTAGCCATGTGATAAGATTTTAGAGATTTCCAATCCTGTTTTTTTAGTAAAAGCTGGAAAAGAAACGTCGATAAAAAACAATTTTACAAGCACCTTGGAAAAAATTCATGAATAGGTTAATTTGAAAAAGTTATTGTATTGACAGGTTCACAACCAGCAAGTGCAGTCTTTGGCACAGTCGAGGACAAAAAAAAAGATAACAGACCTCGCTGTTAAGCACCGTTTGTCGGAGGCATAATTGTGATACGTCATTTATATGGAAACAACGTTCTGAGTTGATTGGTCAACACAAAAATTTCGTAAGGGGTCGTCTTCATATTGAAATTAATACCAACTTTAAAATTTCCAATGGCAACATCCAATTTTTTGGTATAGAAATGTTCAGAATCGTCAAAATACCCCAAATATAAATTTTCATTGCCAGATTCCCCGTAGTTTAGGATCTATACAACTAAACGTATTTGGCGAAAAACGGGGGGCATCTCCAAATATACATGTATTATTTGTATAGGTCCGCATTTTACCGATATGTTGTGGTTTTTTGCCAAATTCTTACTGTGATTTTTTTTGCTTTTGATGAGGGTTTGGTGGCAGGATGAGTGCCCTCTAGAGCTACAGAAAGTATATTTGTTACGGGCTACTGGGGGTTATTTTAGACAACCGCCAAGGAATGAAACCATTTTTTTTATACTTGTAAATATATATTAATTCGATTTGTAAATTGTTTTATGGAGGAGTTTTGGTTGAATCAACTTAATACACGAGGGATATTGGCAGAGTCCTTTGTAATTTGAACCGTGGTCAAGTGATGCCGCCAATACCTGAGTTGGCACCCAACGCAACTAGTGACATTGTATGTGGCGTCATGTTAGGACTTTGGACCACAATGTATTTAACTTACACCAGTTTTATATACATGGCATTATTTATTCGTAGGACTTTTTTTTGTCCAGCACGATCCTTTTATAGGATTAACTAAGGCAAGAAGTGAACCCAAAAGTTATGCCAAGTGGAATTATGCCTTAACTCATTTTGCCACGACGGTGCTATTGATAATCCTTATTCCTAAGACCGTCTATTTACGTCAGACTTTTTTCATAGAATATTGGCCAAGATTTATGTGTGCAAAGCATTATGGAACTGTATAAGGAGTACACGTAATTATATTAAATAAATAAAATAGAATGCAAGTGAAAAACAAATATATCTTTTGAATTTTTTTTGTCTGAAATCTGTTTATTATTTTTTAAAGATTTTTTCCCCTTTAGATTTAAAAATGTAACAATAAAAATTTAGATAATAAATTTTAAGTCGAACATAAATGGAAAATTATAATTTTTTTTTATTTTATTGTGTAACGAATTTAAATTTAATTAATTGTTATAAAGTAATTTGTTAATTTATTACAGAATAGATCGTTTGGACTTATTTGATATATCGTTTGTTTTTTTCTCAATCAAAGAATAAAAGAAAAACAAGATGAACTAAAATAGCCTTACTAATATTCTAATCGGAAAACAATTAGGTTTGTAACAGTAACTGTCACCTAGACCGATTCTACACACAATTTATACAGTTAGTTTTCTAATGTTATACATACATTAGAAAAAAATTGCACAGCATGCAGTCGTGATTTAAACTTTTTAATACTACATAATACTTTTTAAAACTACATACAAATAATAATTCAATGGGAAATTCACCAACAAACAGAAGACAGATGTCTGTCCGGACGTACAGACAGACGGACAAAAAGTATGAAAGTTGGGTCTCTGAGGTCATACCTTTCTAACAAAAAAAATTAAATACTATGGATAGTACCGATTTTGGAAGGGGGTACGGCGGACAGACATCGTCAGCATGTCAATACTATATTATTTTTATATAAATATAAATGAAGACGATTTATTTAACTGCACAACTATATGGAATTACATAATATCTTTTCTAATTGTTTTTTACTTTTATTTAAAAGTATGACAACCTTTATCTTGGGTTTAATTTTCGAGGGTACCACCTACCTTCAACTTACTTTAACCTTATACACTTAATATACGTATAACCTGTAATTGAATTCAACAGTTTTTTTACAAGACTTTACAAATGCAAGTTAAATAGATTTTTGATTTAATTTACTTCGCGAAAAGAACATTATTTTCGTAACGATTCTTTTTAATCTCCATACGATCGGTCCAATCTTGATTGTTGTTGTTTCTCCATTTTTATACGGTCCCTATTTCAAAATACAAGCTTATTATTATAATAACTCAACAAGTTATGCTAGTAGAATTACGAAATATGGTAATTTTCATTAACTTTTGACCCTGAATCCATTTGACCCTGAATCCATTCATATTTTTTAGAAAAAATGATTAATTTTTTTTAAATATTAAATATTTTTTAACTTATATAAAAGTACTCTAACTTTTGTTTGGAAAGTTGTAAAGTAACACAGTTTGGAAATCTCATTTAACATAATGATCGATAAACTTTCAGTAACCATAATTCAACAACTATGGGGAATCTGGCAACCAAACTTGATATTTGGGGTATTTTGATGATTCTAAACATTTCTATACCAAAAAAAAAATTGGGTGTTTCCATTGAAAATTTAAAAGTTGGTATTAATTTCAATATGAAGATGACCCCTTACAAAATTTTTATGCTGGCCAATAAACTCAGAATGTTTTTTCCGTTTTAATGATGTATCACAATTATACCTCCGATAAATGGTGCCTCAACAGCGAGGTCTGTTTTTTTTTGTCCTCGACTGTACACACACATTGCTATAATATTGAAATACACTTCAACAGCAATTTCTTGTCGGCTGATAAACGAATAGTCATATTTTGTGGATGAGCAAATAGTATTAATTTTAAATAAGAGATTTTTGCCGAAATATGTCCATGTCATCGAGATTCATAGTCTCTAGCAACTCGATCAAAGCTTTTTAGATCAATTTAACTGATGGAAATCTAATTAAAAATTAATAATAAATATATCAGTATTGGATGATTATAAATTAAAACCAGATTGTGAGATAGAATTTTATACTGTTTCTAATCAAAGTACAATACAATAGTAAAATAAATTATCACATGATTGCTCCTCTTAAACTAATTTAAACAACTTATCAGAGCCAGGAGTAAACCCAGTGTCTTTTGACTGACTAAATCATCTATTTTAAACAAGCACTAAATCTGTATCTACTACCTTTTGTTGTAAAAAACACAGCACTAAATCGAATTATTAGTAATAAGGTTTGTCAAACAAACTTTAATATATATGTTTTTGATTAGGAAATTTTAATATTGCTTTTATGTTATAGATTATCAGATTGCATAAATACTTATCTTTAAAAAATAATTAAATTTTAAGAACTATTTTATTTATATAAAGTAAATCAACATCTTACACAAATATGTTAAATTATGAAATACTTTTAAAAATCAAAGTAATATATTAATTAGTACAATTCAAGGCAAACTCAAAATATAAAGTAATAAAATAAACATGTTAGATAGAAATATTAGTTATTATCTTCTAAAAATTAGTTAATTCAATTAATTGCTTATTGAGGTATATTTTGGACACAGTTCTGGTTAAATAAAAAAATTTTAATGAAAGGATAACAACTTCTGATATTTAAAATGCATAAAAAGAATATAGCTTATATTTTCATATTTTTATACATTATGATTTTCATTTTTTATCTTGAGTCAACTACACGAAAGTGTGCCTGTATATTGACCTAGCAATCATATAGGTAATTTCGCTATTATCTATTATATTAATAAAACAAAAAAACCTACTTATAAAATGCTAGAGTAATATGATATCTAGCCAAGCGAAGAAACTGCATAGTTTTTGGTTTTTGTCATAAAAATGACTCAAATATTTGGGGTTAATAATTTGGAAATTATTAAAAAAAAATTTAATAGCTTCTCTGTGTGGACAAAGTTTAAGGAGTGATTGTTACTAAAAAAAAAAAATCCAAATGTTTTAGAATCTCTAGCCAATTTACATTGTTACCTTTAGAAGCTTTATGATATTTTTTGCACATTCTTTCTTAAACCAAACTTTTTTGTCCAGTTCTGGAATATAGATCCTCCATGACAATTTGCAGTCACTAGCCAGCAATTTTTCTTCACCATCACATTTTTTCGGGACAAATGAGCACATTTCCTTCTAAAAAATTTTTGTTTACTTAAACTAATTTATCATCTGATAGATTGGTAAATTTATTAAACAAGTACAAATTTATTACAAGTAGAATTTTATATTGGTTCTTCAAGAAAAGCATATTAAGCTAGGTTTATTTGTGTCCCATTTGACCCCACACTTTCTGTCCCAGTGTTATTACTCTGGAAAATATGAAGTCTAACTGTTAAAATGCTGCAGTGTAGAAATACTTTTAAACAAATATATTTTTCACCTATTTTGTCCCCTTGTCCCATTAGCCCCCACTTTCCCCTACTCATGATAATACCTAATCTATTGCACTATTAGTTAATTATTTTGATAACCAAGAAACCTGATCAGATAATTAAGGTAACTGAGGCAATTTTGTTAACTATTTGTGTTAAGATACAGTCCTTAAACAAACAAGTTCACCCAGAAATGGTAACTTAATAATGGTTATTCTTCTCGCATGTCCTTCTTCACTAACCAATTGGACCTATTACAAATAATTTCTTGTATTCTATTTTATAAGACAGTACTTTCTGAAACCTAATTATTGGTAATCAATAAAAGCATTTAGTCAATCATGGAACCAAGCTCCACTGTACCCGATTCTTTTTGGTGGGATAGTCCCAATAATTAATAAACATAAATTCCTCGGTGCCCGTTAGTGCTTGCTGTGCCCATTCCATCTTAATTGACCAAGGGCTCTGGGGATTTAGGGATGTCCTGGTTAGGTGGTCAAACTCAAGCGGAACCCACTTAATAAACATAATAACAATAGTAATGTGAGATTTGTCTTTCTAAAAATGTGTTTATTGAGCGTTGATTTGGTTTCTAACCTATAAATATATAATAAAAACTCAATTAAATTTAATGTGTCGTTAAACTTACTGATTTATCAAGAGAGTATTCAGACAATCTTGGAATTTTTATTTTCTTTAAATATATCAAATTCAAACACAAACACTGGAACTAAATCCAGATCGACATCAGTGTGTGAAGTTGTGGTAATTTTGATTGTCCTGGCTGGTCCAGATTGAGCAACAGTGAACTAAGTATAGAAACAGAGATGTAAAAAAAAATCAATTGCTGAAAACTTTTATTTGTTTTACACAATGTTTAAATGAAAGGAATATAAATAAATGCCTAGAAAGAAATGGAAGATAAGACAGTAGACAAAGAAAAGCATAGAAAATTTACAAATAAGAATATTTTATATTAAATAGGGGGTGGGGTGTTGTTGTATGTTAGAAGCGACTTGAACTGCATAGAGTTAAACTTTAAGTGTGATACTCAAGGTATTGACTCTGTATGGGTTAAGTTGACTAATGTGAATGGTAACCATCTGGTTATAGGTAATGTGTATAGACCACCCAGCAGTAATGTGGAGCATGATACCATGCTGTATAACCTCATAAGAGAGATTTGTCACAATAATGAGGTTGTTATCATGGGAGATTTCAATTTTCCAAACATTAATTGGGACAATAATGTGATTGTTAAAGGACAGGGTTTAGATTTTCTGGATGTTTCAGATGATTGCTTTTTGTATCAGTTAGTTAGAGAGTGTACTAGAGATAATGCTATTCTGGATTTAGTTTTAAGTAGCTGTGAAAATAGAGTTCATAACCTTATTGTCAATGATCACTAAGGGGAGAGTGATCATAATAGTATTAAATTTGATATTATTTTTCAGGTTATACAGATTAATAGTGAAAGAGTCATCCTATGTTTCAGAGATGTTAATTTTGACAACTTGAGACATGATGTAGCTTTAGGTTTTGATAAAGGACTGGTAGGTACCCATACTCTTGAGCTATGGGATGAGTTCAAGGAAAAACTAAATGATGTGGTGAAAAAGCATGTTAAATTCAAACGTAAAAGTTCACAAAGGAAATTGTATCCTATGTGGTTTTCCAAGGATATTAAAAAGTCCCTTAGGTCAAAGCAAAAGGCTTACAAATATGCTAAGCAAACGGGTAGAGAGGTTGATCAGGAAGCTTACAGAGTTGCCAGGAGAGAGTTTAAGAATCTTAGTAGAAAACACAAATCTGCATTGGAGGAGAATCTAGCTAGGGGTATTAAGGATAACCCTAAAGATTTTTTTGCTTATGCTAGAGGTAATGTAAAACAGGGTAGCTCCATTTGACCATTTAAAGATAGTAAAGGACAGTTAATCCATGAAAATGGCTAATCTTTTGAATAACTTTTTTATTAGTGTTTTTAGTAAAGATTTTAAAAATGTGCATGTTTCAGGGGAAGTAACTGAAGAACTGGATTGTATTGAGTGTGATTTTTCTAAGGAGGAGATTATTCGTCTATTAAAAACTATGAAACCTAACAAAGCACCTGGCCCTGATGATATGTATGCTAAAATTTTAGTTGAATGTGCAGAAGAGTTGGGGGATGCAATTCTGACTATTTTTAGTTCATCATTTATTTCTGGACAGGTGCCAGCAGACTGGAAATTGGCGAATGTTACTCCATTGTACAAGAAAGGGCAGAAATCTGATCCAGGTAATTACAGACCAGTTAGTCTTACATCTGTTTTAGGTAAAGTTTTTGAGACATTGTTGAAAATGCGTATGACTTTTTTGGAAACTAATAATTTACTTTCAGATAATCAATATGGCTTTAGAAAAGGTAGGTCTTGTACAACTAATATTTTAAAATTTTATGATACTGTTACAGAAGAGATTGATAAAGGCAATATGGTTGATGTTATTTACATCGATTTCCAAAAGGCTTTTGATAAAGTTCCTCATGAAGCTTTGTTATTTAAGTTGAAAAGATTTGGGTTAGGGACTGCTGTGGTCTGTTGGATTAAAAATTGGTTGACCAATAGAAAACAACGGGTTCACATTAATGGTAAGTACTCTGATTGGAATGAGGTTGTAAGTGGAGTGCCTCAGGGCTCTGTACTAGGACCAATTTTATTTATTATGTTTATTGATGATATCAGCTGAGGGTTGAATAGCAAGTTAAGTATTTTTGCAGATGACTTAAAAGTGACGAGTACAGTAAATTCTGTTGAGCATATTGAGCAGTTACAAAATGATCTTACGAAAATTACTGAATGGGCTTCACGCTGGGGCATGTCGTTCAGTGTTAACAAATGTCAAACCTTGCATTTGGGTAAGAACAATATTAATCATTCTTATGTTTTACAGGGAGAAATTATCCAAGATAGTGAGTTCGTTAGAGATTTAGGAGTTTTGGTGAGCAATGATTTCAAAATGAGTAAGCAGTGTGTTGAGGCAAGTAAGAAAGCCAATCGAATGTTGGGATATATTAGAAAAAGTATCACTTCTAAATCTAAGGAGATTATTTTGCCATTGTATAGGGAATTGGTAAGGCCACATCTGGAATATGCTGTTCAGTTTTGGTCTCCCTTCCTCAGAAAAGATATAGAGTTGCTTGAAAAAGTTCAGCATAGGGCTACAAAAATGATTAAGGGTCTATCTGGTATTGATTATGATAACAGATTAAGATCTTTAAACATGTATTCCCTGGAAAACAGGAGAGCTAGGGGTGAATTAATACAGTTATTCAAGTTCATAAAACAGGGAGACATGGAGGGCTTAGATTTTACTTTAAATAGCCGGACCAGAGGTCATGATCAGAAATTGAATCGAGCTTTAGAAGGGAGGTAAGAAAACATTTTTTTACAATAGAGTTGTCAATGAGTGGAATGCTTTACCAGATTATGTTGTGCATTCGAAGAGAGTAGAAGATTTTAAGAAGAAACTTGACGGACATTGGAAACTGGTAATGTATTAGATTTATTTTGGACCAACCTTGCTGGGCCTCTGGCCTGTTGGTCGACAATTTTTCTATTTGTATTTATTTGTATTTAAGAGATATAAAATATCCTTGTTTATATTAAAATATTTTTTTAAAAAGAATTATATATATGTATTAGGGTGGTCCTTATTAACACAGGGAAAAATAAATTTCTAATTTCGAAACGGCTCACACTCTTAATTTGATCACTCATACGAAAAACAAATTCCCGCAAAATTTTAGCCAAATTAAATAATAATATGTGCCGCACGGGGCTTAAAGCTCTGAAAAATGCCAAATTTTAGGTTTTTTTTAATATTTCCGTTAAAATCAATACCTATAAATACGAAACATAGTCAATACAAATGATAAAGAATATAAAATTTTCTACAACTTAGTAATTCACACTTTTGAGCAACAGGATTTGAGTTATAAGGAATCAAACGAGCGTTATATGAGATTGTAAATCATTACCATACAACGCAAACACTGGCCATCGTAATGGTGCAAAATAAGTGATTATTTATGTAACTTTACACTACGCTGTTACAATTTAACAAAAAAGGAACAAATGCACAGATTTAAGGAAGAAAAGTTAAAATATTCCACAATTTAAGAATTTTCGCTGTCAGGGCTGCCGTGTGGGTAGGAGAGGAGGCGATACTTTCTCCATGAGTTATACAGGAACCCACATGTTGCTCAATTCCCTTCCTCACATGATTAATGGTTACTGCCTTGAGTTAATGTAACAAAAAGTTCAATTTCTTTCATATTCCATTTCTTTCCTTTGGCAGAAAAGATGTTAAACCTATGTAACTGCTCAATAGACTTTGTTGCGTTTTAAGAAAGCTGATGCGCTCTTTTGAAATAGATGGTCAAGCAACTTCGAATGAGTTTCGGACATTTGTTAATTGGTGCACATGAAGTTCATTGTATTTTTCATATTTCTTATTGGTTCAATGAAGAACCAAGTAACTGGTGTCAAATTTCTATTTCTTGGAGATATGTTATGTATATTCTTTTCCAATATGTGTGAAGTAAACCTGAATTTACACAAAAGTGTTTCTTTTGTAATGGATAAAGTTCTTAAATTTTGGAGGAAAGCTTGTATTCCTACTCGCGAAAGATACCACTGCGCAAGAAAGATTATAAAACAGATTCACAAAACAGATATTCCACATTAAGCAGGATTTCAAGGAATTGGATCCAGTATATAGGTGCAATGAAGAAGTTTATCTATAAAATGGGGAATAACAAGATCCTTAAAATTCGTAAATGATACAGCGGAAAAATGTGTGAAATTAATTGGAAAATTCAACTTTCAGTTTACAGAGGATGAATCCAAAAAACAATTTATTTTACAGACTGCACAAGACTGTCATAAAAAAAACCATCACACGATTGAAAAACTTTACGAAAGCCATACAACAGTCATAAGTCATAAGCAACATTTGAAGATAACTAAAAAGTATCAAGCTTAGTCCAGCAACTAAATTAAAAAAATATTTAACAAATCCTTAATCTAATAACAAATAAGGATAGTAACAGGGTAAATAAAGTATACTGTATTTACTCGTGTATAACCTGCTTCGTGTATAAGTCGACCCCCCATTTTTAAACCAAATATACTTCCAAAATCGGTAACCTGCGTATTAGTCGAGGTAGGAAATAAGGCCAGAGCCTACTGAAGAAAATAAAAAGAAACCTGTTCATGACAGGACCCTAATTTTTTTGCAAGCAAGATTTCAACTACAATGAAAATAAAACAGTGTAGTGGTATGATATTTACTCCTTCCGTGTGGCAACACATGGTTTCTGTAGTTACGGAGACTTGCGTTCTACTAAACAAAATAGCCACTTTCACTGCCGCTGCTATGTTCCTTTATTTGTTTTAAATAATTTAACATCGAAACTAGTTAAGTATACAGGGTCCCTCTTCACTGGTGACCCGGACGTGATCCATGAAAATAGTGAAAGGTCGTCCCTCTAAAATATATCTGAAATGCTTTACAGCTTCATAAATCGCCAATAATTCCCTGTCGTAAGCACTGTACTTCCTTTGTGTGGGTGTCAGTGTTCGGGAGAAGAAACTCGTTGGACTTTTCTTTTGGTTCACTGCTTTGTGCAAAACAGCTCCAATGGCAGTGTCTGAGGCATAAGTGGTAAGAGATATTTCAGCCTTTTCAGATGGACGAGTTAGATTCGCTGCCTGACCTAATGCCTCTTTTGACAATTGAAAGGCGTTCTTCTGTCCAAATAACTTCTTTTTTGCTTCCTTTCCTGATACCGCTAAGTAAAGAAGTCAATGGTTGCTGTATTTTGGCGCAATTCAGTATGAATCTATGGTAGAAATTCACCATTCCCAGAAATTTTCTCAAATTTGTGTAGAACTTAGGCTCAGGAAAATTGGTTATACCGTCAACTTTTGATGTGAGAGGTTTTAGACCTTCAGCTGACACTTCGTATCCCAAGAAAGCAATCTTGGCTTGACCAAATTTACACTTTGCAGCATTGATGCAAAGTCCATACTTGTTTAGTCTCTGTAGAACTGCTCGTAAATGTTGACGATGAGTTCTTTCATCAGCAGAGGCTATAAGAATATCGTCCAAATAACAAAATACAAAGTCTAAACCACTGAGCACTTCTCTCATGAAACGGGAAAAGGTCTGTGCTGCATTACGTAATCCAAAGGTCATAAATGGGACTCAAAAAGGCCAAAAGGAGTCACAATTGCTGTTTTAGGGATGTCTTCCTCGCGAACAGGGATTTGTTGATATGCTCTTACTAGATCTAAAGATGTGAAAACTGTTGTGCCTGCTAAGATATAACTGCAGTCTGTCAAGAATGGAAGTGGATATCTGTCTGGAATAGTGATGTTATTCAACGACCGATAATCCCCACAAGGCCTCCAGTCACCTGATTTCTTTGCTATAAGGTGGAGTAGACTTGACCAATTGCTCTTGGATGGTCTACATAAGCCCATTTGAAGCGTGAACTCGAATTCTTTTTTAGCAGCTTTGAGTTTTTCTGCTGACAATCTCCTAGCTTTGGCGAAAACAGGTGGGCCTTTTGTCTCAATATAGTGTTCGACGTTGTGCTCTCTAACCTTGTTATTGACAACATTTAACTGCAGCAAATCTGGAAATTCATCGAGTATATCTTTGTATGGTTCCTGTACCGCATTAACAATGGGAATTTTATCATCCAAATGGAAACTAGGGGTACCCTTTGCTTCCAGCAAGGTGGTGCCGTTGATCAGCTTACGGTTTTTGGAATCGACCAAAAGGTTAAAATGAGAAAGAAAATCCATGCCTATAATTGGTTTGTTTACCTCAGCGATTATAAATAACCAATTAAATGGACGTCTTAAACCAAGATCGAGGGTCAGCAATTTCTGTCCAAATGTTCGAATTTTTGTTCCATTAGCTGCGAACAGTTCCAGTTTGGAAGTATTTCTTTTATCCCTAGGTAAAGGAGGAATCACAGACAACTCCGCCCCTGTATCTATAAGGTATTGGGTGGCCGATTCTTTGTCGCTTACGAAGAGACGACTCAGCTCTACCCCATGTCCCTCGGTCGTCAATGAGAGACGGGGATTCAGTTTTCCGAATTCTTCCGGTTATGCCAACTGCACGGCTCCCGACAAACAAAAGCTGCCTCACTGAATTTTGAGTGGTAATAACAAATAGCATTATTGACAGCGCCACTCGTGAGGAGCTCCTGGAACGAGGTCGAAATTGGCGACGTTTGGGAAACCGCTTTCTATTAAGCTTGCCAATTTGCAAAGACAGCTGGGTGATTTGTTCTTGAAGGTTTTCCACCAAACTATCGTCTTTCACTGCGGCAATTGCTGCATTCTGATAGTTAGGAGCCTTGATCTCCCACATTTTGTCCGCCATCGTGGCTAGTTTTAATAAATCGTCACCACTTATTGATAAGATACTTGACATATCATTCGGCAATCTTTGTAACCAAAGAGTTTTCAAAAAGGTTTCACTCACCTTATCCGTTGCCAAGCTCCTCATTTCACATAATAACTAAGAAGGTTTTTTTATCACCCAGTTCCACGTCAGTTAGTAGTTTTTGAGACTTTTGAGTTTCAGTGTCTCGAAAATAGAAATGAGACGTTCCTTGATAGCGTCGTATTTGGCGTCTTTAGGAGGAAGCGTTAAAATGTCCGACACTTGCGATAAAATTCCTGTCTCGATTGAACTCACAACGTAATCGAACCTTGTTTGATCTTCTTTGATCGATGCATTCCTAAATTGTGCCTCTAATTGCAGAAACCATATTTTTGGTTCAGGTTTCCAAAATGGCGGTGGCTTGATGCTCACTCGAGCGATGTTGCTTGTTGAAACTTTAGCGCTGTTTACCTTTTCCGTCGAAGTTTCGTTGTCGCTCATCTTGCGTCCGGTTGTCACCAGTGAAGAGGGACCCTATATACTTTTCCTACTACCCCTTACTTAAGAGGGTCCCTCTTCAACAGGTTTTGGCTCTGAGTATCCTTGACATTGCTGACCTTGAATGGAGGAGCTAAGTTAAAGCTATGTTCAGTAAAGCGTGAAGACCATGCTGCCAAGGTTACGGATCAACATTGTTTTCCTTGCACCTTGAAGACTGATTGACTGAACTAACCTGTGCCAGAGCTACATGTGCAAAATATGCATCATGCCGAGAACTAATAATTTAGCATCACTATGGTGGATAGCGTGAATAGATACCAATCTTATTTCATCTTGAGAATTTAAGTGTTTTTGTGTCTTTATTTTTAATCAATAGTGTTTAAACCTTAAGTTTGTGTGATATAAATTTAGTTTTAGTTTAAGTATTAGGGATTTTTTCCGCAAATTTGATATCTCGTGTATAAGTCGACCCCGATTTTTACGGCACTAAATTTGTGCAAAATTCCTCGCCTTATACACGAGTATGTATGGTAATACATATTTTCTTAAACAATATGTCACAAATAGCAGATTTTAAAAAAAAAATTCCAATTCTAAATATTCTTAAAATAACAATAACTTAAAAATATGAGTAGTATTTCATTTATGATAAAAAGGGTTTTAGATTTTGAAAATACCTTTTTTACACCTTTTATTTCTGGCTTACTCAGAGCAAATCTTGCAACAAGACTGTGAAACCAATTTTTTATTTTCTCAGGATCAAGATACCCTTTCTCAGAATGTTTTTCTAGGAAGTTTAAGACACATAATTTACTATCAGGCAGTATATCTGCTGTTTTGCTCCATTTGAGTTTTGCAAAAGCCATAGTCTCTTTAAAGAAATCCACCTACAAAATAAACATCTTGCAAATTATTTGAAAAGATCATATAAGAGATTAAGTATGTACTTCACCATTACTGAGTTATATGCAGGGATACCTGTTGTAGATCAGGATCCTCTCTTTTACATTGTGACATGAAATTGGGAGTGGGGATCCTAATAATGAAATGTTTCAGCCAATGTCCAAGAATATATCGCACCGTACGCGGAAAAGAGACCTATCGGCCATAATTGACTTTTTAAGATAACACTACTATAGGATGCAATATTTTGATATCTTTCGATTGGTGCAATCGGCATAGCGATCCGAGCCCTAGTTTGGCTGCAATTAATAGATAAGTATTTCTTTCACGTTCGTTTTTGGATAAAAATGAGCGCGAAAGAAAGACCTATCGCACTTGGCGTTTTTCGTTATGCGTTTTGCAGCTGCGGCGGCGATGAAGTTTTAAGTTTGAAGTTCTTAAATAGAAAGGTTGAAGTCGTTTATTAATTTTTTTCTTTGTTTCTTTATTTGAAATACTCATTCAAAAGCTCTGTTTTGTGGTATTTAGTACAATATATATAAAGTAATTCATGTAATATGTGTAGATTGCAAAATGATATGTCAATATGTATAGATATATTTTTTTCAAATTAATATTTTAGCAAACGATAAATAGTTTTAAATTGTTTTCAACGTAGGTATTTTACTATAAATCTAAACTCAATTGCTACAACTTGACAGTTTGCGATAGAAAGTCAGTGAACTCAGCTGTTTACTTAAGGTATGAAGTATCCTTACAACTTATATCTTTTTTTTTTATTTCCATGAGTTTTAAAATGATTTTAAAATTTTAATAATGCTTCAAAATTAATTTTTGTTTTAATTTTAAACATGATACATAGTAAAAATTTAGATTGAAAGGTTTTTGTAGAAAAATATGGATATCATTTCTTATATCTTGTGAGTCCTGATTTTGTAAAAGTGATTCGTTTCATAACACCTATTTTTTATATAAACAAACTGTTATGATTTCAATCATTGAATATATTAAATTATAAAAATAAACATGACTTTAAAATAATATCGTAATTACATGATTAGAGATAAACCTTATTACATAAACTTCATTAAATTGGTTAAACAAGCTTTTTGTTAAATTTAATTAAAAAAAATATGTTCTTATTGTTGATCAATATATTAGTAGATAAAAATGCATTAAGTAAATGAGTATTCTTTATAAGTATGTTTCCTTAATATTTAGAATGAATTTAGCAGCAAACTTTTTAGGACCGGTCTTCATAAGAGCCTTTTAAAGTTTTGGTAAAAATTCGAATTATCACAAAATCGTTCCAAATGAACCAGATCAAAAATATTTGGCATGGATATCAGTTTTATGAGTATCAAAAGGTATGCATAGTCATTTTTTACTTTAAATTTGCTGAGATATATTCAGATAGGTCTTTCTTTCGCGAACAAAATCAAATTCATACGCGAAAGACCTATCTGAAAATATCTCAGCAAAGGCAAATTTAAAGTGAAAAATGACTATGCATACCTTTTGATACTCATAAAACGGATATCCATGCCAAATATTTTTGATCTAGGTTAATTTGGAACGATTTTGTGATAATTTGAAATTTTACTAAAACTTTAAACGGCTCTCCTGAAGAATGGTCTTTTTTTGCGATAGGTCTCTTTTCCGCGTACGGTGCGATATTAAGTTCTATTTTTTTTAAATTTAATAGTGATTCTCCAAAGCTCTTTTTCACTTCAGCTCTTCATATTTAAAAAAATAAAGTAGTAAAAAATGCAAGTATCTTTTTCCCTTGAAATAAATGGTTTTGTTTTACTGAAGACAAAATTTAAAGTTGTTTGTTCCACTACATACATGTCTAAATGTGTCCTTTTATATGATTAAGGAGTGTAATAACATTAAAAGAAAAATATAATCTTTATCTCAAACTTATTGATTTTATTTTAAATTGAATAAGAATTATGACTATGATTAGAAAGATCATCATGATTGTTTTCTTTAAAGAAGAAGTTATGTGCATTGCTTTGAATTATAGAAGGAGTAGTTGACCAGAAACAAACAGTACTGACAAATGACAGAGATACAGCTTAATCTTGATTTGGTTGTTTAGATTTAAGTAACAAAACAATAGCAACATATCAAAGTAAACAATGTGGAACATATCCAATTAGTTTTCACAAGCATTGATTAAAAAAATTATGAATTTTTTAGAAAAATTAACATATACATGACTAAAAAATCAATTATTTGTGGTGTAATCAGCTTCAGCTAGCTGTAGTACGACCACAATATTAACAACAAAATTAGTAATTTAGATTATTTATTGTTTAAGGCAATGCATTGTTTAGAAACACAGTATAATTATTTCCTTTGATTGACTTTTTTTCCCACAAGAAGCAAATATAGAAAAGTAAAACAAATCTTACCTCTAATTTGAATGGTTCTCTAAGAACTAACATAATATTAATGTCATAATCATATCCAGAAGAGATCTTCAAATCATTGTAGGAGCTACCTGTTTTATAATCTCTACTATAAAGATATTTAAAAACAGGATCAAGTTTCTTCAGATAAGGATTAAGTGTTAACAAAAAAGAATCAACAGCTTCAATACTAATCCTTGCTTTATCGTCATCAATTTTAATTTCTTTAGTCATGATGAAATTTATTATTCTGAGAGCATCTTTATTCTTGTTAGATGAGTAATTATTGGGTCTGATGCTGCAGTTACTTGAACAGGAACTGTTAGGCGATGAGAAACTATTGTCATATGAATCATCAGTAATACTATGATTTCCATATGTATTCTAAAAAAAAAAAATACATATATATTAAAAGAAATTTGAATGGATGAGAAATAATGACACTGAAAGTAGCAAAGTTTGGTTATGATTCATTTAATGTTACACTAGAGCTACCCATGGTTATTGTCAATGGGCCTCGAAATTTTACACAGTAGTCAAGTGACGAGGCGGACACTTCAGCTGGTACCTAAGGTAAGCCATATAGGGACATTAATGCAGCATCAAAACTTGGGACAATTGAAATTGGATAAAGTAGAAGCAAAACAACCCTATACCATGTGGACCAAGGATAAACATGTTTTCTTGTTGTTATAGTCACTTGATATTATTAAGGCATTTGGCTATAGAGCTTTTGCAAGATTAAAAATTTGTAATTTTACTATATTTTAAAATTTAAAGTATGGAGCAGTCAGCTACAATCATCCGCTAAAGAAATAAATTTATATCAATTAAAATTAAACGTTAAGTCAAAACTTTAAATTTTAATCTCATGCAGTGAAAACAAGATTGCACACGGAAAGATCCTAGCCATTGGCACAGCGACAAATTACAAAGGCAGAGGCTACGCGCACGGGCACCGTTTACGCATTACATATAAGGGTATTAACGCGCATGCTCAAGTCGGGGCTTACTAGAACCGTGCTTACATTGCGTGCACGGACATGATATACTTGAAAGTTGAGATTACTTTTTTTGGGCCCCGGGCAATTTTGTTTTCTCTATAAAAACATCTGTATCCAACATGGGCAGTATTGTAGGGCGCATTGAAAGCCTAAACATTCGTTTGGGGCCCCGGGAATTTTGTTTTTTCTAAAAAAACATCAATTCCAGCCATTTGCAATGAATGTTAAAAAAAATAGAAATTTGGTCAAGATTATATTTTATGGTTATAAAAAAAAAATAGCAAGCGAAGACAGTGTTCAAGAAACATGAATTTTCGAGACTTCTCCAAGCTTGAAAAGTCGCCTGGTCAGTTACTAGGGTTTGACAGATTGTACTTCAACCAAATTGTGTATCCCTCAGAGGGTTAAACTAATATAATTTCCTTTCTATAATATGACTTTTTATTTCAAAGTACATTATAATCATTTAATTTATGCAATAAAAATCCTAATCAGGAAATTTATTATCTTTATCTTATTTATTTTAAAAAGCATCAACTTTGTTTAGGTAGCAGGTGCTATCTTGCAAACATGACACTTTTTCGATGTCAGTCATGTGGTTTAATTTGGGGCTGCTTTTTCACATGATGTTTGAATGGAGATTCCGTTTCTACTCTTATCTCTAACACAACAGATTCAACATGCATATACCATATATATTCATAATGTTATCTTGGTTGTGTATCATTGGTAGGATTCTTCCCCATACTGTCTGTTCATGGGATCAACCTGAATGGGGTTACCACATAACTTTGTGTCGTAAAAAAAAGAATATTCGAATTTGATAAAAATTAATCAATTTTCCACATTAGATGTTAAATTAACAATTATGTATTAAAAAGAGTTATAAAAGGTAAGTTGAATAGCTACACTTCCCAGTCATTCTGCACTGCATTTTACCAATTTTACGTTTCAAATAAGTAACTATAATGAAAACTAATCATACAGGTAAAACAGTCCCCTAAACATCAACCATTAAAAAAATCATAAACATCAATAAATTACCAGTTCAAAAAAAATATAAAAATCTTACTACGGCGGGAGAAGACGTAGGCATACGAATCTCATTATCTCGATAATCTGAGACTCCCTTTTGCATTGTTTTAAAATTTGTTTCCAATTCTGTAAGTCTTGAATCCAGTGATTGAACATCTCTTTGAGTAACTCTCCACTTGTTGCAAGACATACAAAACCAATGAAGTTGTGGTAGATCATATTTCGAAATCAAAGAAAATAAATCTTCTGGAAAATCTTCTTCCGAAAGAGTGAATTCCTTATTACAAGATCGACACTTAAGCAACTTATTATTATTGTAGTTCCAAAAACAACTCATGATTGGATTTCTTATTGATTTACTCTTCAATAAGTTAAATTTTAAGGTATTTGAATAAGAAAAGGCGGAAACGAAACCGGCATCTACGCTAAAAGATAAGCATACTAAACTAAAGCAGAAAAATAAAACTATACGAAAAGAAACTTTATTTCAAAGTTTGATTGAATTGAAACTGCGACCACACTTGATTTAATATCAGTTCAGTTTATTTTTGACGGATTGTTTGGTTTGCTTGTTCTTACTTTGTGATCTGCTGTACTAAAATGTAGTTTCAACTGTTCGAATATTTATCAATATTGTCTTGTTGCAGGTTACGTATCCTACTAGCTTTCACTCCTTTTTTTCCTTAGACTGGTGCTCCGATTGGTGCTCAGTTCATAAGTAACATTGGTTTACTAATCGAGGCTTATTTTCACTCACCATTTATGTTGCCACTCAAGACCTGAAACATGCCCATAAGACAAGACACATTTTTTTATTATTCCATTCTAGAATCAATTTTTTTTCGTTCGTACATGATAAGTATGTGTGAAATAAATATAAAAATTTTAATGAAATGATCTTTAAAAAATTTAAATCACTTTACAAAACTTGCGTTAGATGGCGACACGAAAAACATACATCTGCGATGCAAAAGTTTAGACAATGACTTCATTTAGCTGTAAAATTTAGAATTGTGATAGTAGAGTTACAAAAACCTCCTTAACATAAAAAAGTATTTTGAAATGCTATAATTTAAACATAATTGTTTGATTTGCTATAACAATTTTTTTTCATAAAATAAAAATTTGTATGATGCAAAAGTTTAGACATAAATACGAGATTATACTAATTTAAAGTAGATAATGGCCTAATTTCGCATTTTTATTGATGAATTGTATTTTTTTATATGATAAATTTAAAAATACACGATATTCGGTGAACTAAACAGAATATTGGTTCAATTTTACACCAAAAAGACAATATAGCCACTTTAAATCATTATTCAATTCATATTTGCTTCAAATGTACAATTTAACATCTCTAAATACGAACCGAATGCCTACCAGTCCATCACCTTAAAGTTTTGAAACGAATTCGTAGATTTAGAGACATGTATTGACCGATTTTCTAGATGAAAAGTGCAGTCTTTCCCATATAAAATCACAAAATAGCGTCATAGCGACATATATTATTTTTTTGCACTTTAGCACAATGTAGAGATGGTCACCTCTTCAAAAACGACAAAAAAGTCTGTCTCATCAATGTAATTCCTTCCACACCATTACAAACGTTCCTCCTCGTTTTTGAGGGAAAAAACCGGTATTTTCAAAAGCTTATTTTTCAATATTCGTTTAAATCGACCTTGTTTAAATAGCACTAAAGAGACCGGTTAAATTGTAACCGGTTCATAGAAACCAGTTTTTTCTCAAGAAATTTCGAACTTCAGTATAAAGAAGGAACTTTCGTAATGGTGTGGAGTAAATTTACGTTGAAATGACCGACTTTTTTGGCGTTTTTGAAGAGGTGACTATCTCTGCATTGTACTAAAGTGCAAAAAAAGAATAATATGTCGCTATTTTGTTATTTTATATGGGAAAGACTGCATTTTTCATGAAGAAAATCGGCCAATGCATGTCTCTAAAATCTACGAATTCGTGGCAAAACTTTAAGGTGATGGACTGGTAGGCATATGAATTGAATAAAGATTTAAAGTGGCTATATTGTCTTTTTGGTGTAAAATTGAACCAATATTCTGTTTAGTTCACCGGATATCGTGTTTTTTTAATTTATCATATAAAAAAATACAATTCATCAATAAAAATGCGAAATTAGGCGATTATCTATACTTTAAAATAGCATAATCTCGTATTTGTGTCTAAACTTTATTGCATCATACAAATTTTTATTATATGAAAAAAAAAATGTTATAGCAAATCAAACAATTATGTTTCAATTATAGCATTTCCAAATACTTTTTTAATATGTTTAGGAGGTTTTTGTAACTCTACTATCACAATTCTAAATTTTACAGCTAAATGAAGTCAATGTCTAAACTTTTGCATCGCAGTGTACCAGTATCAGCCCAAGGAAAAAATCGTGTAGAGCTAGAAATTTGCATACTTGTTCTATTTGATGAGTCGAATAACGTACTAAAAGTCCTCTAAATTAGCCCTTTTGCTTTTATTGTTAAAGGGTTTTTAAGTGGAGAACACACCCTAGGTTTTTAATTTAAAAATATGTTATGAATAAACGCAAAATGTAATATTTTTGTTTGGATTATTCGATTAAAAAAAATAAAATATGACGGTCAGGGCAATTGAAAAGTTAATTACTTCAGTTTTTGATAAATAATACAATTTTATCAATTCAAAACTAAGTGGATCGGGCTGGGCAAAAAAAAATCTTGCAAATAAACAACGCCGTGTATATAGGATTGGTGCACAGTAAATATGTCGTTGTCCAAAAGGTAACAGAAAAAAATCGAATTCGAAGTATTTAAATTATTAAAAAAACCTATAAAACTTAGTTAAACTAAAATTATTTCCCATGTCCATTCTTATTAAAAATAAATATCATTGCCACTCACAACAATCGCACGAGAAGCTTTATTTATATTTAATAGAGATTTAAATGAAATTTCTTTTTGTGATATAAATCAGTTTGGAATGACATCATAGTATATCACAATGATATTCTTCATTCTTTTATTGTTCGTATTATTTGTTTAGAAAGAGGCACACGGCGTTCTATTTTTTTGTTTTAAAAAGCAAACATACTTTTTTATTTAAATGTAAGCATTTATTAATGAGTAATGACGTTTTATTGCTAATTATTCCTTATGGAAAGGTTTATCACTGTCTTTTGGTTTTTTTACATGGTATTTAAAAAGCCTTCTTCGAAATACAAATAAATTTAGCAAAAGATAAGTAATAATTGTTGAATTTTCGATAAAAAATAGTTTCATACATGGTGTTTAAAAGTTTAACTTAGAACTAAATTCTGTAGTTGGCTCTCATTAAAAAAATTTAATACTCATTTAAAAAAGTTTAAGATTATTTTTATTGGAACTAAATCTCTATCGTCACTTAGCAATAGCACGATAAACTTTATTAGTATCAAATAAAATTTTAAAGGAAATTTATTTTTTAAAATAAATCAAATTGGAATGACACGTCATAATATTTGTAACAATGATATTCTTCGATTCTTTTCATTATTCTTTTAAACTGAGGCACAATGGATTATATTATTTAAGAGTTAATCAGTGGCGGATCAGGGGGGGGGCCCAAGAGACTCAAACCCCCCAAGAGACTCAAACTTATACTAGATAAAAACGTTTTTTAACAAAATAAATTGTTTGAAAACATTCAAAACTTTTTTTAAATGCTGTTTTTTATAAAAAGTAAACGCATTCAAAATCCAATATCTCCAATATTCACTTAAGCCACTTTTACACTCAAATATAAACACACCGGACTTAGGTAGCTTCGCAAAACATATAAGCAAAAGTGGCTTAAGTCAAAGTTGGAGTTATTTGGTTTTGAATGTTTGCTCCTCATTTCATTCCGGTTTTTTTTGGTAAAAACGTAATTTGAGGGTTCAAAATGTTGATAATCTGAACTTTGGTGCTTTGCTTCAGGGAGCCGAAGTCCTGATTATTGTCAGTGGTTCTCCTTGCTATAGGAAATGGACTGAAATACAACTTATTTAAATTATTTCGTTTCAATTTATGATTATAACGGTGAATTAGAGACTGATACGTTGAACATCAAACTATTATTGACTTAGTTTGAACAAATTTATTATCAAATTGCAGACAATATATATACTCTTAAAAGATGTTTCACGCTTCCTGGGTGTACTCAGCACATCACAAAATATATGTATTTTAATACTAAATTTTTCAAATTATATATATATAATGAAACATCAATAATGTAAAAATTATCTGTAATAATTGTTAATAATTAATCATAACAGATTGATCGAGGATATGTATTGAAAGTATATCAAAAGTACCAATTTGGAGATCTGTGACTTAAAAATGCAACTATATTCAAAGTGATATAACGTTAAACTCAACTCAAGCACTCAAGTAGTATCTAGAACGTATCTTTCTTACGGTCTCGTCAACAAATATTGTTAATTTACTTATTCGATTGCTAATTATTTTTCCATTACTAATAACCATTCAATAATCAATTTTATTGAACCTAATCATGTAGTAGTAAAGTCACTTTTATTTAAATTTATACGTATTAAATTGGAGAAGGAATTAAAAATGTTAAACAATTGAGAACTAACAGTTTAAAAAAAATTCCAACGACCTTAGGCTATGTCCTCACTACGACGCTAAACGCCACAAAGGCAACAAAACTTGGCAACCGCCAAGCGATGCAATAGCGGTCGGTGTTTTCGCCAAATCGTAGGTTTTTTTCAAACGCATGCGTCTGGATGTCTTTGATCTGGACATTTAAACCGATGCTGGTGTTGTGCTAGAAACGTAGAATGGGATGAAAATATTTCATCGCCTGCTTTAGCGCGAGACCTTGATTTCAACATTGATATGAAAAAATTAAATTTGGTTAGTAATATTAAAACTCAGTGTAACAAATTTAATTGTAGGTTTTAATAACATAGATTTTTAACTTTTATTACATTTGAATTGGAAATGCTTTGATATTTTTTAATTCATTTTTTATATATTTCATACCAATTAAAGTTTGCCCAAACCTAATAGCCATTGTGCTTACACGAGCGATATATTTATTGTCCATGCCAAGTGGCTAGTTCGACTATGGACCTTCAGTTGACTTTCCAATCAATCAAGCTTAATACTCATTGCGTAGAAGGTGGTAGAATGAAGAGCTGAGTATATTCATGACCTACCGGACCCGTATACGAACCCGGGTCTACGAAATAAGAGCAAGAAGCGCTGACCACTACGCCAGAGTGATTGTGCATAATATTTTTATATTAAGAGTTAAATAACAAATTAAAATTTTCCTTAATATATAAAAAAAGAAAAGCCTTATAATAAAAAGAACGTGTTACAGCTAGATTTTTTAAATAAAAAAATCATTTTGAGGCAAGCACAGAATCAATAAAGGTCATATAAAAAAACCTACATTTTTTTTTAAAAATAAAAGACAATAATTGCTCAAAATATTATATAAATAATATTTTAATAAATAAATAAAAATAAATAATCTTTACTAGTATATAAGTTTATTAATAATTTATACCAATAATAGTTCATTATTACATTATTGTGTATTAAATTGATTTCTAAAAATGTACTTAAAGTACCCCTACTCCATTGTCATAAAAATATTAATGCTAATAAAATGAAACCTAATCTCTATATATTAAAAAAATATAATCAATAAATGTTTCAAAATTTCAAAATCTAAATTTGTCCACCTAATTTTAAATATTACTTTAAAACTGCTGTTGACAAAATAACATTTAAGTCGTACGCATAAGTTTGAAAAAAGGATTAATAAAAACACAAGCAAAAATACTTTGCACAAATCCCAAATTAAATGCAGAAATTTACAGTCTTGAAAATTTAATTTTAATTCAATTGATTGGAAAGTAGTTTATGTACTTCTACTTCAATTACCTTTTTTTTATTATTTTTTCTCTTTATTTTTTTATTGACAATAGCAACCCTACAACAAGTTAACATGGCTTTAAATAGCAAAAGTTGCCAAAGTTGTTGGATCTCTTTACTTGCAACTTTTTTCAGGGTTACTTGGCGAGAGTGGAATTTTAATTGCTTTTTTGGCTTCCGATTTGGTTATTTGAAAAGTTCCAAATGATAAATTCGGTTTTTCTCTCTCAAGTTACCATAGCGCAAGACACACCGAATCAGAGTATTCTCGTAGACATTTGAGGCATGCGTTAATAAGCCAAAACACCGTGCGTCACAGTTGAGGTGCAGTAACCGTACGTCAATGTTTTCGTTGACGCATGCATGTACAAATTGCGGTTGTTGTTGTCCGGTTTTTGTTGCTTTTGTTGCCTTTGTGGCGTTTGTGGCGTAGTCAGGACATAGCCTTATACCTTCAAAAAAGCTTTGTCATTCTTCAAGACAGCATTGCCCTTGCACTCACATAACCCACGCACTTTGCTCCAGGTTCTCCAGGGGGTCCAATATGTACTCATCTCTTTTTTCTGCCTCTATTTTCAGGCTAGGGTAAAAGAAAGATGTGGTGAGAGAATTTTCGCTACCCTATCTTTGAAAGCCGACGATTGGGATCGTATAATGCTTTTACTGCCAGAGGAAGAGTCAACTACAAAGAGAACGTAAAAAAAAGAAAAGAAAAAAATCCACCCCTCAATAGGTTTCCAATGACAATTTTGCTTGAGAATACGACTTCATTTATTGTAATTATTGAGATAATCAATTATTGATTCTTGTCTTTAAAATCAAATTTAGTAGTTTCTATTTTTTTTAGATAAGTTTAGTTTACAATTTTTAGGACTCATGGATAAGCAAATTTTTGATTTCAAATAAAGAAATGATTTAAAATGTTCTTAAAAAAATTAAAATTTGAGAAATCCTTTTAGCATATCAGATTAAAGAACCTAAAAATAAAAAGACCATATTTTTTGCCAACAATTTTATGTCCGCGCGCAAATAGTTTTTTTTGTTGTTAGCAGTCTATAGTTGTTTAAAGAAATTTAAGAATTATCAAGTGTTGTGAGACTTGACTTTTTGAAAGAGTCAACACTTGATCATGTTTTCTTCAATTTTTGGTTTAACAATTTGCTGGTGTCTTAAATATGAACAGAATATCCGCTAAGATTTCTAGAACTAAAATGGGGCTTTCAAATCAAATTATAGCAAAACTTAAAACAAAATACTTTTTGTTTTGTAAAGTTATAATGTTAAAAGAAAGATTTTTCATGCCTCAGAACTATGCCATTTCCTCCTTTGGTCTTTTTAATTATGCTTTTTTGGGTGTAGTAGATGCTGAAGCTGATGTTTTATTTGTATTCTACAAAAATATAGTTAATTATTGAATATGAAAAGTTTTACTTCTACCTTACGAAATTAACGAAATTAATTTTCGCACGTGTGATTATTCTAATACCCCCCACTCCCCCGCGCCCTTCTAACTACCTTTATAAAAGAAATTTGACCAGTGAAAAAATTCTTAAATATACACTGGTTTAATTAGTTATTATTCAATTTCTATTTTAAAATATGTATTTTACTTGTAGTTAAAACACTAAAAAATTTTAATACAATAAAGTTTAAAGATTTTATTATGCTCAGAAAATAATAGAAGCTAATTTTATTTTTAAACTATGAAAAACAGTTACTTTTACCGATTTATTGCAATAAATTTTTCAAAAAATTCTTTCTCTTTCGAACTGAGTTGTACTTGCTTTAGAAAAATTTATAAAACGTCAATTAAAAATGTAATATTCAATCAAATACATTTAACACCTATTAAATAACTTAAAATTAATTCAATTAATTTTTTATCATTACCTTTACTTTATTATTATTAAAATAAATTATTTCACATTATTTAATAAATATTTGGTTTACAATAAGTTATAAAAACTAATTCGCATGATGTAATTAATTATACATGATTTAATTAGTTAATTATTGAAAATAGTTAATATGCATAAGTAGCAGTTGCAGTTAATTAAAGCATTTGCTAATGAGTTCACAGAAAAATATAAATCATGTCCCCCATCCCCCCCGTGGTTTGGGCCTTCGTGTCCCCCCCCCCCCCCATGTTGAAGTTCTAGATCCGCCACTGGTCTTAATTCTTCATTATTATAAATACTGACGTCTTAATACTAATTATTTCTTTTTATGTTTAGATGTACTATATATATTTATGGCAGAGAAGTATATGTATACCAAATTTTTAGCTTTGTAAAATATTTTTTCTCCCCTTAAAATCCCCCTTTTACCCTAGTTTTTCCGAAGTTCTGCCAATTTTTTAAAACCTAAAACTGTTGAAATATCATATTCAAGTTGCGTCATCCTCTGTATGATGTAATATCTCATTTCATTTTGCATCATCTATAGGCTAATACCATTTGTGACAGACATAAGACAACTTTCTTGCCCCTTTTTAAGTACTAAATGTTAATTCATTGGTAAAAAATTGCCATGGGGAGATGCAAATAATGGACTTGATTATAAAAAACTCAAATGAACTTGATTATAAAAAATTTTTCATTCAAGAGAAACTACTTGTAATTAATTGGATTAAAACATGCCGTGACAGACATGACAAAATTGAGACACAGATTTTGAGTGACCATATATTATTACAATTTGCTCTTAATTGGCATGTCAAGTCTAGAATTTTTTGGGAATCAATATAAGATTCCGATAGATCAATCAGAAAGAAAAAAATTAAGAAATTTGTAAATAGTAAAATATTAAAAAAAAAATTATTAGCGTGACAGACATGACAAGGTTTCGTGACAGACATGACACGCGTAAAATTTTCTATGAACTTAAGTATTTATTCTCAAATATCACTTTACTTTTTTAAAAACAACTTGGAGATTACATTGTGATGTAACATAGATGCAATATGTTATGTGGCTCACAATAAATTATTAAAAAAATACTTAAATTTATTAAATCCTATATATACTAGTGTGGGAATATACTAGTGTATAGGGAATATACTAGTGTGGGAGTTGTAATATTTTCTAGTATTTGCTCCTTGCATCCCTTTAATTTTAGTTCATGTACTAAATATTTTACTTGTTCTGGTTCTGTACGATTTCTGTTATCATTCCATGAAAACCCTCATCGTGTTTTACATTTACCCATTGGCCACATTGCAAATTGTGAGCTGTTGCATTTTTCAAGAGGTAGTTTTCGATACATTCAACCTGTATTGAAATTGGAAAAAGTACCCATTTTTACTCTGAAGTCAGACTATAAAATATTTTGCTAAGTGCACATGATCAGAAACAATGCTAGTTTCTTGTACCAGGAATTGTTTTAATTTCTTGCCATGGCAGATGAAGGTTTGTTTTAATTATTATTATTTTTTTTTGGGGGGGGGGGGGTGATACAAGACATTGATTCCAGTACAAGTTTTTGCCGCAGCTTTAGCAAACTAACATGGTGTTCTACATTTTATACTTCTGGCTCGAGTAGCGCCTCTCGGACTTGACACTTAATAGTCCCACCAATGCCATAAATACATCCTTTGCCATGTGATGAGGCTGAGAAATGCCAGACAGTTGAACGCTTACTATGTCATTGAAAATACTGTGTATTTTTGTTTAAAATGTTGACCTGAATTGCCCTAAATTTTTGTAATGACTAAATTGCTGATCACAATAACAGCATAATCACTATCAAAATAGAAGAAGTATTCTGCCAATGCACAGACTGAATTTTATCTTGCTTATTAATATGGGAATAGTTCTTGCTGAAGTCAGTTTGTATCGGAAGTTTCCCGTTTGGCAAATTTTGCTTTAAATTATGGAAAACTATAGATTGTATATGTTTAACATGGCACACGAAATTTAGAAACTGTTTCTTCTTTAAAGTTAAAACATCCATTAAAATTCCCTCTTTTATTTCGAACTACAGCTTCCTCTTATTATTTAACTTAGTATAGATGACAACAGCATTTCTTTACAACTCAACTCAATAAAGTGCTTTATTTAATGCTTTAATAATACCTGTTACACACGTGATAGTGACCCTGAAAAAATTAATTATGTGGATTATGGCAATAAAAAACTAATTGTGACAGGCATGACAAACGTGACAGACATGACAAATGTGACAGACATGACGAAGTTTGATGTTCTATATTTCACTCAAATTTTACATTTATTTTTCGATTTTTTTACGAACTGTTTATTTTGAGATATAAAAAGAGAAACTAAAATGTCAATAATTTTTACCCAGCAGATTTTGTTTAAAATAAAAAAATCCATGTTTTTCGTGACAGACAGGACATGGAGACTAACACTAAGTTCGGGGGAAATAGCAAAATAATTAAAAGGTTTTCAATATTTTTTTTTGTGTTATTATGCATATATTGATCTGCTCTTTAAAAAAATAATTTTGTTTCAAAAATATATTAGTATTTAAATACTTTCAAGGACATCAAACTAAAGGTAAAAATAACAGATTTTCAGTTTCAAAGTTAGTCTCACTATTATTAACTGTAAAAAATTATTTATGCATTTATATAATTATATCTTGTTATTTTCATAAAATGTGACTAATTTTCTATCCCCTGGAACAAAAAAAAATAATTTAGTTGGAATTTAAAAAATGATGTCTATGTCGCATTTTTGTGGAATCAACCTATAATGTAATCGCACCCAGTTATTGCATCAGCCATTCCATGTTTAATCTCATTGGTTGTTTAGTTTGATGATGTAACCAAGCTTATAAATAGATGCGGGTGGTGTTTCTTTTTGCTCTTCTAATATATATCTTCTTAGCTGACTGAAGGCCGCTATTTTATTTAATAAAAACATAAAGCCTAAACACAAATATTTTTCTTTAGCGAGTCTGTAAGCCTAGCAAGTAAAATGTTTATTTTAAAAAAATAAAAAAAATCTTTTTATTATATATTGTTTCAATAATGGATCTCCTTGAAAATCATGTTTAATTTTTTTTGTTTATTAATTTGGCTGTGAAGTTTATATTAAAACACTTTACTATTATCATTATTAATTTATATTATCGTAATTATTATTATTATTAATAGTTTTTTTGGTTGTTCACGGAGGTTTGTGTTGAGGTTTCTAAACAAATATTTCAACCATTTCCATGACAATTTTTAATGAAAAAGTTTAAGCCATTGCAATGGACTTATATGAAACATTGAGTTTTGAAGGGCTATTTAAAAATAAAACAAAAAAAATGTTTTGTAATGATTTTTACTAATTTTTTAACAGCATAAAATGAAATATTTTCAACTACCATCTGTGTTGTATACTCTCGAAATCAACCACGCACCCCATAGATTAAAGTTTTGTGGAAATTTGAAGGATTTAAAAGTACTTCGCCATTGTGAACTGCATTTCCAGGCAAATCCTGGATTGCCACAAAAGTTTTTATTTTTCATTTTCTGCACTAGGGAAAACGGCCATAATAGTTAAAAGCACGTTACATGGAATGGGAAAAAAGGAACAAGAAACATTGACTAAAAGAATTTTATTATATACTCGAACACAATCGAGACTTGTCTGCAATAGATTAAAAAATATATATATAAGTACATAGTACATATTGAATAACGCATTTAGAATTATACTTCAAGTTACTTGCCATCATATACATTAAAATGTTATTAAAATGTTAATTCTAGTTATCCAAAACTAGCAATGCGGCCCATAAACAGTACTGCTCCGTACTTTTTATCCATAACTATAAAGGTAAACGGGCGATTGGCTTCAAAGTATTGTTCATCAACGTGGCCTATTCTCTCCACCAAAGCCACAGTAGCTGCGCTGGCTTGACTCCCTTTCTCATCAACTTGTATTAGGGCTCTGTGTACGATGTCTGTAACGAATAATCCATCAGAGATTCCTCTTAAATCTGCTTCCGTCGGTGAAAAAATGTCTTTGATTCCTAAAGTCCACAGCAAGCCAGTCAGTTGCGGACTCAAATCTACTGTGAAACGGGGGAGTCTAATATTCACTTCTTGTTTTTTCATTGTGCCTAGAAAAATATTATGAGCATATTTGTAAAAATATTTTTAAAACTTTCGTTACGCAGGATTTTTGTTTCCGCGCAATATGTTATAGGAATATCATTATCGAATCCTTAGTTGTACGGCCGCCCGGGCCGTTTTAGAAGTGAAGAAGTTAAAATTGGTTCTAGTTAAATGTTCAATGAGACTTATTAAATAGTAATATAATACAGTTATTAAGAAATTATAAAAGTAATAATAAACTATGTTATCTAAGGAAATATTAGTTGATGAACAATATTAGGATGTATTCACGTTTATAATATAGAGATATTTGAAATTATTCAATAATTAAGCCATTTTAAAATGAAATACAAAACAACGCTCATAGAAATACAAATGAAACACCAAAAAGATCTTTAAAGCAAATAAAAATATAATCATAAAAGCATAATCATAAGATCATAAAAGCAAGTAAATTGAAAACCACTTTGTAAAAAAAAATCCAGGAAGTTTCTAGAAAATGTTGGGCAACTAATGTGTTTAATTTTTACCAGAGTAGTATTCTTCCCCTAAAATTTAGAAACAATCCAACATAAAAAAATTGCCTAATTTTTGCCATATGGTAAACAAAAGTTTCACACGGGACGACGCCACTGTTTGTTTTTCTTTTTAGATTTATTTTTCAACTATGGGTTGCTCTTGAATTCGAACTACCAACTTTACAGTAGACAATTAAAATTATTCTATAACTTGCACCACGCGTCGCGGTTATGGTTGCTTTTTGATTTATAAGCATTATATTGAATTGTTTAAAAGGATGTTCTTTAGATGATTTTTATTATGTTTCTGAGAAAATACCTGTTATACTCAGGAACCAGTTCCGACTAACAGAAACAAGTAAAGTTTGCGATACATAAGTGCAACACTACCAAAAAAATATATATACAGTGAACAACGGAGTCCCAAATGAAATGTTGCTAAAATAGTTTGCCAATTTTCTGTACTCAAAACTACACCACTTATTCAATTCAGAGCAAAAGTGAATTAGCTTCGGCAAAGTTCAGAAAATTTACTAACTAGTTGGATTTTTTTTCAAATTTAAAAGATATTAAAATTTATTGCCTTTTAAAGGTACTCTAATTTTGCACGCTCACTACATTACGTAAAAAATCTATTAGGATTATAACATATATGTGCTGTAAAGAGGTATTTTATTTAAGTAATCTTAACTCGTTCAAAAATAATATATATATTTATGAAATTTACTACAATATCCTTTTGTATATCTGAACATCCCTGAAAGATTTGTTAATTTCCATATACGTAGATTTTATGAGCAAAAAAGGAAATTTTTCAGTGCAACTTTTTTACGAATTAGCCCATCTTTTAAAATTAAAGAGATGCGACATTATCCGTTCTAAGGTGCATAAAATATGTTAAGATAAAACTTTTCCGAAACAGGATGGCGAAAAAATGGCTTAATTTTTCGCAACCAGCGCTTCACTATTTATGGATTGGGTGATTCATTTTTCATGGCTTATTATTTGTAAAAATGTGCACTTCTGTAGGTAAAAAGGAATATACACAATATATAACAGTTTTTAAATTTTTTTAAAAATACCAAAATATTCCAGGTGTACGAACACTTTTGACTGCCACTGTACCTGTTTTTATTTATTCTTAAATAGTTATTTGACTTTAAAAAACAAATAATTTACTATTATAATGCCTCAGGTAAGATATAGCTATCTATATGAAGCGTCAAGAATGCTTGGTGTTTCACAATTTGGATACTTATTGTCATGTCATGAATTATATACTTTACGCTTGATATATTACATTCAAAGTGCTCTGCACTGTAAAAATTCTGTTTTTTTACAGAATAAAACTGCCAGCTGGTGAATCAGAAAAATACCGTATAATTTTCAGAGAAAATCTGCTTATTTTTTTAAGAAGATTTTTTTTTTAATTTTAACGAAAAAGCTGGTTTTTCAGCAGACAAATTTGAAAACAAATTTCTTAATTAACTGATTTTTTACAGTGTGTTCAAAAATATATTAGTAGCAAAAATATATTAGTTCAATTCAATTAAAAAGCACACATAAACTGAATACTTACTAATGAGGTGTTTCAGCGAAGTGACATTTAATTGTACAGTGTTTCTTGGATTATCAGATAAGATCAAGAACATGGACACACGAGGTTGAACAAAAGGCAACTCCAGTATCCTGGCTCCAATTTCAGAGTCGTGTCCTAAAGCAACAAGCATCTTCCCGGACATAATAGGAACTTGCACGCGATGATGAGGGGTTACGTAAAAAAATCCGTTTGGTTCAGTGGATTGTGGATTGAACTGCCTGAAAGAATATAAGATGCATAAAAATTATTAAAATATTCATACAAATTTAGTAGAATAGAAAAAAAACTTTTTTACATTTCGAAATAATTTTTGTCTGTGCAGGTCAACGGCTTTATTTTGTTAGGTTTTTTTTCCGCATTTTGGATAATTTTTTTTATTGTGCAAACATGTTTAGGTGGTTTCTGTCAAAACGTAGAGTCACCTAAATTCAAATGTCCATATGACATTGTTGTAAATGAGAAATCAAACACGCGTTTTGGTCAAATGTTTTCAAATCAAAATGTTTTAAAAAAGATTTCATTGACCGGATCGGAAAAGAAGAGGGTATCGGAAAAGAGCCAAGTCATATTGTAAATAAGTTGACATGGCAGTATATAATTGTTAGACACCTGAATTAAAAAAAATTCAGGTGCAATTATACAATTGCGAAAAATACTTGCTAAGATGCATTGGCTTATTCTAGCATATATACTCAAATAATTGACCGAATCGAATTGAAATGTAAGATATTTGCATTTGATGTTGTGGAGAGTGGAGTAAAATCGGGACCCTAAAAATTGAAGGCGTCCGGGAATCACAGTTTTACTTCAAAAAGCATTTGTTTTCAAAAGTAAACCTAATTACCTATTTGTTAATAAATAATATAATAATAATAATCTTCATTATTACAAGAACAAAGAAATAACAAATGTAAACACATTGTCAACAATATTATTATTTTTTTAATTTCAAGTAATTAAAAAAACACCTGAGTAATTTAGAACAATTTTGACTCACTAGTGGAGTCATAGGACATTTACTCCTCTGTTTTCCTTTTATTTTGGACGCTTAATTTCTATTGTTGTTCTTTTTTCTATATATTTTCTTTAGTTTGTTCATTTTCTTTGGAGGAGGCAAAACAAAGTATTTCTCGGTTTTGCCTGGCACGTACAGATTTCATAAAAACTTGGCGTCATTTGACTGTACTAAACTATCCGGACAATTTCTTCTAATGATAATGAATGTAATTAAATGTTGTAAAAGAGTACTACAAGAATATATTCTTAAAAAAATAGGCTGAACGTAGCATAATTTGTCTAGTTTACTCAAAATATCGTAAGCCAAACTAAATAAACTGATTTTTACATCAACCAAAGAAAGTAGTCTATTACATTCAGGCGCTATTGCTATATGGCTCCTTTATAAACTTGAAATATAGTTTTGTTTGCTCAATTGTTGCGCATACAGGAAATAGAAAGAGGTATCCGGTTTTTCACTGCACCCTGACTACTCGTTTTCATCATACCATTCCCTATTCATATATAAAACAATAGAGAATAAAACAAAATTATCGTTCAAAAGTTCGGGAAAAGTAATGTGGTAATAAGTATTAAGAACTTACCATTTCCATTGGCTTCTGAAATGAATTGCGTTGACCATCATAACTTTGACGGAATGATTTGGAATTTTGTGGATGACAGCATGTATTTTTCCTTTTGTTGACTGTCGCACCCAGGAGTTGATAGCATTTAAAGCAGATGTAGAACTGTTATGGAAATCTACTTCGGTTAACGAAGAAGAATAGAAGTGCTTTAACCCATATTCATAGTAGCGAGAGATATTGTATCCACGTTGTACAAAAAGTCCATTAGCGATTTCTAAAGAATCTGTTAGAGTTTTGTCAGCCGTCAAATCTTTGCATAGCTGTCCAAATGCTTCATGTATCTGAAAAGTGGGATGAAAATATCAGTATTTCGTCTCAATGTTATCCATAGAAAGTAAAGAAACGGGAAGCAATCATTTCTTAAGTATACAACAAAAACGAAGCTAGTTGATGGACTTTGTCAAAATGTTTCCATCTTCAGAGCAAATCTAATTAGGTTTCTGTGTATTTTCGTTCTTTTCCAGATTGTTTTGCAAGGCCACACGTGGATGGAAATCACCGACCAAAAGTCGCTTTGTCTAGTCTCTCCATAAGATACAGATAATAATGAATAATAAAGTTCATTGCCAGGTATTGCGGCACACACTATTTGACAAGTGGTAGAAACAAAACATTTGTTACGTTTCTTTAAGATTGTAAGTTTGGTATTTAACGGCGGCGCAAGGAGTGGATCTATTTGATTTTTTTTGGCTCTTTCATAAAACATAAAATATAAATATACGATTAAGTACCATTTGTGGTTTAGGTTACACTCTAACGTTGTAGTCACACAGTGCATTTCAGCCTACTTTCCTTTTTTAATTCGATAGAATTAAAAAAAATTGTATACTATCTTTTTGTCCGCCTGAATGTACTCTCGGACGGGCATCTGTATACTGTCTGTCGACAAATTATCCATTAAATTTGCATTGAAATTTAATTTAATCATTTAAATCGCTGTTGCCACATCAACAATAGCATGAGAAACTTTATTTATTTTAAAATTAATGTTTGAAGGTAAAGTTTTAGTCTTAATTTTGCTTATAATTATTATTCGAACTACAAATAAATTTAGCAAGAATAAAAATTATTAATTAAATTTGCGAAAGAAAATAGATGAAAATAGACAATTTTGAGTTTTTAAAAGTTTAAATTGAATCGGTTGTTTGAATGAGGAAATAACCCCAAAAATGTAATTTTCGGGATGTCGAAAAAACTTTCTAAATCCATTATTTCTTAAATTTTTCATGACATACTATTAACGTCAATTTACTAATTACTTTAGATAAAATATTTTGACTTATAGAAAAATAATTAATTCAAAGTTAAAAGTCGTGGAGTTATTTCCTTATTCAAAATAACGAATATTCTCAATGTCAAGTTAACACTTAAAGACCGGTTTTGCTAATTTTTTTATATCGGAAAAACATGCGTTGACATGTAAAGATAACTTTCAGGCAAAAAAAAAAGGAGTTTTGAAATCCTTGTCTTTCTGAGTTATTGCCTTTCTCAAGCATCTGAATGCTGTGTTTGGTGATTTTTTCTAACATTTATATTTATAAATCTTATGTGGAAGAGGTTTGAGGTGAAAATTACTGTTAGAAACATACTTTTCGATAAGAATTTCAGTAAGTATGTAATAGGAAAGATAGGTAATTTATTTTTTAAAAAAAACTTCTTGTTTTATGTTGAATAACTAAAAGAAGAGAAAAACGAAAAATCCCTTTCCCATTTCGGGATATCGTACATTAACTATAAAAATTATAAAAACATAAATTTCTTTTTAACAATCATTTTTAATTCCTGTTTATAACTAAGTTTTTACCAAGCACTTCTTCAGGGAAGACTTAATAGCAAATGGTGTACTAAAACTGTTTTTTGTTATTGACCTGGGACCGTAAAATATGAGACAAATTAAGAGAATGTGTTTTTTTAATTATTATCATTTATCTTATAATAAAATATGCATTATTTCTGTTTTCAGCTCGTTCGTCACTTTCAAAATATTTATTTACTCTGTATGCTTCCCAGTGTTCAACCGCTCGTGCCGAGTCGTTACAAAACCCGCCTCTTGCTGAGCATGCCTGGGTTCGAATCGAAGCCTTCCTATAAACGGATTTGTGCTAGTAATGATGATAAATCTACGGAAAATCTACCCTGGAGAGAAAAAAAAAGGGGAAATGTGTTAATTTACGGGTATTTGAGGTTATTAAAGCAGAAAAAATAAATGAAATTGTTGTCAAAATTCACAGAAATATTCAGTTACCAAAGTGGCCAGTAATATTACCGCAAATTGAACAAATAATTTTGAGAGTGTGCTCTATCGTACGTTGAAATAACAACATGTGAACTTTTGTTTCGAAAAATGATTACTTAGGTGTTTAACTTTTAAAAAATAGTTTAACAAATTACTACATAAACTAGGATAAAGAAAAATTTTACAAATATTTTGTGAATTTTCGAAAGATGGGATTACTTAAAAATATCACATTGGAATTCAATGTCGGATTAAAAATTTAAAGCAACAACGAAATTTTACATATGCACTGAACAATTTAATGCGATCATTAGAAGACTGCAAAATATTTGAATTTCATTGTATATCCAAAACGTAATACGAAACATTTTGTCAAAAAGCGCTTAATTCTAAAACATATTTGATAAGTCAATAGAATTTTAGAAAAATATAGCGTTTTTCACATTTACATTTCAATTCGTCGATGTAATTACATAAAATCTTTCTATATATATTTAATTTTAATTAAAATAACTTTTCTCTGTCGAATGATTTCATAATTAAACATGAGAAATGTTTCTCCGAGAGTTCTTTTAAACGTTTACTTTTGAAAAGAATTGCTAAGTATTTTGTTGTAATTGAAATCAATTTTGTTGTAATTGAATTGTGTTGTAACAATTCTAACTAGATAAGCTGTATTCGTAGAAGTTAAATTAATTATAAAATTTATGATGCATGTAAATTACGTTGTTGTTATTGTTATAATAAAAAAATACCACCTCCTTTTCGAAACATTGAAACTTTTTTTCTACTTTAGGAAACGTATTTTTCTAAACAATACATTTTAAAATGCTGTTAAAATTCAAAATTTAGTTCAATGAATGAATAATAGCACAGTGATTAATTAGATTTTGTTTTTCTTTGTACAAATAAAGTTACTGTTGGGATGGTAAAACAAATGGTAATCCTTTTATGAACAGCGAAACTTTTAGTTATGTTATTCAGAATAAGTATTTTTTTAAATGATGTTTTTTTAATTTAAATTTTAACAAGCACGTCCATCTAAAAGTAGCTACAAAGATCTATATCACTTTCTGTGTTAGGCTAAATATTGATTTTCAGAATGCCTTACAGCTACGATTTTTAAAATAATAATATTAAATTTAATTAATATTTATGTATTTCAAGCTAAATTAATCGTCAGAAAACAGTACAGTCAGTCAGTCAGTTATCAAAAAACTATAAAAAAAATTATTTAAGAAAACCTTTTTCTTTGTGTAATAAAATCTTTCTTTTAAATACTTAACAAATACTCCAAAGAATCTATCTGTCTAAAATAATATATAAAACACAAATGCCGTACAAATGTATATAAGTACATTAATTTAACTCGCAAAAAATCCTTACCGTTGTCTTGTTGAAGTGGCAGATTCCCAGCGTGCTGCATATTTGTTGCGATGTTTTACCCCTGGATCCTAGATGAGCTATCATCAGTATATTGTAAACACTGAAGGCCGAGTACAGAACAGTACCTTGGTGACTGTTCTGAGATAAGAGATTGAAACCTGACATAGAAAAGTCCAGGATTGAATTCATTAACTGGTCATAAATGAATCCGATAGGATACTCAGCGTTTACTTGAATTAATATGAATGTGACAATGCAGTATACAAACAACAACGCCATTTTTCTCAATCAGTATCTGTAAAATAAGAACAACGAAGTAAGAAAAATATATAGTAAGTTTTTAAGAAACTACTTACACTTCACATTTAGATACATTTATTCAATGGCAATCAAAGGACACATGTTACTAATAATCAACTTGAAACATAACACAAGTAACCTTTCCCACAACACGGCTATTGTAGGTCTTGCTAGACGTGTGACGCATATTAAACTAATAAACAGAGTAACTTCATAATTCACATAATTCATACTACTATTTACAATGGGTATGGACGCGCACAGAATTTCTTACCTTTAAATTCTCAGAAATAGTGTTATTTCAGGGGGTTGATTTAAAAACAGTTCTCTCCTGAAGAGTAGTGGGGATAATTAATGATAATATAAAGTTCTTCTTAAAGCATCATAAACTCTAAGTATGATCCCAATTATACCCCATTTTATCCAAGAGTTCTTTTATCTCTTAACAAAAAAAAAGATAATATTATACTTTGCTATATGAAATACATTTCGGGTCATGATACATAGAGGGCACTGATACCCATTCATTAAAATTTTGCTCCGCCCCAATAAGAGTTTCAGATACATTTGACAGTGGCCAATCGGAGATTGGATTTATTGACAGTTATTCACCATCATATTTTAGATAATTAGTCATGTTATAGTGAAAAGGGCGATGTTAAAAATCTATTAACGAAATAGGGTAGTTTTATTGATGAAAAAGGGGAGGAGTTAACTTAAACAACCATTTTACTTTGCATTCAGATTCAATAGACGTTTTAATCTTTTAGAAAATAATTAGTTGGACAAAATATGTAAAATTGTTCTGTATCTTAACCCCTTTATACTCAGTAGTTAAAATATAAGACATTTATTTGTTTCAAGTTCAAGTCTGCACAAATAAAGAAAATATAAGACAAATTAAGATAAACCCTGAGCAATTTTATTTAGAACAATATTAGTTACACGAAATGCGAATTTTGAAAAGTTAAAGTTTTTATTCGGTAATGAAGTTGTTAATGGTATCCACAATTGAACCCATTACAAAAGGTTTAATCCTGTCAGAATAAATAGCAGAATTAGTCAAAAATCTTGCACTGCCAAACAAAATATCTTCAAATTTATAGTTTTAAACTGGCAACTTAGTTGTTCTGAATAAACCGTAAAAAATTATATATTAGATATGGTAAATTCTGTTCTTAGATATGGTAAATTCTGTTCAAATTCAGTTTTGTGTCGTAAAATAAACAGAAACTTTTTAAACCGAGAATTTGTGAGTGGGAAATTTGAAATTTTTATTTGGTATTTTTACTTAAGAAAGTTAATACATCTTTTAATACAATGGATAGGTAAAATTTTTTCGATTTGATCATTTTCATGAACGCAAATATAATGTATCTAGAAAGTATAGATCTTTCATTCCATCTAAGATATCATGACTAAATATTTTCTTTTTTGCAAGCTATCACCGTTAAATTTTTTTTTGCCTCGAAGACCCCTTTTTGTGTTCGACACAATGTACTTTACAAACTTGAGATTTATAAAGGTACCCTCCTCCCTCCCAAAAAAGATTTTTTTTAAACTGACGTAACAAAATTATACTCAAAGAAAAACTAATCATTAATTATAAATTCACATTTAGCGAAATTCGACTCACTAAGCTGTCACTTTCTTTACTTTTTGGTAAACTTCTTGAGATGCAGGTGGTTAATTTTCTAAGAAAACCTTTTCTAATTATTTTTTTAGAGCGCTGGACTGTGTGGGGTCGCTAAAGAGATGGGCTTGGCCCAGTCATGACTCATCCATTGATGTGCATCTTAATGACTAAAATACTACCTACGGCCCTCAAAGCTAGCTCTCTTCCGCGTAAAGGTTGCCGAAGGTTTTTCTTGTTACATCTTATGATTATAAGTCGCAAAGGAACAGTGGCATTGTTTGGGAAATAAAATTGAGATTTGAGTAATTTTAATAGTTCTTTTTATATTTTGTGGTTCAGAATTTAAATAGAGTGAGTAGTGGTAAAGGTTAGGTTAAATTTTCGTCGCACTAAAGCTACACGAGGGCTATTGGCAACGGACGTAGTAATTTAGAACCCCAGTCAGGTAGGGGAAAGCTGAATTATTCCAAACATAGGGAAGATGCATCTCCCTACTGGCCATTCAATACGCATTTAGTCTGCCGATAATTTAAGATAATTCTGAGTGCTTTCAAAGCTAAACTTTGTTCACTAATCTTTAGAACAAAAATTTGCTCAAGGATGAATTCTAAGGCTATGAAACCGAAGACTTCATTTTGAGATTGAAGCTCTATTTATTGAGAGGCTTTAAATGAGAGGTATGCAAACAATTTTAAACAACGAGAATTGAGACAAGTGTAGTGTTCAGGGTCAGTATATTAAAGATTTCTTCACTTCAAAAATAAGCGTTAATAAGGTTTGGTTTCGGCACCACTGAGAGGTATACATTACAAAACTACCCAACAATGTCTTTTGGGGAAATGCTACAACTGTGTTATTTTTCTAGTTTATTAACTACTAGAGACGCTAGGGAAAAAAGCTCAGCTTGAGATATAATAATAACAATCATCAGGGGCTTCTCATAACTACTAGTAAAATCAAGAAACAAAAAAAAGGACCAACTTCTTTATATTATTCTAAAGAGTAGATCTCGTTTTTTTATTTCCATGGTTGTACTAATACTATTTTTACGTTCAACCTTAAGTTACTGTGTTTGGTGAGTTTATTTTAACTTTTAATTTGTTAACTAAGTCATTGAAAACTATAGCTTACCAAAATGTACTTAATTTTTTTATAATTTGTTTCTTATTTTATTCTGTCAGCTATTGTTTAGAGGGTGTAATTTTTAATTTCAGGTGTAAAATATTGCTTCAATCTGTAAGCTCTCTCAGAAAACTATTTTCTAGCATAACTAAAATATCGATTTAAAATATTTACGAGGCATTTAAATGCTCATTCTTTTCATTGATAGGATATTATGGAAATTGGCCTTTATCCAGCCTCCCCTTACTAGCTATTTTGGCCTTCGCAAAATCGTTAATAATTTTAATATTATCAAATTCGAAATTAGGGATACATTAAAAATTGGCTATCCAAAACTTCATAAATGTTCATATTCTGAAAAGCTAAGCTCATTACCGCTTGTCTCAAGTTATTTATTAACAAAAAATGTGCACAATTTTTGTTTTGTAACCGAGTAAGCTGTTTAAAACTTTCAAAAAAATCTTTTTTTTATACTTGATTTTAAACTGTCGAATTAATATACTATCGCTTTAAGTCTAATTTTTGAGGCGCGTTATTCTCATAATCGACGTCAATCCCTAAGATTCTCATTAAGAATCTAAGTGGTTATTAATTTTATTGTGGTGGAATAATTGGAGTGGAAGGGGCAACGGAAAAAGGACAGAATAATTGGAGGAAACATTTCTGTAAATCATTACGTACGCCAATTTATCAATCAAAATGTTTTACATATTTGTGTATCTCACAGTAAGAACTTTTAAAAGTATTCAATATGAGCTCACGTTTCGCGGAAGACTTAATATATGGCATGACTATAAAAGGACTTGGGCCCCCAAGCTGATAGTGCTACAGCTTAAAATTTTAGTGATGTTTCCTCGTCTTATATCAATATATAGTACATTTCGAGAAATAAACATATACAAACAGCAATATAGATGTTTGCTAATTTAAAGCTCATCCTTTAATTTTTTTCTCTAGTGTATATGTACTACATCGATAACTGGATACATGTATCCGAATGGGGAAACAATGCAGAGGAGACTTAGGGGAATCGGTCTTTTTTTCCTTTTTAATTTTTATTTCAGAAAAATATTGAAAGATTTACCGTCATTATTAAAGCATCATATGTCATTTTGTAGTAGTATTTTTTTAAAGTTTTGAACAATTATTTAAAAAATTAAAATACCATAGAAGCGGGTAACTTTGGTCATAGCGTCGGAAAAAGATTTGTTTCATAATTTCTCTTCATAAAATGATTCCATCTAAAATTGTTTTATATTTTTAGAAAGGTGGAAACATTGCCTTTCATTTCATGTAAAAAAATCTTATTCTAATTTTGGCAATGTCACAAATGACGTTTGTATTCTTTCGAGCATTTAATAACAAAAATCTATTTCTTCCAACTTTTGTCTGGAACACCTAAAAATATATTGAAAATAGCTAAATAAAACACACTATACTATTGTTTTATTTATGGGAAAGAATATTACACTATTTGTTTTAATCTAAGTTGAATACTTTTTATGCTATATTTAAATATTGGTCACTGGGAAACTTTTGCCGATGAATGCGGGTAACTTTTGTCTAAAATGTAAGGATTACTTTATGGAACTTTACACTACACTTTCAAAAATGTATCCTGTTTAACTATTTTTGAAGAAGTCTTACTCTTATGATTACCCATCTTTGAGATGATTTTTTTAAAAAAAAATGAAACGATTTTAAACACTAAAAAGATAAAGATAAAACGCAAGAAACTTACAACATTCAAAATCACTAATATCGAAATGTAAACATCTTTTCAAATTCCTACTTACGAATATATTATTGTTTTCCCTTTATAATAAAATCGTTTGCTTTTTATAAAGATATTTGTTATTAAGTCTTGCTTCTATAAATAAGTTGATTTTCCAATATTAAAATTGAAGTTTGCATTTCTTCTTTTAAGCGCCGATCAATCGTGTTATTCATAGTGTAATGTCATTCTACGATGCAATGAAAATGTTTTGTAAACCATTTTTTAATAACTTTATAACTCATAACTTTATCATTTTTATGTTTATACATTTTAATATTACTGTTTCATTCTGTAACACAGTCCATAAGGATGGTAAAAGGTATGTTTCTTATGTATTTCATGCTTGGACCAAAGTTACCAGCCCGGATTCTAACAGTGTCTTAATTTTTTTCTTTTAACTAAAACCATTTTTTTAATTTATAAAATTTCACGAAATTGGTTAAAAATTATTTCTAAAAGTTCTATACTTAAAATGCATAGTGATTTCAATGTTTTTAAATAGTTTTTGTACCTTTTAATTCTTTCTTCTATTGTAAAAAAAACCTATGATTTTGGACTAAAGTTACCTGCATTGACGGTAGATTTCTTCTCAAAATTTAAAAGAGGGTCAAGTGCCACCATTCGACGGGAGACTTGATACCCTTCAAAGAGACTATATTCTTGAAACAGAAGAATTTAAATTATATAAGTTACGTACATTATATCAAATTAATTGTTGCCCTACATATAAAGAGAACAAAATGGAAAAAGTATGAATAAACTTTTTTGCAGAAATTAGTGATGAAATAGCCTTTTTCAAATCTTATAAATGTTGATTTTTTGTCAACATCACTTCGGTTTGATCTCTTTTTGGATATATAAATGAAAACATATATTCAATCTGAGGACTCGTAGAAAAGAGTACAAATGTTCAACTATATATTAACTTCTTACTATGTCTCAAGTTAATTATACTAAAGGAAGGTAATATGCGTTTTAACTAATATTTATAATATCTAATCTAAATGAGACCTCACAATCTTAAATCAAGCAATAGGGTTTAACGAATAAATTAGCAATAATTTAGCTTAAAATTGTTTACTTGTTCCCTGGGATCAAGTATCAACATTCAATTGTGATTATGTGTCTTCAATTTTGAAGTGTTGGAAAAAGAGCTGTAAAATCAGAAGTGAAGATTTTTTTTATTTAAATAACTTTAGTTTCAGCAGTAAAGAGTCTTAGTTTATATATTCAAAAGCATAAGTAATTAAGTTGCGTTTAGCGAAAGGTAAGACACATAAACTAGAAATTTCAAATGAAGTTAGACAGCAAAACATAGATTATAACCCCACACACATACAAATTATGATTGGCTTTTTTTTACCAGTAATGTTAATAGAGAATCACTTTATTGGTGTTGTGAATTTCAGAAATTTAGCTGCATATTTTAACTGGCTTATTAAATAGGAATCAAGTCTCCCACATGATCAAGTGTTTCGAGTCTTTCCCCATCCACACTATGATACATAGCAGCTATATTTGGATACAATGTTTTTTGATGTATAATAGAACTAAAAATTAATACAACCTTTTCTGTAAAAATAAATTTTGACTGTAAGATTAAAAATTCCATTACCATAAAAAATATTTTTTTTAAAACTTAAGTTCACGATAAGTACACTATCACATCATACATACATTATCATAGAGGTTATCGAGAACGCATGATCGATCATTAAAAGAACGGAATAAATAACATAAATAAAATAACTGACGGCCTTTTCATCTCTGGGATGGTAATTATACTTCTATGAAAAGTGGGAGGGGTATAAAGCAGTTCATAAAAATAATAATATCTCACTTAATTACCAAGGTTACCTTCGAGTGTCTCGGTTTCTAGTTCGGTGGTCGTTTTCCAACAGGTGTGCTTTCCAGTGGGAACCGGACCTTGGATCAGGTAGACAGCGCGGTTTCTTGTGTGCACATGGCTTGGAATACTAATAAGAGTTTTATCTTTCAGGTGGCTACCGCATTTGGCGAAGATTCAGTTTGGGATGGTCCACTACCTGAGTAGATGGTCACTGCCCATGGTAATAGAGCGCAATTATCATGAGGATTTTACCTGGAGTATTTTCAAAACGTTATTCCATAGATTTAGATCTAGTTTTAGGGATTTGAAAAATATGTATTTGGAACTGTGCAGAGCAAAGTTTACAAAAAACTAGATTTAAAAAACTTTGATTAATTATTTTTAAATGGTGCAGACCAAACATTCGCTTTAACCTAATTTTGTTGTTGAGTCAATTAATAGCAAAAAATAAAAGCTAAAAACACTAAGCTTTGTCAAGTTATATGCTTTATTAGTATGGATATGGTTAGTATTTTAAGAATATGACTGTATAACATATATGCTTTGAAACCACCAATGAAAACTTTTTGCATAATATAGCTGTATAACATATATGCTTCGAAACAACCGTCGTTGATATATTTACTGAGCATAAAAGCATTTAACGATCACACTAACTTTTGTTTGGTTGTTGATTCAACCTTCTTATATGTTACTCGGAACAACCCTTCACAACTAAAAAAGGATGTATGCCAGCCTAATTCAGTTTTCAGGGCTTTAAATGATTATTATAAAATAATCTTTATTAAAGCAAAAGAAAGAATAACAATGTAGTACAAATGTGCGCCAATAAGGAAAACAAATACCGTACCAGTCAAACTAAAAAAAAACTGATTGCGACACAATTTCATGAAGTTTTCCACAATTAAAGTATTACATACCTAATATTCTGAACACCGGTCAAGAAATTTAATGGTTGAAAAAAAAGAGAGATAAAATTAAAATATTCAGATACATTTTCTTATCTTTAAAATATATATTAATTTGATAATGTTTCATTAAATACTATTAAAATAGATAATTTACTTGTCCTTTTATGATTAATAAAATCTTGGTTGTATTAAAGGGATCCAATGAGTCGTATTGAATCGCGAGTCGTATTGAATCGTATCGAGTCGTATTGAATCGTGCCTAAATGTTATAAATAATGAACCTTAAATGCGACGATGTAGCTTTACTACTCCTTTTAATTTTCCCATTGCTTTTCTAAATGCTGTCTCTAACACATACGTTTTTCAGGAACAGAACCCCAAATTTTTTCTTTATGATTTAAAATACTTTTTGTTTTATAAAAAAATCTTCATGAAATAAGCGTCACTCTATTAGCTAAAATGCGACTAGGTACGCCAAAAGAGGTTCATTATTAATCTTTGATGTTTAATAACTACCGTGACATAAAGATATTGAATATATTTTTATTTTTATTTTAAAATTAAAATAGATATTTATAATTTTATAAATTAAAAAATAGATTGATCGGAATTATGATTTTAAAGCTTTAACTTTTTTAATAAATGGCATTATCAACATTTTTTTCGAAATTGAGTTATGGATAGATTCTGGATCTTTAAAATTCATGTACACACGATTGCACTGCCATTCTAGTGAAAAACTAATGTTATCCTCTTAGTTTTTCTATATTAGTTAGTTATTTTTAAGGTTTTGGTTCCAAAACTCACATTCTCCAAATTAAACCAATAGGAATACCTGCAATTCAGACACGTGACATCCTTTACTTCTGAGTGATTTAGTAGTTTTACACAAGGATTGAAGCAATATTTTGCGTCAAAACTAATATTCTCTTGGTCAATCCGTTGCAAAACCTGCATTCCTCAGAGTTAAAAAGCATTTTTTATTAACTTAAATAAGTTTTATGTTAAAAATCAGTTGTAAATACGATTGTTTGAAAATAATTTTCAAGTTTATAATTTTTTAGAGATTGGTGAGTTTATTAGCACCAAGTCTCCCATTCGATCGATTAATATTTCTTTTTATTTATAAGTAATAAGAATTACAAAAAGGTACATTTTTCATTGAATATTAGTTCCTGGCTTCCGTTGGTATTTTTTTTAACGTAAATTCGAATTTATTTTTTTAAATAAATAAAAAAACTAACTTTTATTACTTCAGAAACAATAACCCGCAAAAAATTATTTAAGGGAAATTGAACATGGAGAAATTTTTTTGTTTTTAAGCAACAAACAGGAGTAAAAAATTAAGTTAAAAGTATTTTACCATCGATTTTATTTAATACATTAGCCAGCAAGTCTCCCTTTTGTATCATATCTCCTCACTAAACAAATATTATATTTATAGAAAATTTATCCTAAATATGATTTGAAAATTGTATTAAATCTCAAAATAGGAGGGAGTGGGGGCTAATGGGACACATTTTTATTAACCTCTATTTCAGCAAAAATACAAGAATTTTAATTTGTTTTTTGACAAGCTCATAAACTGAACATTCGTTTACTTAAAAAATCATTCGACACATGTTAAAACATTACCATATTTTAGTTGCTGAGCCTTTTAAACAAACATGTAAATGTCCCAAGAGCCCCCATGTGTGGGGTCTAATTTGACAGGGTGCAGTGGTAATGGGACATTGTAAATGTTGCCTTAATTAAAATTTCGAAAAATGGCAAAGGAATAAAAAAATGACCAGAAAATAAAATTTTAAAGCAAACACCATTTACATAATGTATACATAAAGAATTTTTTTAAAACAATTATTCCCCATTGAAAGGTGAAATATCGAAGTTAAAACTCAAAATCGAAGATGCTCCCATAATTTTTGTTCAATCACCGGAAAGGATAGTTTTGTAACCAAATCTTCTAACATTTATTCCAAACTTGTCTTATTTTCGCAGGGTACCTGTATTTAAAAAGACCTTCTTTATCTTCAAATAGCTACCCGGAGTTCATAACTTTCTATTTTAGAAATCAATCCAACGCAATAAAGAATAGTTTGCTCTCTAGAAAATTTTACCAACAACAAATCATTCATCTTCACCAAGATATGTTAAGATGTAATTAATGAAATTGCAGGTGGAAAAATATGTCATCAATAAAGCGACTTGAACTTTCACTTATTAAAAGTTCAAAAAGTTTGAAATTAAAGTTTTAAAAAGTTTTTGGCAACTTGAAGGAATAAGATATATGAGATTTATATAGATTCTCTTCAAGAACATCATTCAAATCTAGGTTTGTTCGTGTCCCATTTGACCCCACAGTTTCTGTCCCATTAGACCCCACCGTGTTATTATTTATAAATGATCCAACACAGAACCACGTGTATTTCACCACAGTATTTGACATATAATATCCTTATCTATGGTATATCTTCTACCTAAAACTATAGTTTATTCATGAAAAGTTTTTATTTAATACTTTAAAAGAGCGTAATAAAAGATACACTTTTAACTTACTTTGGATTCTCCAAAACAACAATTGAAGAGCTTAGTGGAAGAACGTGCTAAGTGACAAAAAGGTGAAAACGAGATAATGATCTCAAAGTTTTTAGTTTGCAACTTTTCTGTCATTCACAAAATCACAGTTTTTTTTTCATGATATTTTAGTTTGGTTCTTCAAAATGCTTGGTGGCTTTTGGCTTAGCCGAAATTTATGTCATAACGCGTCATTTACAAACGCGCTTGACACCTCATGCACTTGGCACGTTCTTCTCCGAAGTGCTTCAGATTTTGGCCAGTCGCTTAGTGGAAGAACGTGCTAAGTGACATTTTTTAGGTAAATTTGATCCATAAACGTTTCATAATTTCTGTACTAACCTTCCGATTTTCAAAATTATTTTTCTGTTTGGAAGATAGGACTTCACAGATATCTTTTATACTTAGTAATCGTTTGCCTGTCCGTCCATCATTTTGTCCGTCCGTCCATATCCCTTTCAATTTCCGATCCAAAGTTCCTGATTTAAAATTCTTTTTTTTTGTTCGAAAGTAAAAAATTAGATGACTACAATGTATAGTGTTTGGCCACCTGCCTGTACGTCTGCTATTTTGTTTCTGTCGGTACGTCCTACTACCCCCCCCCCCAACTTCCTTTGGATCCGTCAATTTTTAAAGTTATTACTTTCAATTACCTAATATAAATATAAGGTAATAAAATTATTGCGATAGGGGTCAATAATCCAAAATGAAGATTTTGTGCATTCTACACGTTTTGAAGGGTGCTCATTCTCAAAAATTGGGTGTTTTTTACATTGATCCGTCTGTCTGTCTGAACTACTTTACAGTTTAAAATAAAAGAGCTACGGACTTCAAATTTAGTACACGGTTCCTAGTTCCTGTTGAACGTTATAATAAGGTTTTCGAGAAAATTGCGCATGCGCAAGTAGAAGCTGCTATAAACTTTTTTAGTTTTAAAGTATTGCTAAACAACGAAAATAGATACAGACTTCAAATTTGATACACGTGTTCCCTGTACTAGTCGGACGTCAAAATAAAGTTTTCTACAATATTGTGCATGTGCAAGGAGTAGCTGCCATATAACTTTTTAGGTTTGAAAGTTATTGAAAATACTTTATAAGATGTATATATAACTTTTAAATGAGCGTATATTGATATATAGTGTTACACATCCCTAGTTTTTTTTTTAAGTTATCAGTTACCTATCTTATACTTTTTGTTCGTCCGTCTGTCCCTACTGTAAGGATTTCTTTGAGTATTTAAGTTAAAAGAAAGTAGGTTATATAAGTTATTTTAGAACTTCTTGCTTAATGTTAGATGAGTAAGTTTTAATTGAAAATATTTTTTACAAAATACATTATCACTGAAATTATAAACTAAATACTTTGAAGAATAATAAGACAAATCAACTTAATAAAAAGTATACAAAAAGGTAGTAAAAGATACACAAATGCATTTGAATTTAATAAATATTAAATTTAAAAGACTTATAAAAATAGATTATAATGCAAGATGTAAGTTTTCGCAAAATAAATTTTTAAATAGTTTTTAGATAAGAATAATCGAATTTAAAAACAAACTGATATTAAAAAAAGTAAAAATAAATTGTATGGCAAGATATAGATCCTAAGGTTATTTACGTTTTCCTTTCTCCTTTTCAATTAAGGGTTTAATCAATATTAAGAAAGCTACTATAATTTACAGCATTTCTACAACGGTCGAACATGAACATGATCGTTTAAACAATTTATTTTTACAATCATGATGCATAGTTCTTTTTTAAAGTCATCGATATTTTAATAAATATTAAGAACTTATAACGTTTTATACTTTGTCACTTTATTTTTACATCAATTATTATAAAAAATATTTTAGTTTTACATAACAAAGCAATATCTTGATTAAATTTGTACTTACCGTGTAAGCTTTTATTCACACTTTTAAGCAAAAATTCAGCTTTCCGCTTGCTTCTTAATTAAATTTTAAATAATTTTAGGAGTTTAGGACATTGCACAAAATGCGTTCGATAGTTTTAGAGACCAAACGTAAAATAGCTTTAAAACGATTTTTGTACCCATAATTCATTTTTTTAAAAAACCAGATGCTTTGAATGTTCGGTGCAATGTTGTTTTAACGCGAACTGCCATCTCCATAGAGCAGGTGCAATTTTGTTTTAATTATAGAATCTGTTCGCTGCTAAATTATCCATGTTATTACAATAAAATCAGACGACATTTTATAAAATGTTAAAACCTTTAACTCCGTTTAAATTTAAAATCAATATGCATTTTTTTTCCTATTTTAATGCACTCAAAACCCAGTTTTACGCAATATAAATTTAATTTCATGGATTATATTTAATAATTAAAGTTAATTAGAAATATTAATTACATTTTGTTGAATTCTTTTTGATTAAAACTACAAAAGAACCATTTGTTTTGCTATTAATGCAAGCGAAATCTGAAAATTTTCCGCAAAGGTGTCACTTAGCACGTTCTTCCACTAAACGATCGTTCCGTAATCGGGCGATTTCGGTGAAGAACATGCCAAGGTCCTTAGCACGTTCTTCCAATTGAAAAAGTGACGAAAACGCGTGCACCTACCAACTTCGCATGCGAAAAATGTACGAAATCGAATGTTTTCTAAAAAATTGAAAGCTGTTATGTTTTAAGCAGTTAATAACATGATCATTGACACAAAAATCTCAATTTTTTCAAAAATGTCACTTAGCACGTTCTTCCACTCAGCTCTTCAATTCTTCTCTCCACTTCAACACATGCTTTTAATGGCTGATCTTTGGTTGTTAAAATGTGAAGTCTAACTGTTACAATGTTGTAGTGTAGAATTATTTGTAAAATAGTATATTTTACTCCGCTTTTGGCCTCCGCTTTTGTCCCATTAGCCTTGCGTCCCATTAGCCCCCACTCTCCCCTATAAAAAAATCCATAGATAGGGCTTCATTTGTTTCTTTTAAGAGTTAAAAGTGACTCATTCCTTTAAACGCTACCAGGATTTTAGCACATAGTTATAAGAAGTCAAGTAAATTATGTATTTTCATACTATTAAATAATTAATCTATTAAATTTTAAAAAAAGTTTAATTAATTCTAAACAATAAGTTGGGTTTTTTAAAAACTAGTTTTCCACCATAAAATAATCATTTCTCGTCCGGTCACCATAATAGTCAACACTGTAAAAAAAACCTGTCGTCTTTGCAGTTAAAAACTATTAACTGGGAAGCCAGTTAAAAAAATGTATTTTTTTACAGAAAAACTGTAAATTTGCCAAGGAGAAATTGTTAATTTTGCAGGGGAAAACTGTTAAGTTAATAGTTTTTCTCATTGAATTTAACGAGCCAGATTTAACGAGCACGTCTGTTCCAGTGTACTCGGAGACCCCCGGGACTTTTGAGGGATTTTTTCCAGCACAAATTATAGTATGGCTGTGATACGAATCTTCTCGGTAAGAAACCAGTCAATTATCGTCCTCGGCTGTGGATGGCCCCGACACAGTAGTTGACATTGGTAACGTCAATTGAACGAGGCTTGTTATCGAAGATAAAAAAATAACCAAAAAAACTAAACTATTAAGTTTAAACTATTTCCGAAGAGCAGTTTTTAACTGTAAAAATATGGTATTTAACTATAAAAACAACTGTTTTTAAATAATGTTTTTTAACAATGGCGCGGATAGTGACCACCTAAATAACTTAATAAACTTAATTAACTTAGCGTAAAATCTTGTATTTTGTATCTTGGATTTTACAATTAGATTCTAACTAACGTAAATGGTAAAAAATTTCTTGTAAAAATTGTAAGAAAGTTTTTAAAATTCTTTTTACTATGTAAATATTATTAGACACTTGACCGTAAGTTTAGATTTTAGCTACAAATGTCATAGTTTTTTAGTAAATAAAGATGAAAGTCTATCTATAAAATTAACAAAGTTAAAATGCATCTTTCATACTTTAAAATAAATAAAGTATAATAAATAAATAAAATATAAAAAATATCGTCCATTAGTTTGTATACAGGGGCATAACTTGGACATTCAATGCGTTAGGGGGACCACGTTTTGGCGCCCCCTAAAATTTGGCGATTCGTCAGTTACTTTATGAATCATTGTGATAATTATTAACTGCTTATTACATTAATTAGTACTTATGAATTTATTTAATTTTCTAATGGAAGTAATTGAATTGTTATTAATTATACAAATTATACCATTGTTAATAATTAATTTAATAATTATTAATTACAAATTTTAAATATTAATTACTAATTTAATTAATTGTTTTACAGTTAATTTATAAATTGGTTCCAACTAATTTATAAACTATTTTGAAAATGTAAAGACTGCTTCAGATGTAAAAAGTGATGATCCCAAGGACCACAGCATTCAATATTGTAAGTTCACATAAACAAAAAAAAACTTTTTTGTGATATTTTAAAGCTTTGCAAGTTGACGATAGTATTAATTTTTTCAAATAAATATTAATAGTTGAATGTGCGTTTCGTACTCTTGGCATGTTGGACCTTCCTGATAAATAATAATTAATTATTATTCCAAAGAATAAATATTCTAATTATAATTTTCTAATTAAATTTTTAAAAAAAATAAGTAGAATTGCAGTTGTAAAGTGGTGCTGAACAATGACTTGCGAACTATGGTTCAGAGATTTTTATCACTATAAAATAAAACTTTCGTTCATAAAAACATCGATAAAAATTGCGATCGATTGCAAAATGATTTCTTAAAAGTTAATGTTCAGGTAAGAGTCATTCCTTAATTGGGCATGATAAATAGTATATCTCTACTAATTTCTACACAAATTAAAGAAAGCATTATTGTTATTTTAGGAAATAAAAATTGTTGGCAATATTGTCAGTAGATGGCAGTAGCAAAATCTCAAAGATCTAGTATAGTACGATAATTTTACACATAACGTTTGACATTTTTTTTTCGGAATTAACAAGTCTCGATCAGATCCATATACCTATATACGCGCGAAATCCATTTTCGCTGGTTGTTGAAATTTATTTTTAACGGAATTATTTTATAGAATTAAGAGGCATTTAAATTTGAGTTTACTTTAGTGTGATTGATAATAATCAAAGATGCCGAAAGGGGAGGAATTTTTATCTATAACCGTTGATTGCGTTTAATTTCGTTATTCAAAAATTTTCACATTTAACGGGAAATAACATTTTATCTTCTGCAGAACTAAAGCAATATTCAATATTCATGGCTAAATACTGTCAATACTAAAACAGAACGCAGTTAACATTTCTTGATTGTTTTATATCTAATATTAATATTTTATGCACGAACTTGTGATGAAACTCTGTGGGCCACTTTATTTTCATAGAATTTATTTATACTGATTATAATGATTTTATAATTATTAGACATGGGGTTCACAAATGCCCGCTTAACAAAATTAACAAATTTAAATATTTTATTTTTATTACATTTTTTAACACACGGTAGTATTTGTAGAACGCACTGTAAAATTTTTGTAGTGTCAAACCACGGCTGGCATTATATTACAAAATAGGAGTAAGTTTGAAGCTTTCTTAAGTTTAATGGTGTAACATTACTCTGGCAACACATGCTGTCACCGGTGTTACGGAGTAACGTTCTACCAAATTTTTACAGTGGATTCGGGAACGAGAAAACTTGGATAAGTAATCAAACATTTTGTTTCACTAAAACAAGTTACCATTTAACGAGGTGAATGTAAAAACAAAGAAATGCCGGAGAATAATTGCTGAATTGTCAAATTATTTCAATAGAAGATATACAAAGTTTTCTTTACTTAATAGAAGGTATAACCAACTGGCTCTGAAACCCAGAATTGCCTTTCCTCGTTAGACATTTGAGTTTTAAAAAAATCCAAATAATTTTTTTAAAAATATATATATACATTACCACTGCCAACTGGAGGAGACTTCGGGATTTCATATTTAATACGCTTGATTAAAATAGTGTTTGTTAAAAAAATGAGAATTAAATTATTTTTATGCACTACGTGGCTTATATAAGTGTTCATTCAGAAGGAATTTGTTCGAAGAATACATATTCTTTGCAAAATGATCAATTCTTAAAAAAAACTATAATTTATTAATTGAAATCAAGATTTTTCGTAAAATTATCAACATTACTGTTAGGAAAAACTAGTTTGTTAAAAATGGACTTTCTTTTCCCCGTTTTAGTTTTGCCAAGTCGAAACTTAGACAAGCTACTTAAACTTGCCACGGAAAGTTAGGGTTAGGGTAGGTACATATATATTCTAGCTTGTGTGCTTGATCAGAGATCCTCTTATAAGCCTTCGTCAAGTAAGACAGACACATAAAGAATTTTTACTGTCACAGAGAAAGAGAAGTACACCCAGGGCGAAGGCGGGAATCGAACCCGCACCCGTTACAGTGCGCAGACTGCTAGCGTAATGGTCTGCGATCCAAACCACTCGGCCATTCGGGCCCCCCCACGGAAAGTTCCGGGAATGTTTACAAACAACCAAATCACTCTTTTCAGTTCAAGTCTTTGAGTGTTTGGTTGGCTTTATGTTAATTTCCTCAGTCACAAACATTTTGGCTGTTCTCTCTATTTTTTAGAATTGTTAAATTAATCTAAGGGTTTTATAAGTAGCTTATGTAACTTTAAATAATATATTTGAACTAATTCCAACTTGTGTTTTTCTCTTAATATTATGTAAATTAGTGTCTGCTTAACTGCATCGTCTAACTAATGCAAATTGTTTCAGTATATAACAGCCGGTTTTTCAAACCCGCTCACTTCTTAGTGACTATAATTATGTGTGGTTAACCGCCGCTATCCCCTTTTTGGGTATTAGTTTTCTTTAGACTATGTAGTAAGCAGATCTTACTTGACTGCCACGCAGTCGCTGTTTTTGTCCATCGTTTGTTTTTGTTAAGCAAAGTCATGTTAACCGGTGATTGTTTGTGATATTTAAATAAACTTTTAAATTTTAAAAAGGCTTCTGATTATTATTTACGCCACTATAATGCGTCACTCTGCTCAAATTTTGAAATATCCGTAACAATTACGAGACGGCATTTTACAATTTTGAATTAAAGTAATTATTTCCATAAAGTAGACCCTATAATTATTTTGAAATCGTGATTTTATTGAGAAATGTGTGTATCAATTATCTACGGGTTGTCTTGTGAATTGACGCGTCGTTAATAATTTAATTACAACGCTTTTTATAAATATTTAGTGAGGATTGCATTTTTCGCTTTTCATTCAAAATAATATTTTAATTGGCGAAATAATTTCCTCAATTGTTTAAAATTTATTAAAGTTACGTAATGTACAGTAAAATGTAGGCCATGATACTCTTTATTAGTTAGCTATTAACACGGATAGTTCAAAAGGTTTAGGGAAAATAATGTCAAAGATAGGTTGGATCTCTTTGTAGTTTTAGCCATCCAAATATAAGAAAGAGTATAAAAGAATTTTTTAAAATTAAAAATGCAAAAATTTACATTACAAATTAATTTAACTTCATCATTAATGAGACATTTGGAAAATTTTAAAACTATGCATATTCCCTGAAACGGAGAGCCATTGTTTTGAAAACACCAACTAGGCGGCTCTCGCTACTAATTTGGACGTTTAAATTTCAATTAATCTAATCTTAATATGTGGATATTAAAGTATAGTTCATATTTAATTTCTTTGAGAGCACTGAGCCCAAAGGCCACGAAAGAGAGCTTTGACATGTCACATAATCATTTGACACGCATGCCTATGATTTTTCCATTTTGGAACCCGGACTAATCAGCTGGGACTTGACCCATGATCGTGGGGTTTTGAGGTGGGTATGCACGCCCCTCAACCGGCGCAGTCTTTCTGATGTAAAGTAATTTTTAACAAAATTTAGAATTTTTGAACTGCTATTTTTGAAAATGTTTAATTTTGAGGCACAGGTATTTGTTTTAAGTAGTATTTTTGTAACTTTTTCATTCAGATAAATTTTATAACTGAGAAAATTTATTTTAGGAAGAAATGAAATCGTTATATTTATATCCAATGGAAGTATGCAATGATGGTAAAATATTTCTTGAAAAAACGAATGAAGTGAGACCAAAAGAGTTGCAAAATACATATTTTTTTATTCAAAACATAATGCATGATTGATACAAGTACATATAAGACAAACAGTACACCCTAAAAGAACTGATGATATTCTAGAATAGTGAGGCAGATAGATATAATAATTTTAGTAAACTGTTGTAAAGTATGTTATATGAATAAAACTAAAGGCATAAAAGCATAATTAATTTATAAAATGCATAGAAAACTTTAGTTTAACAAACAGTTTAATTCATGTTCTACGCATAAAAAATAAACAGCAATATTTTTCCTTTATAAAACTTTTACTAAATTTTAATTATCTTTACATTTTTTTACAAGTATAAAACAATGAAAGAAAGCACAAACTATTATTTTCAATAAATTTAAACTCATATGAAACACAGATTAGACAATTTGATTTTTTTAAAAACAAATTCTTTCTTAAGTTCACAAAAAGCAGCACTTCTTCTTTAAGAGTTCCCAATTTTTTCAGTCCTTTTTAGATCTTAATAATGCATTCCACTACCTCCCATGCCTCCCTTCATTCCACCGCCCATGCCACCCATTCCCCCCATCATACTCATACCCATTCCACTTTTCATGCCGCCACCCATTCCTCCATGCATTCCACTTCCCATTCCTCCGTACATTCCACCTCCCATGCCACCCATAATTCCACTTCTCATTCCTTTGCCCATACCACCCATTCCTGCCATACCTCCTTTCATTCCACCTCCTATGCCGATCATTCCTCCCATACCACCCATTCCTCCTTTTATTCCTCCACCCATTCCACCGCCCATTCCTCCCATACCACCCATTCCTCCTTTTATTCCTCCACCCATTCCACCGCCCATTCCATGGCCACCTGCAATAGAAATAATTAACATCAGTCTTCAAACAATAATCGCAATTGAATAAGTCATGTATACCATCAGACGTTATGTTTTTTTAATATTAAAAATCTTTACATCAAATATCTTAATCACATTATTGTTCAACAATTATTCTTTGTAAAAGACGTCCTGCACTTCCCTGCACTCATTCCACGAAATGAAAATAATCGTATTACATCTCAAGAAAGGGAAAATCCAAGAGTGGGATCATTGAACGATGCCTAATATTTTAAGCCACATTTACCGAACGAAAATACACTGTAAAAAAATTCCTTAACGTTACTCTTATATATCGCAAATGTTCCTGGGTTTTTCAAGTTTCCATTGCTTTTCAGGATTTAGTCAGATTTTTTTAAACTTACGCCCTTTCGGACAGTTCAATATAATACATCTATGCCAACAAGCAACAGTATACGCGACGCGTGTCATTACGTTACAAAGTGGTTGACGCTACGAAGGTTACCCCTACGTAGCTCGTATAGTTAAAAAAAAAAAAGTAAAAAGAATAGTGACGCCCGCCGTCGCGCGCAATTTTTTGCATCTGAATGGACACTTTTTGATATTTCCGACTAAAATGGAAAATTTCTTTTCAGGAAAATTACTGATATCTTTACAGTAACATTACTGGTAAATATTGGGCGGCTCTGCTGCCAAAAAATTCCTAGTACCATTCCTAGTCAATTTTTACAGTGCACTTACCAAACTGCGTGTACTTCTCCTGCACTCCGGGCGGGGACGGTTGAGCCATGAGATCCACATGTGCCGGGTTCTCCATTTTGTGGTCCAGGGTTCCCGGCTCGTTGGTCATCACCTGTGCCTTGAACCCGTCCTTGTCGGCGATGTAGTTGACCTTTCTGTAGAGTCCCTGCATGTCGGTATATCCGTAGGATCCCTTGACCGTCCCGCTTCCGTCACCTTGTTCTTGGCGGTAATGGTTCCCCCCGTAGCCGTTGGCGTTGTAGCCGAATCCGTAAGGTTTGGGCATGAACTAGTATGAAAAAGGGCACTAATTATTATTCAATAAATTTAAGAATGTAATGAGTCCATTTCTCTCAGATTACCACTCGTGACCAGCTATGACTGCTAATTTGAGACAAATGGGAGTCTTGCCGTAACTGATAAACGGATAGTCCTGTACGACGATAATATCAAGCAAATTGCAGAAACACACACACAGTAATCAGGACTCATGGATCTATTTCATTCGGCTATGTCATAGACACGACAAAAAATAAAAATGAGAATGCAATACATTTTTTTTATATAATGGACATTATACATTCAGTACACTGTTAAAAATTTGACGCTTGGTTTCACTAAAAATATTGTTCCTCTAGTACCTGCAACGGCTATGTGGTGAAATGTTTTGCTATATTTTCGGCATTCGACTGAACCATTTCTCATAATTTTGTTTCCAAAACCTGCTAAAGGGTAGGTATCGTGTAAAGACTATCTCTGCATTGTACGAAAGTTAAAAAAAAAAAAACAACATGTCGCTATTTTGTGATTTTATATGGGAAAGACTGCACATTTCATCAAGAACATCGGTCAATGCATGGCTCTAAATCCACGAATTCATGTCAAAACGCTAAGGTGATGAACTGGTTAACATTGTGTTTGGATTTAGAGATGTTAAATTGTAAATTTGAAGCAAATAGGCAGTAATATTTCACAGTAAAATAATACCCTTGGCTATAATGGCTGTTTGGTGTAAATTGAAACAAGAGTTTTACTAAGTCTTTAAAATTCACCGGATATCGTGTTTTTTTTTAATTATCACATCAAAAATAAATACAATTCAAGCAATAAAAATGTATAATTTTCGTGTGTAAAGAATATCAGTAGTATGTAAAACAAACTATAACTAGTATCAAAATCGTCACAGAAAGTAAATTTTACAATTAAAAGAACAAATATCATGTGCTAAAGCTATTCTTACCATTCCCATTCCGCCTCCCATTCCATGTCCTCCCATGCCACCTCCGTATCCTCCTAATCCACCCATTTTGCCTCCCGTTCCACCTCCTCCCATCATGCCGCCTCCTCCCATGCCACCTCCGTATCCTCCTATTCCACCCATTTTGCCTCCCATTCCACCTCCTCCCATCATGCCGCCTCCTCCCATCATGCTGCCTCCTCCCATCATGCCGCCTCCTCCCATCATGCCGCCTCCTCCCATGCCACCACCGTATCCTCCTATTCCACCCATTTTGCCTCCCATTCCACCTCCTCCCATCATGCCTCCTCCTTCCATACCCGTTGCATAGGCAGTAGTGACGGCAGCAACAGCGAAGAGAACCTAGAATACAAATTTATATATTTTGACACATTTATTAAATAAACCCATTTTTTTAAAACTCAAAACAGTGCACTTTTACCCACAACGGAACTTTAAAAATGAGGATTTATTTACGCGGGGGGGGGGGGGGTCATTTTCGGTATATAATTAAGTTTGTTAACAAGAGAGACATAACATTGATTAGCTAAAAACAAATTGCGGTAATAATTTCTTTGCCTGTTATAGACAACCCATATAAGCGATTACAGTTCTATGCCTTTTATGGGAAATTAGATAATAATATTTTTGCCTCAGATTAATGCAAAATTTTAAACTATCAAAATTCAAAACTATACCAAGCATGATAATTCGAAGATAGACTATCCGAAAAACTAAGATATTATTTTGTAGAACTGTTTTTAACAAATATATGAACGGTGAAATATACGAAGAAATAATAGAAATGTTGCATTGAACACTATTTCTTGTAAATGCATTTCTTTAATTTTTTTTGTCCTAGAGTGATATTATGACTTACACATATAAAATGTTCAGTAATTTACTGTTGAATAAAGTGAATTTTAGTTTTAATCAAAATCAATTAAACTTACTTATTTATAAAATTTATATTTTAAAAAAATAATAATTCGATATTCTGAACGCAGGGATAGATACAATTTCCATATTTGTGCTGAATATTAAAAAAGTAACCGAGAATTGAAATATTTTCTCCTATTACATTACTTATCCCCTGGAAAATATCGAGGTTTTAAAAGGGCATTGAATTGAAAAACTTAAAAGAATCGACAAGGATAATAACCTTGCGCTATCAGTTACCACTATTAATTTAATAGAAAATCAGTACTTACCTGAGTAAATATCATCTTAGATGAAGCAAATGTTCCTGTCTTCTTAGAAATGAATTCTTAGGAAGATGGGATTGGATTAGTAGATCTATGGTAAAATGTCCACTATATATACAGTCCAAAAAGATGCGTCATATCAAATTCGATTGGCATGACCTCATATTAAGATAGTTTGTGCAATTTCGACAAGTCACCATTGTGCCAAATACTTTCTTCGGCGCTATATCAAAAGGGAAAAAAAATTAATTAAAACAATAAGATCATGTATGTTTTAGCTTGACCCAGATCTAACTGAAACTTAAGGAATTTTAATTGGAATTGGTTCAAAAACGAGACTGCAATAAAGAAAGAGAAATTTCATTGTCCTTTCAACCCCCCTAGAAGCATACAGTATCGTATGGTGTCGATCTTCTTTAGACCGAGATATTGCTTGTCAAAATGATATCGGATAGATATTGGAAGAATACAATATTTTGCTCTGCTATATGTTCTTTTTCTCATGACAATGAAAACCAAAATTTGTCCTTTTAAAAGTGTTTGTTTAGTGAATCAAATGTCCATTTGTGAAATCTTAATCAGCTTCCTTGCAAAATACAAACCCTTACTTTCGTTTTTTTTTAATTCATTTTTCGTGTAGGAGTAGATAGGATAAGATGGCGAATTATATAAGATGACATATCTCGTCATTTTTTTGAGATACTAGAAAATTAACAATTACACTTTGTTCTAAACCTTCAGTGAAGATTCTTAAAATACAGCTTATAGTCTATTAAAAATGTTGGTTTAGGTTGTTTATGTCAAAATTTGAGAAAGATAAATTGGTTCAAAACCACAAATGGCTTCATCGAGTAAAATAACAAATTCCTACGTGAATAAGATGACGACCACTTCTTTTTATTTTTAATTTACTATTCAAATGTTCGCGATGAGTATAATATTATTATAAGTTGTATAAAATTTGAGCGAAGTGTAGGTTCAAATTTGATGTTTCATAGCCTTTAATTAAACCGAGGAGAAACTTAAAGCTTTAATTTCTCATTTAAGCCCATCTTCTCTTATATAGGTTGTTGAAGACTATCAGCTCTTTTTGCTAGTTCCAATATTTTTCAGTCTATAGAACCAATGTCTCTTTTGGGTCAGCAGAACATTTTCCCTTCTTTTACAATATCATATTTTGTCAAAAAAGTTTACCTCCCTTGCCTGCAATTATATTTTATATAAATAATAATTAAAAGTCGTTAACTTTCGAGACAATTCCACTCCCAGCTTAAAAAATTTATATTATCTCTTCTTTACTTCCCCTGGCCCTATTGGGGAAAATCTAGAAAATATGTTAGAGTACAATGTTAATGTGTTCTCACTATTGAAATTATCGTATAAAGCCCGTTGACAGAAACAGAACGAACGCGTAAGAATCTGAGTTTCCGAATGCGCCCCTACAAAAACGACAACATCTAGAAAACGCAGTAAAGTTTTTTTCTACGGATTTTTCAATTTTTTTTTCCCTTTTGAAACCTATTTACCTTTTATAATCTACTTTTTGCTTTTATAATCAACAATTTTCGTCAACTTACCCACTATGTAGGGTAAGTTGACGAAAACGGCTAAATATTTTTGAATCAATATATTTCATAATTAGAGGTGTAATTACGGAATTTGAAATATTTTTTTTATTTTGCATTAAGATTCAAAGAAGTGTAGGAACAAAAAAAATTTGTGTGCTATTTATTTCGCCAAAGACAATGATCTAAAGATCTTACATTCGAAATCTTACCCCATCTTCCCATTACTGAATTTGTCCTACATATAGTTTCGCAAGGCAAATTTTCTTGCCAAATTTTGTAATTTAATGATGTTCATGCCAATATTAGTTTCTTAGTAAAAGGGCGAATTCGAATATGCAGCACAAAACACCAGGGTTTTTCTATTATGTTAACGATACAAAAGAAATTTTCTAACCAAAATTTCAGTTTCATTTTTCTCAAACTAACATTAGCGTATTGTAGAAATCATGTGATTCATTGGTATTGCTTTTTAATTATGTGGTAAATTTGGCTAGTAAAAATTCCCAAGAAAAGTCAGTTTATCAATCTGAAAAAAATGGGATATTGAAGAATAATATAGGTGAGCAATCTCAAATGAAAGATACATGACTCATCCGACTATGTTTGAGAAAAAAATTAAAAAAGGTATTTTAAAACTCTTTTTTGGTGTTCATACATTTAATGCAAGATATAAATATGACTTACAAATTTTTTTTAACATTAATTGTAATATTTATTGGACAAAAGGAAGAATTTATGATACTTTTAATGAAAATATCCCTAAACGGTTAACACTCTTTCACAAAATGTAGAATACTTATTATAATTTCTTTAGACACACACAGTATACGCATCTGACAATTATCTTTAAAATGACCAAAAATCTAAGAAATATTGCAAAATGTGAGTAAAATATGAGCGTTTTACCATTTAACAACCATATTTACCTAAAATTCAGCTATACAACTCAATTAAGTCATGTGTTATTTAAAAAGTACCACAGTTAGAAATTTTTTTTACGTCACTTCAGCGACACTATTTTTCAAAAGTAAGCTCGGAAAATTTTAAGCAAATATAAGGATTTATAAAAAAAGTTATCATGATAACCGTTGACAGTTTTACTGGTAAAAAAAGTTTTGAAACAAGCACAATTCCAGTTTTAGTTTCTTATTTTTCCTCTTCTTTAAACATGAAGTTTCCAAAACAATACAATACCCCTCCACTTTTTCATCCTGAGTCCCTTTGCTCTTTCTGCTTTTATGAAGCTTAATAAACGTAAAATCAATAAAATAACAGCACTTTAATTATTGTTTTGGATTTGGTTTTGAACTTCCGGTCGAAAAAACATATTTTATTCTCTCTTCCCTCTACACTAAAAACATCATAACTTCAACTTCCTTGCAAAATGACGAACATATAAAACAAAAGGTGTTTTGGATGTCTAAGAGAGTATGGGCAATAATATTATTAATTAAAAAAAATTAAATTTTCTTCAAAAAGGACCATTTTAACATTGTCGTATAAAATCACATTGGCCCATAAACGTTTAAATGAAATGAATCAAAAGTAAACTGTTAAACGATCATTGAAACACGCTTACAAAGGATTATATTACATGTAAGCTTTCAAACTAGTATTGAAACGCAATTAATAAACTAGTAACTTTAAAAATAAATTAAGTATTAATTTATTGATTTTCTAATAGATAATTGTTTAACCGATTATCACTAGCTAGTCACAAAATCGGTAATTTACTTTTATGTGAAATACAAGATATAGTTTATGGTCCATAATTAATATCCACAAATTAAGATAATTCGGAATATTGCACTTTATTTAGGCTTTCAATATGATAACTAGTTACCTGCTTTTTTCTATTACAAAGTATAAGGTAAGCGTCTCATTCTTTATGCGATTGCGTCTTTTATACAAATACAAAAATTGTCGCCCAACAACAGGCCAGAGGCCCAGCAAGTTTGGTCCAAAATATATCTAATTCTTTACCAGTTTCCAATAACTATCGAGATTCTTTTTAAAATCTTCCACTCTCTTCGAATGCACAACATAATCTGGTAAAGCATTCCCCTCATTGACGACTCTATTGTAAAAGTAATGTTTTCTTACCTCCCTTCTAAAGCATGATTTATTCAATTTTTGATCATGTCCTCTGGTCCGGCTATTTAAGGTAAAACGTAAGCCCTCCATGTCGCCCTGTTTTATGAATTTGAATAACTGAATTAATCAGCCATCTCTAAACCGTCAAGACTCAGACAATAGAAGATCGTATAACTGTGTGATGTTAATTCAACTCAAATCAAACTAAACAGTAGATGCTATTACCGCCGCATAAGAAAACTCTCATAAGCATGTGCATCCTTCATGTTTTTCACACGATGAGCGTAAAAAATATCAAATTTAAAATGATTTTAATTTTTAGGATGGTGTGCAATCGAAAACAACACGAAAGTTTGCGCCTATTTCTCAAATACACTATTATAAAATGAAATTTACTTGAAATATTTAGTTAAATTTATGACTGTTGTATTAGTTAAAGGCATGAAATTGCTTGTAAAAAAGCTTAAAAAATTAATTAAAAAAATTTGAACAAGTTGCCTCCTTCATGAAAAGATTACAGTGACCTTAACGTTAATATTTATTTATTTATTTATTTATTTATTCATACAGTTCTTTAAAAATGGAAAATGCCCTTAGAATTTTTATGCAATTATGCATATTGCCTCGAGACTATTTACGCCCCAGTGGCGCATGAGGCCACGAGCTTAATCCAACCCCTCCGGTCCAGGGCATCTTCTCTGGTTAGTCCCTAACTTGCAAATCCAAGTTCGTCTCTCTTTTAAACATCCTCCTCCGAAAAGTCATTTTACGTCGGCCTCTTTTTCTTCGACCGTTAGGTGCCCACATCAAGCATATTCCAGTGGGATCAGTTGGTTGCATTCTGAGGACGTGTCCAATCCATCTCCAACGTCTCGTTTTAAGCTTATTTGTAATAGGACAACATTTTAATTTTTGCTACAAAATAATGTTTGTTATTCTTTGTGGCTAATAAATTTGCAGAATTTTCCCGAAGCATTTTTTATGCATATTAAATTAGGTAATTTTTACTTCTTCTATAAAAATCGATAATAAATTATTTGAAATAAATATGAATATTGGTTTGAACGTTTATTATTGATCTTTTTCTAATCTAAAAATATTTCTTGGTAAATCTTTATTTTACAAACGCATTCTTATGGATGATTTTTCCTAGAAATATAAACGCGAATTAAAGTAAAAGGAAGCATTATGTCTATTTGCATATTTTTTTTCTGGTATAGTTGAATTTTTGTCTTTAATCAATAATTATTTCATGCCTCATGAATGAAATGAGTAAGTTATTCTCTTCCACAAAATTTAGAATATTGTGATATATTTTCTTCTGAAATAAAGAATGTGAGAATGTATCAACAACTATGAATGTGTGCTTTGCTTCTTGGATTTTATTCTTGAATAGATTAGGTTTGCACTTTGTAAAAACTGCACTGTTTATTTTACAACAGTGTAACGTTTAGAAGGACTTTGATGTAAAAATTTCGATTTTTTTTTTGTACTTCTTGTTTCTATAGTTGGATGAAGACCGACCGACTGAATTTGAGTTTAGATAGTATAAATAGAATAGAAAATAATGGAGAATTTGAGTACAGTTTTTGAAATTACTGATATACACTTCAACTATGAATGCACCAGTTTTAAATTATCCACATAAGAAACCTTGATAGTAATCGTCATTTACCAATAATCAATTTTCCTTTTAATAGAGAAGAACCAAAAGCTGTTTATCTTTAAAAAAATAATGAAGGCAGCATTACCTGCAAATTTTTTTTATTCATTTACAAATATGTTTTTACTCATTATAAGAAAGTGTTACGTACCAGATCAGTTTACTTTTTGATTAACAAAAGAGCTTTTTAATTAAACTTTAAAAATTAAAATAATAATTTAAATCTTAAATAAACTGAATGGAAATCCGTATAATTTATGGGAAATAGGACAGATGCAGCAATTATAGTAATTAAAAAAAATTGCAATGAGATTAGTGTTTTCTTTGCTGTAATTAAATTTTGGTGTTTTTTGTGGTTGAATGTAACTTTTTTTCTCGTATGCTATGGGATGCTTGCTCATGTGGAAACCCTTTTTAATCTTCTACTACTTGAATTTTTATTCTAGGTTTTAAGAAATTTAAAAGGACAGAGTTTTATGATTTTGGTGTTTATAGTAGCTTTAGTGTACTGTTCAAATAAAGGTATAGATTTGGGGTTTTATGTAGACATACTATTTTTTTATTGCATTGATGTTTACAATTATCAGTATTTACTTAACAATATCATGATAATTATGGATTTTTTGATAGAAGTCTATGCCTATGGTTGCGATGTTAATATATTTAAATATGGATAAATGATGAAAAACTTTCAACATAGCTTTTGTAGTGTCGTTTGTGTGTATAGATACATGTTTATGTACAGCTGGGGGAAAAAACGATCCACCCTTCGTTTTTCGGCTGCTATTGGTCAAGGAATTTTGTGAAAGGTGTTATTTTTCAGGAAATAGCTTAAGAAATTGAGAACTGCCAACCAAAATTGTATAAGGGGTCGTCTACATATTAAAATGAGTAACAACTTTGAAAATTCCAATGGCAACACCCAATTTTTTTACATAAAAATGTTCAGCACCTTCAAAATACCCTAGGTATAAAAAAGAATGATTTGTTTTGCATTATTTGCCGAGATATTAAAGCATTAATTTTGAAAGCGATTAGGGGGAAATCTCCAAATTGAAAAAGGTAAGATTTAGGCTGTGTCTTTTCAAAACGACAAGCTAATATATTCTCGCCAAAAAAGGATGCTATAATTAAACCTTCTTCACTAATACGGTGATTTTTTTGGATGCGTGTTTTTAAACAATTTTTGGATTTTAAAATTCAGAAATAAAATAAAGGCTAGAAGATTAAATTTTAATTTTAAATTAAATCACACATATAACGATTATTTAAAAAGCACATATTTTCGAATATAATAATTTATTTACATAGCAAATATTTACATGAATATGATTATTTACATGATATTTAGGTTCGGTTCAGCTCGATATTTAGTTGGTTGGTTGGTAGACATATGGCTAATTCCATATAACTGTAGTGTAAGTCACAATTTAAGAGGAGATTAAAAGCTTTTTAAATTTAAAAAATAAACCAAATTAAATAAAATACCATTATTTAGTTATAATAAGTGTAGATCAACTATTCCACAATTTTTTTTCTGATTTAATGTTAAAAGTTGTAGTGATAATCACTTTTTACAAACGTTACTTACACTCTAGGAGGATAGAATTAACATCATCATTTCATCCTCCTAGCTTACACTACAGACAGGATAATTTTGCATGGAATTACCCATAGATATTCAGGTTTGTGTGCTTGGTCAGAGACCCGCTTATAAACCTTCCGCGATATTTAAGGAAAGCAAAAAAAAAAATACCTAAAATGATTTGGCAATGATTGTTAACAAAAGCAGTGGGCACTAATAATTTTAAATAATCCATGTGGTAACTGTCGCAACGCGCTATTATTTATTATGAACTAAAATAAAGTAGTGGTTAGTACATTAAAAGGTTGTGTTTTATAATGAAAAGCATAATTGTTAACTCGGTTTATTGCGACTGTAAACCATCCAGATTCTATAATTCCTTCCCTAAAAATAACTATAAATAGACTCTAGGTGTACTCAAAGAAAAGGCAAATTTCGTAATTAAAAGAAAACATTTTATTGAAGCTAGTAATTAAATTGCGATCATATTTAAAACAAAAATTCGCTGTACTTCTTTTGGGGAGGGCAATGGATGAATAAGGGATCATAAAAAAAATTAATTAAATATCCTGAATTAGCCAATTAAATAATGGAATTCTTGTCCAAAATACAATGTAACTATTTAAAAAATAACTCACAGTTTGTAGTGTAGATGAAGGGGTTTACAACAGGAGTGAGAGCTGCACAGGTCTGCAGGGAGATTAGCGATGAGTATCCGGGAGCTGGAAGGGCACATCAGGAGCGAGTCTGGCATCCGGGTTGAGTAAAGGGAACACGGCCGCTGGAATTGGACCTCAGCGGGAGTTTATCCGGCGAAACAAGGGGATAGATGAGGGACTTAGGCATTCAGAGTAAGACATACATCGGCAAAGAAGCAGGAACCGAAGACATAGTTGAGGGTCTTAGGTATGAATGTGAGCGTAAAAGTTTCGCGCTCAGAAGCGTTGCGGGGCGAGATTAAGCCGATTATTTTCTTGGGCTTAATGCTTCATGATTTTTGTTGGAATGAAGTAAAGTCTAGTTGTTATGTTGAAAATCCATCTCCTCATCCCTTCGTAGGCGTGCACTTGCTGTACAATTGGTTGTGACGCAAAGTGACGTGTCGCGTGGGGTTCCCCCTCACTCCTGCGATAGGTTCGAACTATTTATTATGTATCTCTTCTTTCCAATCATATCTTCCTGAGAATATGTGACTTCCAGACTTTTTTCTTGGAAGAACTGCTGGGACCTCCTGTTGTGTTGTCGCCAACAAGACTCGTAAACTGTTATCATGTCAGAACTTCAATGAATTTATGGCTTTATTGCCCCACTTATCCCACTACAAACCATTCTAAAAGATTGTAAACTTCGTGGGAAAGCTTTTGGAAAGAGGAGTGGTGTGTTATTCAAAATAGCAATTAACGCATCACGACATAACATCCCCTTCCTTTTTTTTTTGAAAAAAATCCTACAAATAAAATCTAAAAAAAAGCCAAAATAAAAATATAAAGATATCACCTTATTCAAGCATTGCCCCTACCAATTACAAATGAATAATGTATTCATTCAAAGATCCTGAAATAAGTATATAATAAGGTACATTTACACATGCAGTAAATTCACAATATTAAAATACATATTAGATTTATGCATGTCTTCATGCTGAAAATAAAATCATATTTGTAATTCATTACAAAAATACATTCAAGGGCAAAGTTCATCATTATTATTAATATATATTGTTAGTTCATACAATCACTTGTGATTTGTGCCTAGAATCATTGCAATCAGTTCTTGTTGCAGATTGTCTTTCTGTAAAAGTTATTGTAAGATCCCTTTTATTCAACATGTGAGCCAAATAGCAACAAAATATCAGTACAAGATTCCATTATACAATACAAAACCTATGACAAAGAACCAAAATCTTTAACTTTGTCCAAAATAATCAGCAAAAAAGTTTTAAATATTTAATCAAATCCAAAAATATTCAATGAAGAAATGAAATAAACAAATAATCAAAGCAGAAAAGATTTTCCTTAATCCATTGCCAAACCAAAATGAAATCCATGCCTAAATAAAAGTAAAACGCACAAACTGAACTGAAACCCATTTGCTCCAAACCAGAGCTCACTTAGAAAAACCTAATTTGCCCACCAAAAAAATCCAAACCAGTAAGTCACCCGCGAATGCAGCTATACTACAACTTCGATAGGGACCCTGTTGTTTACCCCTCGGAGAGCGAGTTTCATGCCGTCAAAGCTCCTTCTCTCGTTGGACACCGCTGGTAAAGTTGTATCGTTTCATCAATTAATCCCTTCCCTTCTAGCTCAAAAAAAAATAAAATTTACAAAATAACTGATCACTAAAAGGTCTAAAATGTAATTCTTTAAAAAAATACTCACAGTTTGTAGTGTAGATGAAGGGGTTTACAACAGGAGTGAGAGCTGTACAGGTCTGCAGGGAGATTAGCGATGAGTATCCGGGAGCTGGAAGGGCACATCAGGAGCGAGTCTGGCATCCGGGTTGAGTAAAGGGAACACGGCCGCTGGAATTGGACCTCAGCGGGAGTTTATCCGGCGAAACAAGGGGATAGATGAGGGACTTAGGCATTCAGAGTAAGACATACATCGGCAAAGAAGCAGGAACCGAAGACATAGTTGAGGGTCTTAGGTATGAATGTGAGCGTAAAAGTTTCGCGCTCAGAAGCGTTGCGGGGCGAGATTAAGCCGATTATTTTCTTGGGCTTAATGCTTCATGATTTTTGTTGGAATGAAGTAAAGTCTAGTTGTTATGTTGAAAATCCATCTCCTCATCCCTTCGTAGGCGTGCACTTGCTGTACAATTGGTTGTGACGCAAAGTGACGTGTCGCGTGGGGTTCCCCTCACTCCTGCGATAGGTTCGAACTATTTATTATGTATCTCTTCTTTCCAATCATATCCTCCTGAGAATATGTGACTTCCAGACTTTTTTCTTGGAAGAACTGCTGGGACCTCCTGTTGTGTTGTCGCCAACAAGACTCGTAAACTGTTATCATGTCAGAACTTCAATGAATTTATGGCTTTATTGCCCCACTTATCCCACTACAAACCATCCTAAAAGATTGTAAACTTCGTGGGAAAGCTTTTGGAAAGAGGAGTGGTGTGTTATTCAAAATAGCAATTAACGCATCACGACAGTAACAATGAAATATATATACTGAAAACCGAATTCCAATAATATTTTAGAGTATTTAATTTTTAATCTTAAACACACTTTTTGAAATTGTATTGGAACTAACATACATTTAAACACATAGTAATCGATATAATTTAATGTTAATTATATAAAAAAAATCAAATTGTGTGCACTAGAAACAAGAAAAGATTTTTAGACATTTGACAGAAATCAATAATTTGAATAAACATTTACCAATAAACGCTTTTCAACCACCAAACGATAATGCAAGTTAGGATCAAATTTGCCAAGTAATTTTGTACACGGTCCCTAAAATTCGTTTTTTTTTCAGTTTTTTTACAATAACTCGGCAAATAATTGTTGTTGATTTAAAAAATTCGGGAATCTGGTTTTACTTGATCTACTTTATCGATTTATGTAAAAAATATTGGGGTTGCTATTCATATTTTATTTTTTCTTATTTAAATTTAAATAAAAAAATAATAAAAATAAAAAAATGATGAAAAAACTTATGTGATTTGATTTTGGAAGATTAAGAAGTTTATAATGAAAAAAAATCTGTGTTTAATTCATTTTATTTGTGGAGGTATGAATTAAAGTTTGTGAAACTTTTTTTAACATTATGGGCGTTCAAGTTTGAATGCTTATATCTCAACAAATAATGCAAAGTAATTAATTTTTTTTTGGATATTGGGTATTTTGAAGGTGCTGAACATTTTTATGTAAAAAAATTGGGTGTTGCCATTGGAATTTTTAAAGTTGGTACTTATTTTAATATGTAAACGACCCCTTATACAATTTTGGTTGCCAGTTCTCAATTCCTTAAGCTATTTCCTGAAAAATGACACCTTTCACAAAATTCCTTGACCAATAGCAGCCGAAAAACGAAGGGTGGATCGTTTTTTTCCCCCAGCTGTACACGAAATATTACATAAGGTATTCATATTAAACATTTATATTATTTTATATAAACATTTATATCTTTTGTTTGCACTCCAAAATAAAGGAATCCCCAGTTTTGTATTAAAACAAGATTTTACGTTTAAAATGGAATAATTCGTTCATATAAGAATAATTAATTGGCTAAAAATATAGGAAATAATTTTGTCTGCAAAAATGAAAACTATATATAAACTTTATATGAAGTTACCTTTGTTTTAATGTAAAAGTATTTTGATTATTTTTAGTCATTCTACACCAAATATATGGGCTGGGTCACGTATCCCTAATGGGTGGGTCATTTCTCCCTATACATTGGGATATATAATCCAAAACTAAAGTTTTAAATAATGTATATTTTACTACTAATAAATACGTCAGAAAAATACTAATATATATTGTGTAATACTTTATGAAGTATAAATTGACTCCACAACATTAACACATCCATAAATGGCGTTTTTTTTAAGTTACAAGCAAAAAACTGCAAATTGGGTCGGGTGTCCCTAGATACCCCTACTCATTTAATCAAAAATAATTCTTCTAGATTGATTTTTTCAAAAAAAAGTGTTAAGGTTTTTTTTCATACCTAATATAGCTTACATTGTATTCTTGATGTTTCCGGTTTTTTCGTATAAAAAAATCACTTCCTATCATACTAATTGCAAGTAATAAAAATATTTTTTTTTTACTTATGGAAAAATACCATAAAAATAACTTCAATTGAAAATTAACTATACAAAATAGACTTACTAAAACAGCTCGTACGGAAGAAGTAGTCTTAAAGACTTCGTGAACTGGTTCAGAAATGAGTCAGTGTTTCGATAGTATTTTTTTTTTTTTTGCATCTTCACTTGCTAATGGTTCACCCCGTTCCGTTTTAGTATTGACAGTATTTAGTCATGAATAATGAATTTTGAGTTAGTTATGCAGAAGATAAAATATTTACCGTTAAATGTGAAAAATTTTGAATTACGAAATTAAACGCAAAATCAACGGTTATACATAAAAATTTCCCCCCTTTCAGTAACTTTCATTATCAATCACACTAAAATGAACTCAAATTTAAATTCCTCTAAACTCTATAAAAAATTCCTTTAGAAATAAATTTCAACAACCAGCGAAAATTGATTTCGTAAGTAGGTAGATAAATTTGATCGAGACTTCAGTTAATTCTGAAAGAAAAAAATGTAAAATGGTATGCGTAAAATTATCGCACTACTAGATTGTTTGAGATTTTACTGCTGCCATCTAGTGACAATATTATCAACAATTCTTATTTCCTAAAATAACAGAGGGACTGTCAGTCCTATAGACGTAATGCTTTATTTTTCTAATCATAGTTTCTGGTAAAGTATTTTTTTAACGTATGATTTTTTTGCACCAGATATGCAAATAGGAATGAAAGACAGTTTAATAAGGATTTGAAAGAAAAATGTCTACCAGTTTTTTAATTATTATTTTTTTTAAAAAAATCCTCATTTAAGAATCGTGGCGACATCTGTAGGACAAATTGGCATCAGTGATACCAATCTTTTTTAATAAATCTAAACAATTCACTTATGTATTATCTTTGTATGTTAAGATTAAATTTAAATGATGCTTTTGCATTTCAAGTACTTTTTATGACATAAACGTTTATTACGAACGAGAAACTATGATTTTATCGGAATTTCAGACAGAAATAAAGGTCGCCAAATCGTAGAAGTAAAACAGCAGCCAACTTGCAAGTCTTTTGAAGTGTAACCCTAAAACCACAAAAACGAAAAAGTGGGAAAAGTGGGCGGAGCTCATGAAAAATCCAGTCAAAGAATTTGCGCGACTTTTAAACTTGATTACTTTAGTTGTAGTCAGGTTTGATACTATAACACAGCGATTTTGATGTGCAACCTGAAAAGTGAAAATTGAATATTTATGAATATTGGAGCTAAACTGAAATACTTAAAAATGTTTATTACTTACCTAAGTAAGTAATAACATTTTTTAAGTATTTCAGTTTAGTTTAGTTTGAATTATCGTCGCACTAGAGCTATACGAGGGCTATTTAAGTATTTCAGTAATATGTTACTTTGTAAAATGGGGGTGCCCCTTGTTTTGATAAATTGTTTTTATAGATATTGTAATATTTGCCTTTTTTAAACTCTAAAGTATTCTTATTCTTGACCAGAAAAATTGTTAAACCGATATGTTATATTCGATTTATATCATCGATCTTCATATAAAAAGGCTGAGGTGTCGACCTATTGACCGCGGTTCTAAATTACGAGGTCCGCCACCAATAGCAAAGGTGTACAATGTAGGAAGCTCGTTGCAGAACGAATGTACAGATTAGTGGCGGGAGTGAGGCTTGTAATAAAAAAACTTTCAGTGTCTAATATACAAGAGCCATCGAATGAACAAATCGACGAACTGTCACTAGTAATACAAAACGTTCCTGCACATGTTTTTGGAGACTATAAATTGTGCGGAGATTTTTGTCACCGTAAAATCAGTGACCCATCAGTTAACGTTATCAACATATTAAAAGAAGGCGGTATGCTTTCTGGAATCCAAGGCGAGACCAGGAGAATTCTTGTCTCTTGTTGTAACACTCTGATTTACAATTCGACAAACAATCCGGCAGAAATATATACGAGTCAATTCTGCCAAACAACTGGTGGCAAAAAAAAACGATTTTTCTAAAGGGGGATCAATTGAAAGAAGATCCAATGTTGCTGCTTTAGCTTTTCAAGAACTATCCCTGAAATGACAGTATTCAGTGAATAAGGCATTGGTTGGAGAAAGCTCTACATCACCCCATAGGAAATTGCTGCACAAGCGGAATATTGAAGCACTTAGGAAACTTAAAAGAAAATCCCTCTTTCCTGACACCAATAAAAGAAAAAGAAGGAAGCTAGCTGATCATATCAGTCGTGGGGGCGATGGGCATTATGGTGATGATCCGAATGTTCCTGATTTGGATGCTGCAGCGATTCGGGTGAAAACAATTGCACACCTTTCATCTTTACAAGTGAAATCTATTAAGGCATTGGTTCCCAACCGGTGGTACGCGTGCCACTGGTACGCGGGAATATTTCGGTGGTACGCGTGAGTGATGTGAGCAACATAATGCTATCAATAGCTTCTGTACGCATGAGCAGTGAGCAAACATATTACTTATTACTTTAAACATTAACATCATTTTAAAGAGAAATTAACTTTAATTAACTTCAGGATCGGATGTAAAACCTAGAACCCTTTGATCTTCCGGCAAGCTCTGCTATTTTTTATGCCATTTGTTACGAGTTACTTGTGTGAGAGTTGATTTTCTGAACTCTTGTACATAAAAATTAAACATAGAAGAATAACGAGGACTTAAGGGTGAAGATAAGTTCCATTACACCTAATGTTGATATTTTAATCTCAGGCAAACAACAACAAATTTCGCACTAAAAACTAAAAAAGTATAGTTTGTATGATGATAAATTTTTTGCTGAGTTTGTACTATTTTTTTTTATTTGTATGTTTTTAGGAATATGGGTAATAAACAAACCTGTAAATTAATACTGTTTTAATCTTTCTAATTCTCCTTTATTATAAGTATGCTATAAATAAACAAATATCTAACCATTAAATGTGAAGTTTTCTCAGGAACTCAATTCAAAAAGCCTTTGAACACTTTTAGAAGAGTGAATATTAGACGTTTATTAATATATTTATATATAGGTCTGGTGGTACGCCAAAATTTCTCAAAAAGTCAAGTGGTACGCAGGTGCAAAAAGGTTGGGAACCCCTGTAGGGATGAATATGAACATTTAACTCGAACCGAAGCCACGTCAGAGATATGGTCGGAGACGAGAAAGATTCAAAAGAATACCTTCAACAATTTTTAAGGACGTCGTTCAACGAAGAGCAACTACCCTCAGCTCCAACTTGGTAAAAAGAATGTTATACTAGGATAATATATCTACTAAGTCTCTGGAGTACGGTAGAGCAAATGAAGACATTGTACTGAAAGAATATTCAATAAAAAATAACGTAAAAGTGGAACGGTGCGGGATGTTCATCTGCCCAGATATGCCCTTTTGTTCAACACCAGACGGTTTAGTTGGAACGTATGGACTGGTCGAAGTCAAATGCCCATACTTTGCAAGAGATTCCAACAGTTTGGTTGAAACATGTAAAAAACACGCCATTGGTATTAAAGCAAGTCCTAATGGCTCTTTGCATGTGCCAAGGTTCCACCAATATTTTTATCAAATTCAAGGACAGCTTGCATTGACCAATAGAAAATGGTGCGATTTGTTTTTCTGGTGTCGAAATGACAACTTAACTTTTCGAATCGAAAGAGAAGAAGAATTTTGGAGGAAAATCACACCGAAATTGGAAACTTTTTATTTGGACTGCTGCGTACCTGAGATAGTCGATCCACGAGCATCACGAAATGGGCCATTACGTGAGCCCCAATACAGTTTGGATGCAATTGCACTATTGCAGAGAAAAAAAGAAAAGAATCGATTTATACTGACGGCTCTTTGCAAGGTGGTACAATAAATACAATAAATTGTGTGCTGGCACGGTGAAGGAGTTTCTTGAGTTTTTTTTTAATATAATTCAACAAAGTATGTAATGGAGATTACAAAATAATTTAAAATTTATTTTAATATTTCCGTAAATACTTCCTTTTTCCATTTAGTTATATCGCTCGCCACTTTCGGGACGAAAATATATAATAAAACGAGAAATTTGAATTTGGGTTCTGTGTTGCAGGCAGGACGCTGAAAAGCTGTGTTGGGCCGGATCCAACCCGTCGGTCCAACCCTCTTGCAGGGTAATGTGTTATGGCAATAAAAGACAAATATGATATATTTGGTCTCCCTCTTCCCCCTTTTATCGTTTGACCGGAACTTTTCCGACTGTCTAAATTTTTACCTTGCAGTACAGAGTTTCAACACGTTCACCTCGTAGTTTTGAGCAGCGGTTAAGTGACGAGGTCAGAACCTGAGCCGGTACCTAACGCAACCTTCGAGCGATAACCTAAGGTACACATACACCCGCATTTGTTTGTATCTTGCTGACCTATTATTGCCTTTAAAACAGCTAACGACATATTCATTATACATCGGGTTTCCACTTTTGCATTGGTAGGCCATTAGTTTTAACAAACAAACAAAGATTACTACGCCGACAATTAAAAGTATGGAACTAGATTTAAAAATTATACTGTTCATATGCCGAAGATAAGCTCGCATTCCGAAGTTTACAGGGATGACTTTAGAGCAGTTTATAATGGCACCACATCTCGGTAATTATAAATAGAAATATAATATATTTTAATACGAGTAAACCAGAAAAGAATTGACTGAAAGATCTTAAGATTTACAAAATTAATATAATTTTTTAAACAAATGAAAAAATTAAATAAAAGAGAAATAATCAAACAGAACGCCGTCTCAGCTCGCAAAAGAGTACCGGAACCAGTATCCGTTAGTCTAACCCTCTTTACAATCGAATCCTCTTTATCTTGTGATTAAGAAATCTTGCCGTGTGCACCACTCTCCAGAAAGAGAAACGCATCCCTTTTTTTAAAATCGCCAGATATATCATTTGGCGGAAATTGTAGTGCCATCTGGTGAGTCAGAATCAAAGTACCGTCGGCTAGGGTTAATTCTTAATTTGTGTAGAAATTAGCAGATATACTATTTATCATGCCCAATTAAGAGGGACTGTCAGTCCCATAGAGCTAATGCATTAATTTTTAAATCATAATTTTTGCAAAAGAATTGCTTTGCCATGTTATCCCATTTTCACCAGGTATGGGAATCATCATAACATCAATTTAAAACAAAATTGAAAAGAAAATAACATCCGGTTATTTAATTATTAATTGATAAAGTTTTAAAATAGTGTCGCCATCTGCTGTAATTTGTGGCATTTTAAAACTAAAAAAAATATAATTTAATAACTAGATAACAGTTTCGTTTCAAAATTTATTTCATTTCGATGTTATGTTCATTCTCAAACCTGGGACAAAAGGGCTAACATGGCAAAGCAATACTTGTGAGGAAGTTATGATTAGAAAACTAATGCATTAGCTCTATGGGACTGACAATCCCTCTTAAGGAATGACTCTTATCTGAACATTAACTTTTAAGAAATCTTTTTGCAATCACGCGTAGATTTCAATTTTATCGATGTTTTCATGAACGAAAGTTTTATTTTATATTGATAAGTAGTTCTGAACCATAGTTGGCAAATCATTGTTCAGAACTATTTTACCACTTCAATTCTAAGTTAATTTTTTTCAATAAATCATCTTACATTATATGGGATTAGATGAGTAGATGAAGTTAAGTTTCTGATAAGTAACATCATTGATTTATTCTTTTTTCAAGCTGTAATCAATAAAATGAAGAAATTTTAGAGACTCCAAACTGGAATTTACGCAAGGATCTAGAATAGGGTTAGATAAAGGAGATAAAGGAGGGGGTATGAGTTTTATCAGTTTTCCTTGCTTTGTCATGTCGTTGTAAAATCTAATAAAGCTTGCAAAACAATTTAACTCTAATATTATTATTGTAATATATGTATCACTGCAAAATATTTTCTAAAAGTTAGTAGTAAGTCTTTTTTTTGTCATAAATCAGATTGCTACTTATTTTTAGCCTACTTTTCTTTTTTTAATTCGAAAGAATTAAAAAAAGTAGGTATTGACATGCGGTCTATGTCCGTCTGTCTGTCCGTACCCCTCTTAAAAAAATCGGTTCTATACATCTGATCTTAAAAATTCTTTTTTTTTTTTGTTAGAAAGCTATGACCTTAGAGACCCAACTTTCATACTTTTTGTCCGCCTGTCTGTACGTCCAGACGGACATAAATATACTATCTGTCGGCGAATTTCCCATTTAATTAGCATTGAAATTCAATTTTGAGTCATTTAAATCACTGTTGCCAAATCAACAATGGCATGAGAAACTCTATTTAAAAATATTTGAAGCAAAATAATTTTTTCATGAATCATTTTGGAATTACGACATAAAATGTAGCACGATGTGATTCTTTGATTGTTCATTAATTGTTTACCAAGAAAGCGGCAAGGCATATTTTTTGCATAGAATTCTGCTTAGCTTTAATTTACATTAATTTTTTTAATGCAGTTTGGAGTAGTTTCATTATTTTTGTTATTAATAAATATTTAATTATTCTTCGAACTACAAATAAATCGAGCAGACGATAAATAATATTAAGTTATTTGTGAAAGAATATTAAGGAAAATAGTTGATTTTGGCTTTTAGAAGTTTAAATCATAGCTGGATGCTGTGTTTAGCGATTTTTTTCTAATGTGTGTAAATCTAGTGTAGAAACGATTGTTGATGATATTTACTGTTATGAACCTAGTTGTTTCCCGATTAGAATTTCAGTAAGTATTTAAGTAACAGGAAAGTAGGCTATTTTAGTTCTTTAAGAACTTCTTGTTTTGTTGCTAATGGAGCATAGAAAATGAATAGTAATGACTAGTAAGAGTAAAAGACCCCAGTTTATCAGAAAGGGGGCTCGAGAGGAGCCCAGGTGTAAACAAAATCAAATTTTGTATAGTAATTTATAGTTACAAAATAGTATTTTATCAACTGTTTTTATAAAGAGATGATGGTTTACAAATATTATTTTTAACACATAGCTGCAAAATGTTTAAATCAAATCAAATTAAATTAAATTAATTAAAAATAGAAATTTTAAAAAACGAATTATCTTACTACTAATCAATCTGGATGTTTCATATCCCTAAATTATTTCAAAGAAGGCAGACCATGTTTAAAAGTTTATTGGCAGATACAAATTCGAGCACAAGTATAATGCCACTTAAATCAGAGGAAGGCTGACCGAATAGAAGGACGTCACATTAATGAAACGATTTAATGGAAATAGGAAATAAACAAGTAGGTTTGTAACAGAATCTGTCACTTAACCCTCTTCCACACAACAGTTGTGTTTAACAGGTAAAAAGGCGACAAACACAGAATTAATATTCTTTATTAAACATTTACATGCTAAATTCGGCTAGTTTCATTTATTTTATTTCGAAAATTCAATAATTATTACTTATCGTTTGCAAAAATTAATTTATATTTTAAAGAATAAATATGTAATATTCCTCGCTTTTAAATAGAATTAAAATATTTCATATCAACTTACAAAGAATCTCGTAGTGAAATATATTTGGCGTCATTTCAAACTGATCGATGTCGCCAAAATAAATTTATTTTAAGTTATTGTCTAAAAGAATTAAAGTTTCTCGAGCGATTGTTGCGAATGGCAATGGTGATTTAATTCTAATAAAAATGGCTTCCTATGCTTTTTAAATGAGCATTAAATTTTGCTGTTTTTTAAAAAATTGAAGTACTTCGAATTCTTTTCTGAAATTTTCAATGCATTCTAATTTCGATGCGCTAAATTTTTTTGACGTATCTCACTTGTCCATAGCATTTTTAGTTTGAGCTATGAAAGTGGGTGAGGACAGACAGATGGACTGAACGATTATAACACCTTCCACTTTTTACGTTATAAACGTAGTGTGGAAGCTAAGAGAGAGGCGATCAGTGGTAAAAACCACTAAATCGATCCACAAATAGGAAGACGCAGGATTCAGTCAACAAGTTTTCTTCTGATCTAGATTACCACAGAGATAATGAGCACATAACCTATCTAGGCCGAATCGTCCAATCCTAGATGTACTAAGTGTTTGTAAAATTATGGTGATGTTAAAGTACTAGATATTAGTTTTAACCACGTAGACAGAGTAATGATAAACTTGACGACACTATTGGCCTTAAGTGACAAAAGATTTTTTTTAATAAGTTGTCTTCTTGCAATCTACGAGAATGTAGTTAGTAGACTGTTCCATACAAATCCTATCTACGAACTATTTATAAATTAATTTCATTTAACTAAATTAAATAATACGATGAAAACAGATTAGAATTAGTTCCACTTGGTTTGGCGCACAAAACTAAAAGTTGTTTAACTTTTGTGTTAGTGTACTTTGAAAATCCTGCTATAGCAACTGATTTTTGTGGTTAAATCTTGTTATACTTACCTTGATTTAGTTAGCAACAATCACAATTTTTAAAAACTTTCAATAGTTTGATAAAAACTGAATTTATATAGGTACCATAAAAAGGGAAAATCAGAACAGCAGGGTGAATCGGAACAAAACTTCCCAATTACACAAAAAAATTATCTCAATTATTTTACAATTTTTAAAAAGTTGTACTTGCACTTTTGAGCTAAAACAAATTTTTTTTGCTCAAAAGTGTAAGAGCAAAACGAGACCAAAACTCTTAGTCCAAATGTAAAATTAAAAAAAAATCATTAGTTAATTTTTTAACTCTCAAAATTTAAAAGTGTTCAGATTCACTTCATTTTACAGTAACGTTTAAACCGCTGAGAAAAACTTAAAATACTCTTCTGAAATATGGATATTGCTTTTTTCAACAATTATAAAGTACAATATAAACCGGCTCCCGTATTGTGGCGGTAGAGAACTGGTTTGGTGAACTTTTCAAAAACAATTAACAACTTTAACATGAAGATATGAAGTTTTTCAAACCTCTCCAATACCCAGAGAATCTCAAAAAAGTTAATACTTTTTTTGAGGGAAATTTTCTACTACCCATATAATTATGTTATTCCTCATAAATTAAAAGCCGCAATGTATTTTTGGTTATTTACTAATCATTTTTATTCGTAAAAGCCCTAATAAAAAAATCCTGGCATTCTATTTATATTTCGCCATCTATAAACTTGTTTTAAAACTCTTTATTAAGCTGAAATATAAATCAAGTTCTCGTTTCGAAACTAAAATATTTTACTTTCCATATCTAAAGAGGGAAGTTTAGTTTCGAATTAAAAAGAAATAATCAATTTCGATTCACAAACTAAAATATGTTAATATAATACGGGATAACTTTTCAGTATGTTTGGCACTAGTCGAGAGTTCAAAATTTAATATTTTGGTTTTTAGAGCAACATTTTGTCTAAATAATTAAGATAACATTGGGAATATGGTCTTGATATGATAATGGGACCTATCTTTAATTTTCCCAATTGGTGAAGAGAATATCATTATAAATAGATGATAAAATGGGATTTAAAGAAATATAATGATATGGTTTCATTTGAAAGTTTTTTTTAACACTTTGATCCGTGTAGCTCTAGCGCGACGATAATTCAAACTAAACTTAACTAACATAACCTTAACCCTTTGATCTGTAATTATGCATGATCAGTTATTGATTTATCCAACTTTATTTTATTAATTAAAATATTCAGAAACAAACAAAAAATTATTCAGTAATTTTTAAATTTAGAAATTCTTATGCATTTCTGCAGGTTGTCGGAAACTGGTTCCTTATACTTCTGCATATTTAAATCACTATTATTTATCGCGATTTAATCCTTAGTAATTGTTTCACCGAATTTAGTTATTCAAAGCTAAGATTTCCTTTTTTTAAATTTTGCATAAATACCTTAAGTGACAGGAATTTTTTAATCGCTATGTTTAGCAAGCCCATTTTAAAAAAATGAAATAAATGAATAAAAAATGGAAGTTAATTTTTTCAAATCATACATCCTCTTGAGTGTGGAATTGACCTACAATTAAATATTATCAAAAAACCAGAAAAGCAGAGGTTTTCGAAATTTCGAATGATGAGTATTTTCTTTTTAAATTAGCTTTCATGATTCATCATTTCATGATTCAGGTTTTCAATGATTCATCTTATTGAATTCTTAAATTATTTTTTAATTAACTTTTAACAAGTATTTCTGTTTTAACTCTGATTAGTTGTCTTCTATAAGATTATGTTTTCTATTTTTCTCGAAGAATTTTCAAGTAAGAAATGTTTGACTAAATGGGTACTGGATACAAAAAACATTAACTTGGGTTATAGCAGACTGATTTGTTTTTCTAAATATATACATAATAATCATCATCATATAAGAATTTCAAAAATAATTGAGAAAATGAAAAAAAAATGTGTAGGGCAAATTAGATGATTCTTATTAACTTGATGTGGCTTAAATAAAACTAAAAGTTGACAATTTTATAAACAATAAAATGTATCTGGTAAATTGCTGTTTAAGGATTTTTAACAGTTGAATTTTAAAAATCTTAAAACTAGATAAAGTATCAATATTTGATGCCTACTTCTCACGTTTAAACCTGACGAACAAAATCTGATTTGTCCATATTCAAACGAACTAATTTTTTTCTCATGATGAGTGAAATATACCACTTCATGTGCTTTAGTGCTTCCTTACAAAATTCATTAAGTCAAATTTTGGTCATTTTCAAAATGTTAACTAACCTATTCTTTGTTACTCCCACCCAGTTGCTTGATTATCTAGAAAAACAATTTTTGTACTTAAGGGATTTTAAGGGATTTTTTTTAAGGTTTTGCTTGTACAAAGAGATATGACTATATATAGAATTCCGTTTCAGAATGGGTTTTAGTTTAAATTAATATTATTATAATTAAAATAGCTGAAAAAGTTATGTCAATCTGGTATCCAACATAACTTGTAACAAGCCTGCTAAATACGTAAAGGTTAAAAGAGCATAATTAAATGCTAGATATGTTAGTGACTACCATAATAACATTGTAGATAACCCGGCGTTGTTTTTTTAATGGATAAAGAAGCATGATTTGTTAACCGTATTCCTATGTGAACTTTTTGAACATTGTATTTAACATACTTTTCTCTGACCATTACTTTTTTCTATTTTAAGAAGGAAATTTTACATTCTTTTCATCGTTCGTTTCCTGCATTCATACAAATAAATCTCTAAATAAAAGAGGAACGCATTCGGCGGTCACTACAACAAAGTGGGTTAGAAAAACTCATTTTCGGTTTCTTTTAATCTTTTTTTCTAAAGTGCAAAGCTGTTATTCAAAATAATGAGCCTAGTTATAGGATATAACGATTTTTTGAGACTTTTGGTCTGTATAATAAGAAACATATTTATTTTGTTGGAATAAAAAAACTCTCCCTTTCAAGGATTATATTTGACTTTTTCCAAATGAGAGTGGAACTACCTGTATTTTCAGAATTGTACTACGTTTTATTTTGTAAAAGTACATTAAAATAAAAGTTGTCCTAAATTTTCTCAATGAAATCATTCAATTAATATTTGTTCACATCACCAGTTATAGGACTATTTTTTATTGAACAATCCAATCTCAATAAATTTAGCCATAATAATTAAGAAAAAAAATTCCAATTTCGAAAAAAAAGTTAAGAAGAGTTTACGAAATCTTAAACATGAAAAGTTTCGTACTTTGAAATTGCTAATGTGTAGTTATATTACTTACGAAGAATAAATTAAAATGCAAATAAATATTATGAATTTTGCTTGAGGATAAAGATAACATTCATAATAGTATAACTTTTTTTTATAGTAGGGGAGACCTGAGCTATATTTCCATGTTTTCTTCAATTTGATTGTATATTTTCACTTTTATTTATTTTAAAGTAAACATGATGTCATTGTCTTCCTCACAAGCTTATCTACAAATTAGCGGTACTACTTTTCCAAAAAGTAAATGTACTTTCTGGCAGCAAGTGGTTAAATACAAGCATGTTGAGCTGGAAAACGTGCCCCGTATGCGGGATAAATTTTCCTAGACTGCCAAAAAGTGATGGGGCAAATTTTCCAACTATTTTTAAAAAAAAGATTTAATACATTTGAAAAAAATTGTTATTTTTTCCATAGATTTATTGAAAACTAAAATATCTCAAAAGAGTATACCCAGAATATAAGTATTTTTTTTAAAAAAAAAGCCTGTTTATTATAACAAACTATTTAAACTGATTTCATTAAAGTTCAATATCATCTGGATCCCTTTCAACTTACATAAAACTTCCCCTTTAGTGTAACTATAATTTGGTGCTGTTTTCTAGAGGTTGTCTAAGTATTGTTAAAGTTTATAAAAAAATTGATTGACTAAAGTTTGGTGTGATTGCTATCCCTTTTTTTTGGAGAAGGCAATTGACTCAAAACTTTGGGTGCAACATGACACATTACCACTTTACAGAGTAGGGGAGAGTGGGGGCTAATGGGACAAGGGGCCTAAAGCGGGGGAAAATATACTTTTTTACAAATATTTCTACACTACAGCATTGTAACAGTTAGATTTCACATTTTAACAACCAAAGATCAGCCATTAAAAGCTTGTGTTGAAGTGGAGAGAAGGATTGTTGTTTTGGAGAATCCAAAGTTAGTTAGAAGTGTATTGTTTTTTTCATTTTTAAAGTATTAAATAAAAACTTTCTATAAATTAAACTATAGTTTTAGTTAGATGAGGTATCATAGATTAAGATATTATGTTTCAAATACTGTGGTGAAATACACGTGTTTCTGTGTTGGATCATTTATAATAAACAACACTGTGGGGTCCAATGGGACACGAATAAACCTAGCTTTGTATGATTCTCTTGAAAAATCTATATAAATCTTTAATATCTTATTCGGTCAAGTTGCCAAAAACTTTAAAACTTTAATTTGAAATTTTTTGAACTTTTTTCGTCGTATAATAAGTGAAAGTTCAAGTAGCTTTATTGGTGACATTTTCCCCCTGCAATTTCATAATTTACATCTGAACAGAGCTTGGTGAAGATAAATAATTTGTTGTTGGTAAAATTTGCTACAAAGAAAACTATTCTTTGTTACATTGGATTGATTTCTGAAATAGAAAGCGATAAACTCCGGGTAAGCTATTTGAAGGTAAAGACTGTCTTTTTAAATTCATGTACCCTGAAAAAGAGGACAAGTTTGGGATAAAATTTAGAAGATTTAGTTACAAAACAATCCTTTCCAGTGATTCAACAAAATTTATGGGAGCATACTCGATTTTGAGTTTTAACTTTGATATTTCACCTTTCCGTGGGAAATAATGGTTTTAAAAAATAAAATTTCATTATGTATACATTATGTAAATGGTGTTTGCGTTAAAATTTTATTTTCAAGTCATTTTCTGATTCCTTTACTCTTTTTTGAAAATTTAATTAAGGCAACATTTACCTAGTCCCATTAGCCCTGCACCCTGTCCCATTAGACCCCACATATGGGGGCTAATGGGACATTTACATGTTTGTTTAAAATGCTCAGCAACTAAAATATGGTAATGTTTTAACATTTGTCGAATGACTTTTTAAATTAACGAATGTTCAGTTTATGAATATGGAAGAAAAGAAATTAAAATTCTTATATTTTTGCTGAAATACAGAGGTTAATAAAAATTTGTCCCAATAGCCCCCACACTCCCCTAATTATTCACGATCTATAGAGAATATTTAAGTTTCTGGATGCTTTTCGGCTACTACATCCATTCTTGATAGGCTTTAGAGTGACATATATTTCTTCAGAATAGTACGAGTTCATTCAACTTCCTTTTTCATTAGGAGACAATTTTGTATCGAGAGCAAGACTATTTTTCATTACGTGTTCATACATTAAAAAAGATTAATTTTTGAAATTTTAAGCTTAATTTACAAAGGTTGAAGCACGCTTTTCTACAAGGCATTGTTGGAAATCTTGCCCCGTGAAATTTTGGAAAACATGCCCCGTCGTCATATTTTGACTTTAATAGTACTTTGGCGAATAGAACTTTAAATTATTTTGAAAATGAATGTATAGTTAGGTAGAGAGAGAAGCCATCTTTGAGTATACGCAATGATAAAACTGTAAGTTTAATAAAAGTACGTTTGATTTAGGTTTGAATGTAAGCATTAAAATTTACTCAACGTTGAAAAAATCACAAAAACAGCTCTAACGACAATATACAACATCAACTCAGCAAAAATTCTTGTGGTGACATAAAACGGGTTGCTTCATAAACCAAGCAGCCATTTGGTGCCTCCTAACGGCTCATTTCTAGTATAAGGCATGGTGGAAAACTTACCCCATAGGAAAACTAGTTCCGGTCTCCCCTATGGCAAAATAACTAAAAGAAGTCAAAATAAGTTTCGTAATCAAATTTTAATGGCATAAAAAAACTACATAGCATATTTTAAGATAAGTTTAGAGTTTTCTGTGTGAAGTATTTTTTCTTTCATGCTTATGAGAAATTTTACAAAAAATAGAATTTCGAAATTAAGCCAGCTTTTAGAATTTCAATTTTAATGCTAACATTATATTTTTCTTCCAAAAAATTTTAGGATAAGTTTAAAAGTACAAATCTGAAATATGAGGACATTAAAACCATTTAATATGTGATTATGGGAGTTCAATATTAAAACACGAATTCAAGTTCTTCTGACTATTTCTCATTGGATTTTTCAACCGACTGTCAGTTAAATATAATTAGCGGTTTAGTTTTCAGTTTATTTTAAAATTGAGAACGTTTCTCGTACTTTAGACCTTAGTCCTTCCGCTAAAAGAAGATAGGGTAGGATGGCCAACCTAAGCTTTAGAATCTTATCTCCTCGGTTAAATAAAAGACACCTAATAACTGTTTTTGTTGCTATATGCTACACTTCTTTAAACAAAATAAAATAAAAAAATATTTAAAACGTCATAATTCCACCTCGAATTATAAAATTTATCACATTAAAAATAAATAAAAGTTTTCGTCACCTTACCCCACGTAGTGGATACGATGATAAAGAGATAAATTCAAAAGAAAAAAATTAACTTTACTTTCGTTTGCTAAATGATGTCATTTTGGTAGGCGCGTATTCGGTGGTTTAGATGACCCCCCGCTGCTCTGTAACTTTTATTGAGTTTTATATGATAATTAGAGGAGAGGAGGGTATTATAGAATACCATTTATATTTCAAAGAATAACTCTTTTGGTTTTTAATAAAAATCCACACAATCATTTTCAGTACATACTATAACTAATGGTAATGAAGGTCCAATGGTGAAACAAAACAGTATTCATTTTTTTGTCATGCAAAAATGTACTTTAAAAATTGTTACAAGTGGAGGATAATATGGAATAGTTCTTTACAGTTATTGAAAATTTAATTATACTTCACAGAACATAGTTAATTTTAACAAAAAAAATATTTGAAAATTCACGTTCAAATAGTTTTGTTTTTGAGTCCGTTTACAAATATCCCAAACATAATCTTCTTTCTCTGCTCCAGTAGAGTCAAAAGGAGCGAATAAAGAGCAGCTAATGAAAAAACGGAAAATTTTCCGATATGGCCATGGGAAGAAAGAACAGCTGACAAACATTTTGGAAGCTTCGGAGGAATTCTCATGAAAGTTAATGAATGTGAATAAATAGTTGTGGAGGCTATGGAGGTAAACTTGATAAATTAGGATATTTAAAAATCCTTAAAAATGTTCCGCTTATTTAAATGATGACATTTTGGTATTTATTTAAATGAGACATTGGGGTTTATAGTCTGAAAAAACTGGAACTATCAAAAGAAGCTGCTAGTCTTCAGCAACATATGTAGAAGTTGGACTTAACTGTCAAATTTAAGCTTTAAAAGTTCTTCCCCTCGGCTTAATTAAAAATTAGAAAACCTGAAATTTGAAGAGAAATTTCGTTCAATGTTTATACTACTTATAAAATTTTTTACTCTTATCGCGAACAATTAAATATAGTAAAAAACGAAAAATAAGGGGTCGTCATCTTACTCATGTCGGAATTCGACGTCTTACTTACGACAGATTTCTTGTAGATTATAAGCTATAAGCTGTAAATTATTATTTTAATTTTTTTTTGAAAATTAAAATAAAATCAACTCAGTCCCGCAAATCCAAAAATTATAAGAGAAGGGATTGAAAACGCTAATTTTCTTTGTACTTTTGTACTACTCGCAAAATATTCGATGACAGAATCATTTGTAGTGAGCCTTGTCATTAGAAACGCGGTTCTTGAAATTTAATTGATAATTTTCTAGTATATCTTCTCTAATATTGAAGATAAATTCCATTTTCGTCATCTTACCGAGTTCGTCATCTTACAATATTTTGCCCTATCATTTTATATCAAATAACTAAAAACAAAAAAAATTCAAAAATTAAAATAATGAATATATTCATTAAAAACTTTTATAAGTCGAAGATTGAGGAAATAGAAGCCATCAAAATTATTTTTAATGATAACTAAAAAACTTTTTTTTAATTTAAAATTATTAAATGAATTCTTAAAAACAATAACTCCGGCTCAAAATTATTTTTAATGATAACTAAAAAACTTTTTAAAATTAAAAATTATTAAATGAATTCTTAAAAACAATGACCGCGGCTCGACTATAGATAGAAAAAAGTATTACAACCAGTTTGTCGATAAAACAAAAACCAGCTCCTAATCTAATATTCTTATTTTATTTTTTATGTAATTTACCAAGAAGAATCCCCATTTTATTTCAATTCAATTTTCTTTGTTATTTCCTCTACCCGTTCCGTTTTCTTTGCTTTTCTTGTCTTCCAAGTAAAGCGTTGCTTTTGTTCGGTGGCGTCAGTTTCCATTCAGCATTCATTTGTTGTTGACCACCCTTTCTCACCTATCGTGTGTTTTCATTCATCTTGAGAGAAGCATTAGTTGACCTGCGTTTAGTATTTTCTTTTGTGTTGATGCAGTATTGTAGTGGGCGAAATATTCAACAGCAGTTAATTGAGGTAAGGATTATTCAAATTGTTTATTAATTATTTATTTAATTTATCGTAAGAGTTATTTAAAGTGTTTAGATTTTTAATTAATTTACTGGACAATTTTCTTTGTCTCTCATTGTGTTTCATAAAAAAGTAACTGGCAATACGTAAATTTAAAAAAAAAATGAGATTCCACTAGCGTGTTTTTATTTAAAGAATCGTTGAATAATATAAGTTAGTGTAGAATTTATGTGATATGTAGAAATTAAAGGTTGTAACGGTAGATATTACATAGAACCGCTTCCGCTAGCAGTTTAAATGAATATTGAGAACACATTATTGTCAAACACAATATTGAGTTCTGATTTGAATTTTTAGTTACCTACTTTCATTAACTTTATTTGTAAATACAGTTAATGTTCTTTGTCGTTTACTAAATTAATTTGCATTTCGAAGAATAATCATTTAGTGAAATTACTTGCTCTAAAAATCTATAATTTGTTTTTTGACGTCTCTGCTCAATTATGCATTAATAAACTTTTGAAATGTATATTAAAAATGATCATATTATTTATGCGAAAAAGAAATTTAAACTCTATTTTCAACCTTTTTCAGACACATAAAATGAACCATCAGAATACTTCAATGGGAAATGTTTCACATCTTGAGTGGCAACAGTTCTGCGTAATGTGAAAATAGTTTTTTTTTTAATTATCCTCTGCGTTTGGTGTTCTGCGTTACTTGAGCACAGAAGCAAAAATACGCTGAAGAGAAAAATTTGAAAGAAATTATTTTTATTTCGCGGAACTGGTGCAACTCAAGACGTGAATGATGACCATTGTGATGTGCTATGGCGTTATTCCAAACTGATTCTTGTCACAAAAATAAATATTCATCCAAGTTTTATTTTAATTTTAAATAAATATAAATAAAGTTTATCGTGTGTTTTAATGAGGTGGAAACGGTGAAAATATTGAAAAAAAATTTAATATTCTTTTTATTTAAATGGACGTTAGATATTTAGTTCTTTAAATTTTAAATATATTTCTTATTTGAATTTTTAATGAAATTCGGAATGTAGCCAATAATAATATGTTTGCTTCAATATGGGATATCATACATTTCTGTATCATTTATAGTTAGGGCAGTGAAAGTGGGTGACGAAAGAACAGACAGACATACGCAGCTTTTTTAAAAAAAACTCCACTTTTATAGTTCTAAACGTATTGTGGGAGCTAAACATTAAAGTCAATTTGCCTAAATGCGGCAAGATTGCAATTGCGTTTTTCTACAAATTATGCATACGTCTTATAGTGTACAAAAAACAAAAAAAAAGATTTTAAAAAACTTAAAAATTTACTTTTACTTAAATTTTTTTAAACTAAATTAATCATTGTCGCATTTACGAATTTTATCTGTCGTTTATGGAAGAAAATATCGAACTGCGACACCAAAGATCCGAGAAGAATTTAATTTTAATTCTATAAATTCTATCCACGCCTTTGATGCTTTATTTCAAAGCAATTACTATTTAATGATTGATGGATTATTTAATGATAAAAAATTCGGTTTTAAGATGTTCTTTATAGTATTATAATTTCATGGAATTACTTATATTTTATGTAGATAGATAATTTACTTGCATTATTAGAACTCGCTATATTATTATCACATTTAAAGAAACAATTCTTGATTGTGATATACATTTTATCACCAATAAAATTAAAAAAGACTTTCTTTGCCGTTTTAAATTGTTGATGATGAAATTGTTAATTTTTTTTATGTCAAAGAAGTTTTTAAACATCTAATATTAAGGGCTAAATACTTGAGATAAACTGATGACTGAATACTAAATACTTTGAAATTGCCTTATCGCATTTAAGATGAGTTGTTGAAAAGAAACTATAAATGGAGTGATACTTGGTTCAATAGATATTTAAAACAATGTTATTAATCCTTTGATGGATACAGAAATAAATATCCGTACCCATCAATGTCAGGTTTTCCAGCAACACACATAAAATTTACAAATTTATAAATGTAATAGTTTTACCTAAAGTTATCAAAATTAAAAATACGGAGGAGTTATTTAAAATGATCTGCTACAAAAATATAATTTGAAAAAAACTTTAGAAAATTAAATTTACAGTTAAAAATTTTAATCTCCCGCAGTGAAAACAAATTTACATTTCAAGCCAATTCTCTTATCCCTCCGAGGGTTAATATAAATTTATTTGAGCTCTTTTTCTAAAAAAACAAATGTTTCGTCAAACGAATTTATAAATTAATGAGAAAATTCAAAGGACGAGAAAAACAAATAAATACATTTTGATTTTGTCACAGTAAGGCATGTTTTTCGAAATTTGTAATCGTAATACTAATATTAATCTTTGAATTTAATGAAAAAAAACAGAATAAAAATATTGCGTTTAAAAATCTTTTCTCAAAACTTACACTTTACTTAGAAAGAATTAAATTCATTTAAATAATTATAGATTTGTAGATTGCGGCATTCTTTTTAATTAGCAGCTAAAGTTTTCTTAAAAGAAAAATAAAAACCCGATCAATTGTTATTTCGGCGTTTCTATTGATAAAACTAACATTACAAAACACTCAAAAAGAAAGTTTAAATTATAAAAATATTAATTAAAATTATTTTGTTTAACAGCCGGTAATAATACGAGTTAACTATAACTATAAATAATAACTTTAATATCCATTAAATAAACGTAAGGATGATTATAATATTAAGCATGAAAGAATAGCTTAACATTTGAGGGGAACAACAAATATGAAGATAAACTTATGTCTACAAACTTTTGTAACAAAGTAAAGTAATATCTTAAATAAAGAAAGATTACTATCTCTTTTTACTATTAATAAGATATGTTTTATATATAAATAAATATATGAATATATTAGCTTCCACACTACGTTTATAACGTAAAAAGTGGAAAGTATTATAATCGTTCAGTCCGTCTGTCTGTCCGTCTCTCTGTCCGGCACCCACTTTCATAGCTCGAACTACAAATGCTACGGACAAGTGTGATACGTTAAAAAAATTCAGCGCATCGAAATTAGAAGACATTGAAAATTTCAGATAAGAATTCGAATTCGAAGTACTTCAATTATTTAAAAAAAACTGCAAAATTAAATGCTCATTTAAAAAGCATAGGAAGCAATTTTTATTAGAATTAAATAACCATTGCCATTCGCAACAATCGCTCGAGAAACTTTAATTCTTTCACTACGAGATTCTTTGTACGTTGATATGAAATGTTTTAATTCTATTTAAAAGCGGGGAATATTACATATTTATTCTTTGAAATATAAATTAATTTTTGAAAACGATAAGTAATAATTATTGAATTTTCGAAATAAAATAAATGAAACTAGCCAAATTTAGCATGTAAATGTGTAAAATATAGAATATCAATGCTGTGTGTGTTTGGCGCCTTTTTACCTGTTAAACACAACTGTTGTGTGGAAGCGGCTTAAGTGACAGATTCTGTTACAAACCTACTTGTTTTCCTTAGAAAGATGCGTTATACTTGAAATATTACTTCAGAATTCAGAAATGTTTTCGCAAAAATTTTGTTAAACCTAATTATGCAGCCTTATGTTTTTAAGATAAGTTAAATTATCAGTTTTACATATTAATTTATTGAATGCAGTTTTTCAAACAATTCTTACAAACTTGAAGCACTTTTTTTGTTGACTGTTTTTTGAAAATATTATTTTTTGTCAAATATTTTTCTGCTTTTTATGCACAAAATCATCTTGCTACTATTTAAACTACAAGCATTTTTCCAGTGCTCTACAGAATCTAAAGCTTTAAAAATGATCTTTCGAGTGAGGCTTTTTACCTGAGGTTGTATACCTGTGAACAAATTAGTCTTTACATTTGTCTTAACTCTTTAGTTTTCGGATTATTTGCTAATCAATTTTTATTTTTGTTTGATACGAAAATAATCTGAAGCTTGGAGTTTCAACGTTATCAGATGTTGCCAGTTAGCTTGCTGTGGTTTATTGTGTACAATATTTTATAAATAAATATACTTTACAACTATTATTCGATTATTTTAACGAATTATAAATTATTTGTTCTTTCGTTTTTAAGTATTATTTGGAAATTACAGTTCCTTGTTTAAAAATAAAATGTTATAAAATAAATAGTTTAAAAAAAGAACTAAAATATTGTGTTTTATCTGCCCTTAAGGATCGAAAAAAAATTACTTCGATTTCATTAAATACAATTTTCCTTATTTTATGGATGTTTATACAAAAATGTGTAAAGTTTATTATTACATGATTAATACGAAACTTTATGTGACCTTGAGTCGAATTATAATGTTAGTTAAAGCAGGTACGTAATATTTCTTGGTTGCTTTAATATGCTTTATACTTGCGAACTAGCACAAGTTCCTGTAAAATGTCTTTATTTTAAACAATTTAATAAAAATAAAGTTTGTTCGAAATTTTTTAAAATTTATTTTCATTTATAATTTTTGATTGTGATTTTTAATTAGAATACTGATTAATCCAAGATGTGTGAATAGAATTGTGCTTGAATCGCGTATTTTGATTAATTAATCGCTTCAAAAAATTGGCTTTTTATAAATACCAAATAGATTGCATATGGAAAAATATCGTAACTTTACAATTAGATCAACATACATAGGCATGTGATAATATAACTATTCAAATGTAAATATATGATTTAATATTTAATTCATATGCAAAGATCCTTATATAAACTTTTTAAAAAAATGTTCAGACCATTTCGATATTAAATTTCGACATATCGATACAAATGTAAATATATGATTTAATATTTAATTCATATGCAAAGATCCTTATATAAACTTTTTAAAAAAATGTTCAGACATTTCGATATTAGTGATTTGAATAAATAAAACACAAAAATGGTTTGCAATCGCCGAACAAAAACCTTTGTTATAGAATTTATTTGATAGTGATAAGTGATAGAATTAAGAGATCAGAAGTTAGATTAAATCAGTTAATATATCTTTTAAATATCAAGTCTTTCAGGAATTGCTGACTCCAATTTCTATTAAAATTTACAAACTCTGGCAAATTGTTATTAAGAAGTAAGATGTTAAAAAAAATTCAATAGGAAAATTGAATAGTTAATGTAATAATTCCAAAAATAATGCAATTACGTTCTTACGACTCTTAAAATAAATTCAAAAGTTCGAAACTTTCTCATGAACCGGGCTTTTTAGGTGAGTTGAATTTTTTTTACTAATTCTATTGTTTATTTGCGATTCTTCTAATAGCAAATCTGCTTTTAATTTTTTTGCTTCTCATGTTATGAGAAACCTGATTGTATTTCGAGTAAGTCTGGAAATACTATTTCTTTATATTTCAAAGTTTATTTAAATAAATTACTATCCAACATTTCTTGACTTGTTCAAACATCTTTACTGAAGCGTGAAATGTACTCTTGCGTGAAGGCATGAGAAGGAAAAATGCTACTACTATAGGGTTACGGTCACTATAGAGGAAAATACATTAAAAAAAGCTGCCTTTTTCAATATTTTAGGAATAAGTAACTGCTAAATATAAGGTAGAAAGATTATCTTGCAAATCTAATGATATATTGAACCATATATTTTTCGCAAAAAAACTTAAATATATTTTTTATGCATCTAAACTTTGAAGTATTTAGACAAGTTACTACAAATTTAATTAAACTCGTATTTTTAAAAGTATAATATATATTCCTTAAGGTATGAATGAAACAAGTTATTTTTTATTCTGAAAAAAGAAAACTTAGTTCTTTTAAATATAAAATCCGGCTCTTAATATAAACATGCAATGGTCAAAAAAATAATTTTAGTGAAAAATTCGAAAAAAGTAGTTATTTAAACAAAAAGTACTGTATTAGATGTAACGTTTTATAAAAAAAAAGCATTTTACTTAAAATAATAAAAATTATTTTGTATAATTTAACAGTATTAATTATTTAACAGTTTGAGCGATGTTCTGCATCATTTTAATATCTTTTTATATTAGTCATTTTCAAAATGATTGTGATGCAATTACTGGTGATTATTTTCTGTGTATAATTTATTCACTAAGTAAGGAAATAATAACAACTGTTCAAGTTATTAAAAAATTACCCGAAAATATTAAATTGATATACCATTTTTTTAAACTTTAAACTGAAGTTTTTTTTATAGTTTCATGTGTAAATGATAAAATTTAGCAGCAGTTCAATCAATTTATTAAAACACTTAGGAAGAAAAATACTTATATAAATACCAATTTATAGGTGGACCAAAATTTATTAAGTTAAAAATAATTTTATTCTCGATTTTATATGTTTATAATTTTCAATTGCATCACTCATAATTAAAATAACACGGTTTAAAAAAAGGTCATTGAGGAAATATATTCTCAGCTAACGGAAAGATCACGACCAAATTCTTTAGCATGTGTCTCTCACAATTACATACAATTTATTAAATCCTTTCTTTACACGCGCGGGTCATTTTTTTAAGAACCCAAAGTAAAACTTTTTCAATAGGGCGAGTTTCTCTCAAAACGTTTTCAAAGTGTTTGGAAAAGTGGTGAATTCCATGAATAATGCAAAAAATACGAATTATTGGGTAGTAAGGAATTCATGTATTCATAGTTTATTCATTAAATATTATGAATAAAAAAATATAAATAGATATTTTAATAAATGAATCTACTTTTTTTAAGTTAACACGAAAATTTACTACGTATTTAAATATTAATTTCCTAGTCATATATTTGCTTTATTATCCTTATCTATAAGTATTGGGAAAAGTAATAAAATACTTTTTTATAAATTCCTGCTCTCTAACAATTATTCTGTCAAAGTTATCTTTACCGTCTACCGATCTTTACTTTTATATTTTGTTAAAAATACTTATCTCATTCTTTCACTCTCCTTATACATTTTGAGCTGTGGTCAAGTGAATAAGCCAACACTTGAGATGTTACTCAGAACCATTATATCAAAATTATTTTCTGCTTTGGGACTTTATACCACGACAGATTTAACATGCACTATTCCCATGTACATGGCGTTAGCTGTTAGATGGATATTTCTTTGTCGTTAACAATCCGTTTATAGGATGGCTAACACGAGGACCAAACTTGCGAAGGTATCCTCCGCTTATCTGCATAGCACTTTGGCTCTTGGTTAAGTTATTTAAGTATATGCTTTAATTTATATCTTCCTTATTAATCGTAACATTATTTCTGGCTTTGATGAGATAATTTTTTCAAATCTATAGGCCACCACTTATGGATGCGTCTTCGCTAACCCCTAATGGATATAAAAATTCTACAGGTTGTTATGACACTATTATAGTTTTTGTAGCAAACTGCTTTTTTAAGTTAGAAACAATAGCATTTCGCACATTAAACAAGTAAAAAATAAACTGCATAAAACACTAGTTTCAAAGAGACATGAAATAACCCCTAAACCAAGTTTATTTGAATTATATTTTATGTTCCCTGATTTATTTGTTTCAATATTCCATGCTAAACCCAAAACAACCCCATTCGTCCAAGTATACCCCCTATTTAGCAAAAATATCCTTGTTTTATATCACTATATTGCATCTAGATAAACTTCAAATTTATTTAAATAAACTTATTTTAGTATATTCAAACTAGTAGTTTGTAATAAACGTGAAAAAAATTACCCCTAACATAACCTGTTTACAGCGGAAAATGTTAATAAAGGATGGCTTCTATTGGTATTGACTTGTAGGATGAGCATCTTTCACTTTGTTTTATGAGTTTACTTGTTTAAATTTTTTAATATTTTCACATTTATCGATCTATTATCAAAACAATTTTAAGTGCCTAAGTTATATCATTATTGCATTTGTTATTTACCTTCAGAAAATGTAGTTTGTTCATAACATGTTTCTGTAATCAGTATGACTTTGTTCTATCAGATGTTTTATGAAATATTTAAAATATATTTAATTTTTGATGTAGTGTGAACAGAAAATGTAAACTAAAACTTTTCCAGTAGTATAAAGTGACTTTTTTTTAAACATCTTTCTGATGTCATTACGATATTAATAAAACATCAAAAGTTGATCGTAAGCTATCTTGCGTTACTGGTTGTGTTATATTAGCAATGCAGCAGCATTCATTTCAAAAATCTTTAGTTCACCAAAAAAATAGTTTTTTGATTGAAAAGAAATACATATAACTATTTTTAATAATAATAATAATAATTTTTTATTGCACAAAAATAACAGATATTAATTTGAAGGGGAAAAAAAATACAAAAGCAATTATACAGTAGATAGAACACCAAGGGTCACAAGGACCATATTGGCGAACGTAAAAAAGTACATGGATGTAAATTTACAAACACAGAAGCACTTACTGGTGTTTTAAACAAATATTTCAGTATAGAAAATTTTTAAGGCAGCAGCGTGTCTCAGAATGCTCATTTTGAGAAAATTACAGGTTCATGTAAATTTCAAGCGTCTATGGGTGGATCTGTCGGTACATAAAAAGCCAATGGTTTTTTTCCCTCCACGAAAACTTAGTGTGCACCTTTTAAAAAAAGAAAATTCAAAGCTTCTAAACCACGTTTGAAAGCGCCGAAAAGTAAAACTAATTAAATAACATGTAATGATACCTTGGAACAATGAAGACACAGTCCAGTAAGTGTTTCTACAATAACAGCATTTTCTGCAATTATTCAGCAATCCAAAATTTTATTTGTTTTGTTTGCGTTGTCTTAGCATTTGACTTAAACAAATAAAACACACGCTCTGATCAGAAGATGTTTCATAACTTGTTTTTGTACAAATACTTTTTACATTAAAAAATAATTATTATTCCTTTTTCAATTTATTTTTTGTCAAATTGTGCTTTTAAACTTTTGTTTCAATGTTTAATTCGTTAAACATACACTGCAAAAAAACGAAATATTCTGTACTTCTTATGGTTTAAAACTGTTGATGGGTTCTAATTTTTAAAAACTTTAAAATTCGCGGATGATTTAGTGGCAATGGTGTTGATTAAATTTTTAACAAATTAATTAAATTTAGTTATGAATTAATTAAAAAAATTTATATTTATGAGAAATTTTTAAGATTTTGAAGGCATTATCTGGGTGGGGGGGGGGGGGGATACAGTACATACATATTCCGGCTTGTGTGCTTGATCAGAGACCCGCTTATATAAGCCTTCGTCAAGTAAGACAGACACAGAAAGAATTTTTACTGTCACAGAGAAAGGAAGTACACCCAGGGCGAAGGCGGGAATCGAACCCGCACCCGTTAGAGCGCGCAGACTGCTATCTTAATGGTCCAAACCACTCGGCCATACGGGCCCTATTTTCTAGGTGAACGCCTTTATACACTTGGCTACAAAGGCCCGATAGGCTTCAACTTTCATTAATTTGAATTTTAAACGCATTCATGATTTTCGACTTATACAGAACATAATATAGAATTACGGATTTTTTTCTTGCTCTAAATTAACTGCATATAGTTCTAAATTGTAAAATATTACTCATTTTTACATTTTCTGATATTTCTTTAATTTTTAATGGATAATTCGAATGAGGTTTATTTAAGGTAAGATTTGTATTACATATTTTCAACCCTCCACGAAATGCCACTTTTCTGTGATTGAAAGGATAGATTATTTGAAGAAACATAATCGTAATTTAAATTAAAATATCAATATGAAGATATTCGAATTTACCACACAGGTTTAAACACCTCCTTAATTCCTTAACGACAATTGGCAAGTAAATTTGGCATGCGAAAACGAATTTCCCGAATACTTTCATCTAAAAAAACAAAATATAAAACAAATGAAGACCGTAGTACGGAATAATTTATTCATGGCCAATTAAGTTATATGAAAAATGAATTTTTAATAGTTAAACTGTTGAACGGTTTTATTCAGTAATAAAAGAGTTAATGGTATTCCCAAATGGATCGTTAATGACTTATAAACAAATTGAAAAAAGTCCGTCCCATAGCACATTTCAAAACTATCACACCTTAACCATTTTCACCTAGTTACTTGTTGATAATTTGAGAACAACTTATTTTTTGCACCAATAAAATTTTGCCTTTATTTTAAACTATACCCTTTAAAGCTGAGGGCTCTACATTTATTCATTAGGTTATCCCACACAAAGATGTACTATGTAATTTTTAAAAATCATACAAATTACAAAGAATTATATTTTTTTAAGCTGTGGTTTTTGTTTTTAGGATTGGAGGACACTTCAAATTCGGTGAAACTTCAATATGTCACCTTTAACACTTCATTTCATTCAACGGCTCTTACTGGCAGCTTCGTTCTGGACCCTTATTGCCATGTTGTTATCCTACCTTAGCCACTTACGAGAAGCAAAAATGAACAGGAAGCTTCTTTTACGAAGAATAGAACTTCTTGATAATTCCCTTGATGACCATTTAATTGCTGCTCTATGGAAAAAGAGACTAAACGAGACGTTGCAACAATTTGATTGGAAATCTTCTTCAAAATCAATATCAGATAAAGATATTTTGGAAATGGCGTCCCAGTCGTCTAACCTGCCTTTATTTTACCAAAAGAAATCGAAGTGGGATGCACCTAAAAATAAAAAAATTAAGTGTCTCAGCCCTCCAAGTATCTATGATTTAGATTTTAATAACGTTTATTGGCAAAGAATGAAACAGGGAAATGCTTCTTTTTATTTGTATAATGCTTATATTGACAGAAGAGTAGGGGTTGGAAAAGCTCCTTTGGTAAGAATAATTGCAATGATTGATAAGGTAATTCCTCCAACTAGTTTCTGCAAATTTTGGTATCACAGTAAAAACGTTTCAAAGCTCGTCGAGAATACGTTTGTAAAGTCTTCATATACATATATGTGGTATGACAAGTGGGGCAACTACAAAGATGGTATTTTACAACCTTATTTGATATCCTGTCCTGTGCAAGATTGGTCGATTATTCCTGACTCAGTATCTATTGTAAGTGAGAATTGTGAAAAGATCACCAACAACCTGAGGGTCATCTACAATAAACCAAAAATTAGAAAGGATTTTGCTGTTTGTGTCAAAGGACTTGATTTTTTGTTCAAAGATATTAGCGTCAGGCTTGTAGAGTGGATAGAACTGCTGAATATCCTTGGTGCAAAGAAAATATATTTCTACCAATTAGAAGTTCATCCGAATATATCCAAAGTTTTGTACTATTACGAGAAACAGGGTCTGGTTGAAGTTATACCATTAACACTGCCGGGTAGACAACCAAACTTACCTGGATTTCGGCATCTCTATCTCAAATCGAAACTGGTAAACAAGAGACAGAATGAGCTGATTCCCTATAATGATTGCCTGTATAAAAATCTTTATTCTTATAAGTTCGTTTCACTTCTCGATATAGATGAAGTCATCATGCCATTAAAACATGAAAATTGGAATGCTTTAATAAGAGACATGCTTTTCGTTTTAAATGATAGAGATTTCATGACGGCAAGCTTCAATTTTAGAAACGTATATTTCTTCGATGAACTTCAGGACGGAAAAGAAATGAGTCACGTTGCGCATAAACAAGGCATTCCACAGTACCTTCACATGATGCAGCATGTTTACAGGTCGAAAATCTACAACAGACCTGGATCATATGTGAAGTGCTTTCACAACGTAGACAAAGTTGTGTCTTTGCACAATCACTTTCCTTTGAACTGTTTTGGGCAATGCTTGACTCATGACGTCAATACTTCATTAGGTCATCTTCAGCATTATAGAAAAGACTGTGTCGATCCCTTACAGAAAAATTGCAAAGAATTCAAACGGTTTGCAGAGCGTGATACCTCAATATGGAGGTTTAAGGAGCGCATCATTCGAAAAACAACTGAAGCTCTTGTGGATTTGAATTTTCTGACGGATTTCGAATCAAAATAGTTACTAGCCAAAATATGACTGTAGTTTCAGAGAGAAAAACTGTTTTATACCAAGGCATTTATACTATCTGATTTACTGATAAGAATATTTAATTTAGGTGTTCGAAACTAGGTGTAAGCTGTTGTTGGAATTATAATAATGTTGTTTTCTATTATAATCATTGCGTGGTATGTCATTTATCTATTTATCTGGTATGGTCTTAAATTACTACAATGTGATACATTGAAGTACTTTCAAACATTCCTTTAAATTAGTCATCGGTTATTTAATCCAAAGTCAAGAAAAGACTGAGAAGAATGTATCATGTCATGTGTGATAATTTATGTAGATTACATAGAAAGGCATTTCTTACTACTCTATGATTAAGGAGACGCAGGCTATGCATTAAGTCTACTATTGTAAAACTTTTCTACTAGCAGAACTCCTTTAAGGTTCCTGGAAGGCATTGTTTTAATGTACTGCTCTGAAAAGGCGTTCATTTTTTTTGTGTATAGTTGCAATTTAAGCTAGGTTCTAATATGCATTGTTTTATTGTACTGCTCTGAAAAGGCGTTCATTTTTTTGTGTATAGTTGCAATTTAAGCTAGGTTCCTAATATGCATTGTTTTAATGTACTGCTCTGAAAAGGCGTTCATTTTTTTGTGTATAGTTGCAATTTAAGCTAGGTTCCTAATACGCATTGTTTTATTGTACTGCATTGAAAATGTGTTCATTTTTTTTGTGTGTAATTTGAATTTAGCTCTATTATTTAGTTTCATTCTCATCCCATTTAGTTTAATTAGTGTGTATTCTCTTGTTTATCGCACTTAACCTCTCTTGTGCTGATAAAGTTGAATAATTTTTCTTTCAATTTTTATTCTACATTTTAAAAAAATGTATTGGATGTTTAATTTGGAATTGTGTTGTTTGAATTATTTTAATTTTGTGTTATCTGGTTATGGTTTCTTTATTTTTTGTATTTTATTTTGAACATTTATTATCTAATTTTGTGTGTTTTAATTTTATTTCCGGAAAAATAAATATTCAGAAAAGATTTTTTTGTTTGTTTTTGAAAACTCTGCATGAGGAAATATTCTAACAAAGGGCTTCTTGCTGATTTGCTTCTTTAAATTTCGGCTAGTTAAAAAGATTATTTTCATTCTCAAAGTTTTTCTTTTACTTTAACATTAGTTTGCTTAGTAAATTACGGGACATATTTAACTTTTTTTATTAATATTTATATATTTTTTGTTAAATTGTTCAGAAATGATTCTATTATTTTTTAAGATAATACTTTTTATATTCTTGACTCTTTTGTGTCCCATACATCCTTAATATTAAATTAAACAACGAATAAATGTTTTTATATAATTTTACTAAAAATAATTTAATAAATAAATAATCCGCAAATTTTATTGACATGTTAAAAGCAACACACAGTAGAAAGTTTAATTTTAGACAGTATTTTAATATTGCATGTATGCACTGTTAAAAATTATTCATATTAAATAATTAACACTGATTTATTGATGAAATTGTGACATCTCATTTAACAATTTCTATTTCAGCATATCTCCAATTTTTAGACTTAATGTAACTTAACAAATGCTATTAATTAAGCTATTTTAAGACATTATTATTCGAAAATCTTTATTCTTAAAATTTTAACACAAGTAAATAAGCAATTTAAATTAATTTTCTTTACGTATTTAAAAAAAAAGTATTAAATTATTAAAAGTATAGTAAGGAATTTTTTAATGATAGGAAAATCGAGGGTGTGACCTTTGAAACCGTCTGTGTTCAAGCGAAAACTTTTGCAATTTATTTTGCTTTGCAAATGGAATTGGTTTCAATTTTCAATATTTAAAGTCTTGATTTTATTCTAAAAATAAAATTTACAGAATTGAAGAACCAGAGGATGAAAAACCAGAAAGGAAATAGGACCTGTTTATATACGAACTTTTAATTATTTATAGTCTTCTGACACCACCCATATGCGTATTTGAATCGTGTAAGTCATTGCTTAAGTAAAGATATACTGCAATTTCATTGAGCTAAACTCTAAAATAGATAGTTTTGTTTATAAAGTTAAAAGAGTCAACATAAAATCTATACATTAAAAGCTCAGTTAAAAGCCAAATTTTTTTTTAATTTAGTTTAACCGAATAAGAATATGTTTTTTCTTTTAGACACAATTGAAGAGCTGAGTGGAAGAACGTGCTAAGTGATATTTTTGAAAAAATTGAGATTTTTGTGTCAATATGATCATGTTATTACCTGCTTTAAAGATAACAGCTTTCAATTTTTTAGAAAGAATTCGATTTCGTATATTTTTCGCATACGAAGTTGGTTGGTGCACGCGTTTTCGTCACTTTTTCAATGGAAGAACGTGCTAAGGATCCTTAGCAATTTCTTCCACCGAAATCGCCCGATTCTAGAACGAGCGTTCAGTGGAAGTACGTGCTAAGTGACACGTTTGCAGAAATTTTTCAGAATTTCGCTTGCATTAATAGCAAAACAAATGGTTCTTTTGTAGTTTAAATCAAAAAGAATTCAACAAAATGTAATTAATATTTCCTAATTAACTTTAATTATTAAATATAATCAATGAAATAAAATTTATATTGCGTAAAACTGGGTTTTGAGTGCATTTAGCAAAATAGGAAAAAAATGCATTTTGATTTTAAATTTAAACGGAGTTAAAGGTTTTAACATTTTATAAAATTTCGTCTACTTTAAATGTTGTCTGATTTTTATTGTAATAAACTTAGATAATTTAGCAGCGAACAGATGGTATAATTAAAACAAAGTTGCACCTGCTCTAGGAGATCGCAGTTCGCGTTAAAACAGTAGTAGGACGTACGGACAGAAACAAAATACCAGACGTACAGGCAGTTGGCCAAACACTTTTTACATTGTAGTCATCTATTTTTTTACTTTCGAACCAAAAAAAGAATTTTTAAAATCAGGCACTTTGGATCGGAAATTGAAAGGGATATGGACGGACGGACAAAATGATGGACGGACAGGCAAACGATTAAAAAGTATAAAAGAGATCTGTGAAGTCCTATCTTCCAAACAGAAAAAGAATTTTGAAAATCGGAAGGTTAGTACAGAAATTATGAAACGGGTATGGACCAAAATTACCTCAAAAATGTCACTTAGCACGTTCTTCCACTAAACGACTGCCAAAATCTGAAGCACTTCGGAGGAAGAACGTGCCAAGTGCATGAGGTGTCAAGCGCGTTTTGTAAATTTCGTGTTATTACGTAAATTACGGTTAAGCCAAAAGCCACCAAGCATTTTGAAGAACCAAACTAAAATATCATGCAAAAAAACTATGATTTTGTGAATGACAGAAAAGTTGCAAACTAAAAACTTTGAAGCTCATTATCTCGTTTTCAACCTTTTTGTCACTTAGCACGTTCTTCCACTAAGCTCTTCAATTGTAACTTCATATTATTTGACTTGAGAATTCCTATTAATAGAAATTAGTAAAACTAAAAATATATAATATTAATAGGGTGCTTAAAACAAGTGATTAATAAATAGAAAAATACTAGTCATATTTAAATGACGTTTTGTCTAATAATAGATAGATAGATTACAAAGAATAATATAGTTTCAAACACAAACTCTAAAAACCACATTTTCAAAACTGAGTCAAAAATGCTCAAATCTGAGTAGGTCGCATAGTTAAAAGAGCTCCGAGTAGGTGTTATTCAGGCCCAGGCCAATGAATGCCGGTTTGGGCGAGGATTACTCATCCTTTCATCCCTTAAGTGGGCCGATAAAATGAGGACCAAGCATGCTTGGAAACTAAACACTGGGGGTTCCGCGTGAGGTTGACCACCTATCCGGGGCATATGCATAGCACCCCAGAGCCCTTGTGGTCACGGCAGGCCTTAGGCCACTTATGGTCTGTTGCGCCAAGGAGTTTAGTTTTAGATGTTATTCAAGTTTGTAATTTGCATATACTCATATCTGACACCATGCATATACTTAAGACTGAAACATCTTGCTATAATTTTTTAAGCATCCAGGATTTGAAAATGAGGCTGAAATTGATTTTCAGTTGTGCCCATTTATGAGTATGTTAATGTTTCAAAAATGAGCATGGCTGAACTAGCATTAAACGTAACTTCGTGGGACATCGTACACTTTACTCCACAGATTTAATGAACACATCTGTTCCATTGTACTCGGGCACCCCCATGATTAGTTGCGGATTTTCTCAATTATTTTCCAGTACATATCCGATATATAGGATGACTGGTATTATGCGAGTCTCCGCTATTCAGATAGGACTCTATCTCGAGGCCAATACGATAACCACTCGGCCACGGGGACCCCTACCTATATCAGTAGACACCTATCCATAAGAAAAAAAATATTCTTCCGCGAATACATTATATTCCCGATATCAAGTGTTCTTCCCAAAATAAGTTAAAAATAAAATGTTTTTTTCGTTAACAATTAAATGTAGCACACTATATTTCATACAATAACATATTACTGTGAGGAGCGTTTTGTCAAAATCGTAACAAGTGAAATAACATAAATAACTTCAACATGAATTTTCATGGTTTTTTTCAATTCATGAATAATTTGGTGAAAATTTAGTACATTTGACGAATGAAAATTAATTTTGTTTGATGCTGAGTATGTCTGGTATTCATAATTGAAATAAATCTGGTAAGATAATATTTAAAATAAAAGGTTTAATTTTAGAATGAAAACATATAGATTTACTAAGATTTAAAAGTGTTTTTTCCCCAGAGCACTACCATAGTAATGTATTAATGGGAATATGAATGGAATAAGTAGTATTAATGGGATACCATAGTAATATCTTTAAAAAAACACTCATTTAAAACTCCAGTCTGTTATATCGTTTAAAAGCACTTGATGAGTAACATCAATTTGAAGTTTGAAAATCAGTTTGTGTTTGTAAATTTGCTTTCTTCAGTTAACTTTAAACATCCAATTTGAAAATAAAGATTAATAATATTGTTTGCTAAATTTAATTCTTTATTAAAACGTACTTAAACGCATGCACATTAACTATTTCAAACTCTTATAAAATAATTACCAGCAAAAATACTTTCTTCAAAACTGATACCTTTCAAATACCTTTTGAAAAATTTTAAAAGGTTATTCTAAGAGATGGTTTAAATAGTTAAAATTTAAAAATGAAACTATTTAGAAATGTGAATTTTCAACTCAGCATTTTTTTAGTCGCTTTTTTCAAATGGATAAATATCATTTAAATAGTTGAACAGAAATGTTTCATCATTTGACCAATTACTAATGTCTCAATTTACCACTTCAATTAGTGAAATTTACTTGTGACAATTTTTTCAAAAGTTTATAAGTTTTTGTGTAGATCTTTTAGTTAATGCCGTTTTGTAATTATATGAATTATGCCATTATATGTAATCGGAATGTCGGATTTTATTACTTATCATTGACATTTATAATGTACTTTGCATAGCACCAGAATTTAAGTTGTTAAAACACCATTAAATTGCATCAAATAAAATTTCAAAACCGATCCTAAAAACTACATTATTGTTTACTTTTTACTGTCCAAACGTCTTGTGTTTTATTAAAAAATTTCGGAGCTTTCTTGTATTTTTGTTGTGTAACGTTGCAAACGTTAACTTCATAAACACGGTGAAAGCTGTCACCGTGTTTACTGAGTAAAGTTTCACTGCAGTTTTACACTGTTCAGACTTTTTTTATGCATTTCAAATTCGGGTAGTTAAAGTTTTCTGCTTGTGATAAAATAACAGCTATTTGAATGCGGAATAAGTCAATTCAATAGTAAAAGCTGCAATTTTCTGCATTTATGCACGCTAAAAAAACTTTTATCATGATTTTTGGGTGTACATTACACCAAATCTGGATCTAACTAAACTCAAATTATGTGCGGAACCTTCCGCAAAACGTTAAGTATCTAACTGCAATACGTCCATAGACTTAACAGCATGAGCAATCATAAATGTTGTGAGAAAAATGGAATCATGAAAATAAATGTGGATTCTATTTTTTCACATTTAGTTAGAGTATTTTTGTAATTGAAGTATTACAAGGTTGAGACTTGCCTTAACTGTTAAAAAAAATGAAATTTCAGGAGAAAATATTACTGATTTTAACGAAACTTTCCCGTAATGACTGAAAACGGGTTTTTTCCCTCTAAAAACGGAAAATGTCCGTAAACCACAAGCGAAGAGATGAAAACGGAATTTTCCCGTCTTTAGAGCCATACTTTTATTACCCTGTATAGAATTGGCGATAATGCACTAAGAATACACACAAGAAACTCGACCATCAAATACCTGTTTTACGAAATATTATTTATATAAATGCAGAAAATTACAGCTTTTACTATTGAATTGACTTATTCCACATTCAAATAGCTGGTATTTTATCACAAGCAGAAAACTTTAACTACCGGAATTTTGAAATGCATAAAAACGTCTGAACAGTGTAAAACTGCAGTGAAACTTGACTCAGTAAACACGGTGACAGCTTCCACCGTGTTTATGGAGTTAACGTTTGCAACGTTACACAACAAAAATACGAGGAAGCTCCGAAATTTTTTAGTAAAACACAAGACGTTTGGACAGTAAAAAGTACACAAAAATGCAGTTTTAAGGAATGGTTTTGAAATTTTATGTGATGCAATTTAATGATGTTTTAACAACTTAAATTCTGGTGCTATGCAAAGTACATTATAAATGTCAAAGATAAGTAATAAAATCCGACATCCCGATTAGATATTAGAATGGCCCATTACGCTAACAGTCTGCGCACTGTACCGGGTGGGGGTTCGATTCCCGCCTTCTCCCTGGGTGTAGTAGTATCAGTAAAATTCTGTCTGTGTTTGTCTTACTTGGCGAAGGTTTATAAGCGGGTATCTGATCAAGCACACAAACCGGAAAATAGATACACCAACCTACCTACCTACATACCTTTATGGGGTTTTCCCGCGCACTACTGATTATAAAGGTGAGTGTTAGTATATAGTATAACTTGTTTTGAAACTTTTATTATTTTAAATTTTTTTATTCCTATTCCTTAAAATATATTGCCTAATAACATGCATTAATACAGTAAAGCACCGTTTATACGACTCTAAAGGGCCGTATGATTATATTGGAAAACTTGGCCGATCCTATTTTAGAGAAGTTTTACGATTTAATAAAAACTCTTTTATCAGGGGGGACGGAGGGAATTTTCGATTATCCAACCTACCTCCAGTTCCAATTAGGTGCCGAAAATACACTTCTCCTATAGGAGTGGATTTCACTCTTTTGTTTTAAGAGTGTAGAGAGTAGCAAATATTCCGACGCGTTATAATAAAACTATTATCTCAATAAGCATGCCCTGGTGGATGTCGCTGTTTCAGGATTTCTGGTAATACGAGGAAAGGTCGTTTGCAGTGTTAATTTCCCAAATAAAGCAGCACCCTGATCATTTTTATGGGTAGAATCGGCAAAAGAACATTTTTCATTTCTTAACTATTCAAAAAAATCACTTTAATTAAAACAGGCATACTTTTTACAAACTAAAAAAATAAGCACCTTTAAAGGCCCTTAAATTTGAAAACAAAAAAATGGCATCTTCAAGAACAGCTGCGCATCCTGATAACATCCACAACATTTTATTATTTGTATGCAATGTTAAAAAAAAACATTTAATGACTTGAAAATTATTAATAATACATTGTGTGTTATTGATTCTTATATATAAAAAATATCAGAGGTCTAACTATTTGAACGTAATTTACAGACATTCAAACTTGTTTGGTTTTGGTTTGTCGTTCTATGGTCATTTTTGCATATGAAGCTAATTAGATGATGATGCGAACCTGCTCCCAGTGACTTAAAGGCCAGAGCACTAATCATTCAGCCACCAGAAGGGCAAATTTAATCTCGTGTTGTGGTTGTTGAAGATTATGGTAGATGGGGCATTTTTTTAACAATTATGCTAATACAGGGTGTTTCAAAATTGACCGGAAATGGAAAGGATGCAATTCCGAAATATTTACCCGGTCCCCGCCAATAAAAAACGGCTAAATAATTGGCCGTACTTTCGGTCGTGCATGAAAGCTTGCACTTGAGCTAGACAAGAATGTAGTACTTTTAGTTTAGTTTGGTTGAATTTACATCTGGTTAAAATTACAGGTTCAACATGTTTTCAACACATATCTTTTTTAGGAGGCTGTTCATTTCGATATGTTGCATTATTGTTACAAAACTTGATGTTGACATCAGTCGATACATAACAATTATTGTAATTTGCTTATTTATATATTAATAAAAGGACATAAAATTAGTAAACAGCACAAAGAAGGAGGGTTTGTATGGCTTAAAGGTGCATGTATGTGTAGTGGTTCTGCTATTGTTTTTGTATGGGTCGATCCTACAATAAGAATCGACCATTCAAAAATTTTTACATGTGTTTGCATATAAAATAGCCAACAAACGTAAATAAAGGATGGGGGAAATTATGGGTTTACTCATACTACGATATTTCCCACATATCCGCCATCAGCAGCAATAACGTGACGCAGTCTTAGAGCAAAATTACCAGCCGCCCGTTTGAAAATTTCTGGTGGGATGGCGTCACATGCAGCAGAGATGTATTGCTTTAGTTCCTCAATTGTTTCGGGATTACGACGGTACACTTGATCTTTTAAATATCCTCACAGAAAGAAATCACAGGGGTCAAGTCTGGCGAATAAGGAGGACAATCCATACCACTTCCTGTATGTGTGGGATAGTCCAACGCAATCATACGGTCATTGAAATGTTCGCTCAAGAAATTAAACAAGTCGGGCGTGCGATGGGGTCGGGCACTGTCTTGCATGAACCACGAGGTGCTTGCAGCGTCATCTAAGGCATTTTGAACCGCCACAAATTCACGAAGAATTTCCAGGTAATGGAGGGCAGTAATAGTTCCGGTTCTGAAAAATGGACCAATGAGTCCTTTGGAAGAAATGGCGGCCCAAACCATTAATTTTGGTAAACGCAGAGACGATGGAACTGCAACGTGGGGGTTTTCTGTTCCCCATAAGCGACAGTTCTGTTAATGTTGTCTACATTTATATCACCAACATCAATCATTTGCACCATATCGTTGGCGAATATCTCCCGTGAATTAGTTGAAGCAGCGGTGAGAGATTGCCGAGTTTGAATTTTGTATGGAAACACGTGTAAGCTCTGGCGCAGGAGACGATACGTCGACGTGGGCTTGATTTGAACCGTAGCTGCAACACGCTTTCAGCAGAAAGGCGACTTACATAATGGCGATCTCACAGTCTGCGTTATTTTATTAAACTCTCAAATCACCTATAGATACAGTTATACAAATACATGTCTATCAGTTGTTAAAAATTTCAAAAACCTGTCCACCAGAAAGCTGACTGTTGTCCCGTCCCAACACAGACACATTTCGACAAACTGTACATTTCCATCGCAAAATGTTTAGTGTTTATTGAATTTTCGTATATCCTGCTCAAATTTGAAACACACCAAATCATTTAAATTGAAATCCAAACACAAAAATTCCATTTTAGTAGTTACTAATCATTTTTAGTAGTTTTTTTTAGAAACTGTGATGTAACAGAATCTGCAACTGTAAAATTACTAGGCAATATGTCAATTCAACCAAACCAAACTCAAAACGAATGCATCACTTCATCAACGCTTTCTTGTGCTGCCCTAGTTCAAGGGTGAAGCCACAACCAAAATGCGTAACCAATTGGCTGTGTACTAGATTTTAAAGGGGTTGGGTAGATATTTCGGAATTGCATCCTCTCCATTTCCGGCCAATTTTGAAACACCCTGTATGTTTATTTGTTAATTTTAAGACTGTATTTTGTCTTTCGGATCTTAATACGAAGAGAGGATCAAAAGCAGCAAAACAGAATCCGGAAAACCTTCTTCAATTACAAAAAAATATTAATTTAGCAAATCAAACAAGTGAATTCGACAAAATTTTTAAACTGTAAATACAATTAAAAAAATGTAAAATGTATACAAGGTGTATTTTGTTGCAAGTTTTTGAGAATTTTTTTTTACAATTATTATTTTTAATAAAAAATATGTAATTAAGTATAATGTTAGAGGGTTAAATATATTTTAACTTAATAACTTTGCCAACCTGATAATTAATTTTGCTGTATCAATAAACACATAATCTTTATATTCTCTAATAAACAGGTGAAATCAGGCTCCAATCATGTCAAGTTAAAGTAAGATTTGCTCTATCTGTATAAATTATAAATTTGTTGAATGATAAATTTAAATAAATAATAAATTATGTATGCTCAAAAATTGTGTTTCAATCAATGTTTCTTCTGTAATGTATTTTAACAAATTTAATTGACCTTGATAGCGAATATTTCTGAAATTTGAAGAAAAAATTCTCTTTAGTTCTAAATATATATTAAAATATTGCAGTGTTTCAACTTTTTATATTAGTAAAAGTATGAGCATGAAATATGAATATCTTGAACGTTGAATTTTCAGGAGATCAGATACCTGCTGAAATGGCCATGACTCAAAAATGCTGTCTATGGAGAAAAGTTGAGAAAAATCTCAAAAAGTTATGCATATTTTTCATGCTATTTTTATGCAATTGTTATAATGAGTTAAAATCTTGTTTTATAAGTGCTTTTTAATTTTTCAAAATGTTAAATTTATTGTTTTTCTTCTAAAAATAGCCTTAGGGGAAAATTTTATAAAAGCACTTCATCAGATTTCACTTCATTGTTGCGAAAAGGAGCATGAAAAAATATACGTAACTTTTTGAGATTTTTCTGACTTTTACTAGATGGACATTTCATTAGAAAAAAACACTTGAGAATTAAAATAACGGGAAAATACAAAACGGAAAACTTACTTAGATTCACGGAAAAATATAAAACGGAAAACCTTAAAAACGAACAAATAAGAAACGGAACTTCAGTAGATTGAAGGAAAAATGAAAAATGGAAAACTTTAATAGCGTAGAAATAAAAAACGGAACTTCAATAGGGGGTTCACGAAAAAATACAAAAAGGAAAACTTTAACAACGAAGAAATAAAAAACGGAACTTCAGTAAATACACAGGAAAATACCTAACGAAACGGGAAAGTTCCGGCAACTCTGCTGCCGGTACTTTTTCCGTTAATTTCAGTAAACTTTTTTACATTGTAGGACTAACTTTGTCTTAGGTACAGAAAAATAATATAAATAATCACAAAATATTGTTGCAAAACTTTACACATGTGTATCTAATGCACTACAGTAAAAGTAGTTAAATTTCACAGTAAATGGGGAGGTAGCGTTGCTGCCCAATGTTATGTTACTTCATTTGTGGTCTAACCTTGCTCCATTTTTTTCGTGTACATCTTTTAGTTAAAGCCGTTTTAATGAGTTATGACATTCTAATATCGGCTGCTTAAATTTGTATGTTTCATAGCAATATTTTTAAACAACGGAATTACGTTTTCAACTCTATAAAATTGACACAAAGTTAGTAATTTTACAACAATTAATATTCTATTTTATGGTAATACATACGTAAAGTAGGAAAATAAAATATTTTTGAAGAGCATATTTCTTCTTTTCAGAACCGAGAGTGGTTTTCACTATTGTAAACATAATGCAACTTTTACACTTTTCAAAAGACAATAAAAAAACTTATAGAAGCTTTAAAAACCAATTTATTGAACTTTTAATATAGCTTTGGTTCTGCATTGATATGTTATAGGAAAGTTCAATTGTCTAATTGTGTGAAAATTAAAGATTAATTCTATTCCATTATATTCAATTCATCTGTCCACGTTGCAATTATTAAGTTAAGCATTCATATGTATGAATAAAAAAACAAGCATTTCATATTTCAAATGATCTTTATTTACAAAACATGTTTTCTCTACACATTTCTCCATGTACAAAAATGCTTAACAACAAGCCAGCCTTAACATTCAAACTGTGATGGGTATATGCGTAAACATTTCAACAATGTAAAATCTCATTTAAAGGAATAGAAAACTAATACTACATGTGTGTTGCATTTGAAGAGTTCTTTAATGTTCTGTAAATGTTTTGTTCTGTTTAAAGTTTCACAAGTTTTCGGAAATTAATTTGAGTATTAGCGGGTACATGGACTCTATTAGAACTTTAATGTAACAGTATAACATAAACGTATCAGTAAATTGAGTTATCACATAACAAATAAAAAGAAAACCAAAACACAAAATTAATCAATAACATAATTGAATACATCAACAAATAGTTTTTGGTCATGCTTACATAGTTTCCAAAAGTTTATAAAAATATTAAAATACAACGCTTAAATTCATTTACACTACTAGTTTAGTGCAAACTATGTTGATTTTGATGAACCATTTAGACTTGAGCCATACATTTCTTCAATCGAGCTTTGATAAAATTGTTCAATGCATTTCCTTCGTATTTTAAATGCAGCAGTTACAAGCCCCGTTTCCGGTTGCCATTCTTTTGCACAAAGCTTGATTTTAGTTGGAATTTCTGTGCGCATTAGTTTGCCTGGAACATAAAAGTAACGGTTTAACATCAACACACACAAGAATCATACCCTAACAAAAAAAATTTAGTTAAGGTAGGCGAATACCCAAAATTCTAAAAAAATTTATATTACTCTAATCTTTTCCAAATTGGGCATAGTGATTTCAAATATATTTAACAATGCTATTTAGGCATTTTTTAAATTTAAATATAATTTATTTATTTTAAACAGTGTTTTTCAACCAAAAAAAGGGGTTTACTCTAACAAGTCTACCACAATGAATTTCCCTCCTATAAACATTAATTATGTGCTAAATTCTTCGTTTTGAACTGATAAGTGCAATGACCCTCTATAATTATAAACAAATCACAAGAATAGGTTTTAAGAAAAATGTTATGAATTAACTAAAAAAAAATAGATTTTTTTTCGATCAACTTACACTTGGACATTTAAAAAAAACTACTGCATTTACACCAGATGTTAGAGACTCATAGCACTTATAAGTTCAAAACGAAGAATTTAGCACATAATTAATGTTTATAGGAGGAAAATTCAATGTGGTAGACTTGTTAGCGTAAACCCCTTTTTTTAGTTGAAAAACACTGTTTAAAATAAATAAATTATATTTAAATTTTAAAAAATGCCTAAATAGCATTGTTAATTATATTTGAAATCACTATGCCAAATTTGGAAAAGATTAGAGTAATAGTAAAAATTTAAGAATTTTGGGTGTTCGCCTACCTTAAAAAACTAAACTCAGTGACGCAACAGCCCATAAAGAGCTAACGCCTGCTGTGTCCATTTCAGCCTACGAGACCGGAGGCGATGAAGCAGATTTTCCGATTAGTTGGTCTGTCTGGCTCGAAATACCTTATGTTTAGTTTCCATGCTAGGTTGCTTTAGTTTTGATTTAAATTTAGTTTTCAAAATATATAAAACAAAATAACTTCCATTTAAGTGTTCATATATCCTCCTGACACCTGACATCCATTTAAATGGATGTAATGTTTTTATTTCATATTACTACATAATTGGTTTTAAAACTTAAAAAACTTAAATGGTTTATAGGGGAGGAACTGAAAATCACTTTTCAGATTTGGACTACCAGTAGTAGTCGTTTATTAGCTTCCACACTACGTTTATAACGTAAAAAGTGGAAGGTATTATAATCGTTCAGTCCGTCTGTCTGTCTGTCTGTCTGTCCGTCTGTCACCCACTTTCACAGAACGAACCGCAAGTCACACAAACAAGTGGGATGCATCATTTTGAAGCAAAAAATCAGGCTAGGTTACATCCCAAATTTCATTAAAAAATTTAAATTAGAAGTATATTTAAAATTTAAAAAACTAAAAATTTAATCTACATTGAAATAACATGCAAATTCCAATTTCATTCAATGTTTTCACTGTTGCCATTTCGTCAAACGTAGGAGAAGCTTTATTTAAAATAAAAATAAAACACTTGAAATTTTTTTATTTATGTGATAGGATTCAGTTTGGATTGTTGTAATATCACAATAGAGTTCTTGTGATGGTTCATTATATATGTATGAAGAAAGATGTATAGCGAATTCTAACTTTGAATAAAAAAATATGCAAAAGTTCGTTTATTTTTAAAGCATCAATTTTACTAATTATTTATTCTTCTCTTTTTCGAAAGAAAGTTAATGAACATGGAAAATTGTGGCGACTAAAAGATATTTATTAAAAAAATATTGCATCATTATTCTTCGAATTTCAAACAAATTTAGCAAACGATAATGTGTAATTATTAATTTGCGAAAGAAGAATAATGAAAATAGTTAATTTTAGCGTTTTAAAGTTTGAATTAGAAATAAATTATTAGATAAAAGCCTTGTTTGGCGAATTTCTTTCTGAGGTGTATAAATAGTGCGTTTTTTTTTTGTTGAGCACAAATATTTGTGTGGAAGCGGTTTAAGTGACAGATCTGTAACAAACTTACTTGTTTGTTTATAAAATGACTTATCTGTGGGGTCAATTACAATTTCATATGCCTTTTATATAAAAAATTCTTATTCTCATTAATATTTTGCACTATTACAGACATTTTAGCCACAACGTTATGAGATCATAAAAACGCGATTTAAAGGCAGCAAAATTTTAAATTTAAAATTTTGTTATGTTTTACTTATTTTAGGGTTTTCTCTGAATCTATAAGGCGCATTTATGACTAATCTATATTGTTTGAATGTAACCTTATTAGTATAAGACAACTTACATTTTTGACCATGCTGAACGATGGCTTTGGAAACAGCAGAAGTAATTGATGAATCACTGCACATTTCTTGCAATGACAAATGCTCTTTATCAAAACTTTTCGCCAGTCTTTTTAGCTGTTCGGTATTCGGTACAACTAAAGCAACCAAATAGTCTTTAAGACCATTCGCAACTACACAAATGTTATCAACAATTGGACAAGTCTTCAACTCAGCTTCAACCTTTCCAAGCGAGATATATTCACCGTACTGCAATTTTACGAGATCTTTTTTTCGATCTAGAAATAAAGAAAATTATCCGTTTCAGTTTAAGAACACAGGAAATAAAAATTTAAGTGTAAACATGATATTCGTGTGGAAATTATCGTGGGTGGCGTTATTGTTACCAAATTGAGATAGAGTTGGCTTTACGAATAATAATTAAATTCGAAAGAAATGTAGATACAGTTACTTAGCACTTTTTTAAACTAGGTATGAAAGCTTTTTTATGCACTAAAGTATCTCTTTGTTTTTACTCACATTTTATATCCTAAATTTAAAAACATGGTATACTTAATTGTAAAAAATAGCATTAAATATATTTCATTACATTTATTTCCATCCCATAGAATGAACTTAACTTTAGCCATAGTTTAGCACGAACAACAATAGTTCGTCTGAATGAATATTTAACTTGAAAATAACTTTATATAAACCAAATCAAGATAAAGTTATATCTAAGTAGTCACATAACAGAATGTAAATAACCCCCCTTCCCCTCTCTTATTTTTCACACATTATTGACAAACTTATTTCATTGATCATGTATTGATAATCCTTTTTCGATAAAAGATGCTGCTTCATGAAAATGAAAAAAAAATCATTTTGTATTATAAAAAAATTGGTTAAGAATTTAATTTTTTTTGTAATGTTATTTTCATAAATATTAACTATTTTTCAAGACACTTATAACACCCTACTACTGGAGTCTTACCAATGATTTTAAAAGTTCCATCAGGATGCATTTCTCCAATATCCCCTGTGTAAAACCACTTCATTCCATCTTCTTCTTTAAAGCATTCTTTGGTTAAACTATCATTCTTAAAATAGCCTAATGTTACACAATCACCACCAATGACTATCTCTCCTCTCGGATATGGTTTATCAGTAGCATGGTAGTTTCCTGTAATAAATGTTATAATTTAATACACTAATTACGTACCAACGGTAATCATAGTACATTTTAAAATTAAGATAGCTACATTTTTTTCCAAAATATCTCCAGCGTTATCTAACATACTTTAGTGGCATTTGTATGAACATAGGTTGAAAATCAAACTGATACAAAAAAAACATTCCCATGCAAAATATCATAGATTCTTGAAAAAATATTTTAAAAGCCATTGTTTTACTAACAAAAATTATCTTATAGAATTTCAGTAAATTTACGAATGGAACCGTTTATCCGTAAAAGTACAGATAAGTATTTACAAATTTTACGGCAAACAAATGATTTTAAGGAAGTTATACGGAATCTCTTATGCGGGGAGTCACTGTTTGCTATTTAACTGCACACATTTTTTTAAAGTTTAGTTCAAATGTTGTCTATAAAATCAATAAAAAAGCTATTCAAATATTTGCTAAACATTACATTGTTAAAATTTTTTAATTTAAAAACTTGCAAGCTACTAAACAATAACCTTATGTAGACTTACCTTCCGGCCAATCGACAATTCTCATATAGCAATTACTTAAAGGAGCTCCGACGCGTCCAGTAGAATAATCGTTAACTAAAATCAAAGAAAAGACATTTTTACATACTACAATTCATGTTAAAACAAAACTGACGTTTCAAAAGGCGAATCTGTACAATGAAGAACAGTAATTGTAGTTAAATTTTAAACTGCTTCACAAATTTTTGGAGTTCCTAATACGGTTTGCGGACGTATCGCGGCAGAAATATAGCGGGACAAAATATTGCCGGCCCATAATGTCGCGTGACCAAAATATCGCGGGACAAAATATCGCGTGCCCATAATATCGCGGGAACAAAATATCGCGGGGACTATATATTTTGGGCAAATTTAATGGGATTTATAAAAATCAAGTTCAAATATAAAATCTTAACCCATTAAACCTACCTCGTGATTAAATAGTCATAACAAAAAATGCATAAAAATGCATGACTTAAAATAAATTTTTATAAAAATTCAGGCTCTAAAAGGTAAAACCGAACTTCATCACAAATTTCTGGATAAGTATAAGTAGTGCAAAATACCATTTTACCATCGAACTCCCTATCACTGCCAAACACCTTAAAATCCATTAAATCCACTTATTTTTACTTTACGCGATATTTTGGGCACGCGATATTTCGGCCTGCGATATTTCGGCCGCGATATTTTGTCCCATTACCACCTAATACATATCATTATTTAAATTAAAAAAACACGTAGCGGGAAAAAAATAAAACACTTTTCTATAAAAGGATTTCAAATAACATTACTTATTATATAAGAGTTTCAATAAAGAATACTCATAAATGCTTCAATATGTTTTTATCAAATAAAAGCATTAGTAAATCCTTAAATGTATACTCTACGAGTTAAATAATGTAGAAGACACTTTTGAAAAGTTGAAAGAAGAAAAGTCAAAAATTAATCAATTCCATTAAATATTTAGTCGCATGAATCCAATATGGTTTTTTCTCGAACTCCATTAAAAAATGCTTAATAGAATAATTTAACATACAGTAATTGCTCAAAAGTAATAATGAAAAAAGATATTAAGTTATGAATATTAATTCCTAACATTTTATTCAAACTAAGTACATTAAACATAGTAAAAATACAATTACAACACATTAAAGTAATTACACAAAAAGGTTCAAAATGTAAAACGACTTACCAGCCATAAGGGTAGCACTGGCCGCCGTTTCAGTCATACCGTATGCCTGTAACATTTGCACGTCTAAAGCCATTCGAATAAAATCGTGAGTATCAGGTGACAGAGGGGCGCCACCACAGGCCATGATCCTCACATTTCCGCCAATCATTTCTTTAATTGGTTTGAATACTAGCCTAAATGCAATTAAATAGGATTAAAACTTTTCATTAAATAGTTATGTTTCTCCAAGAGAGCAAATTAAACTAAAGATATTGTTTCAAAATAATGAAAATGCTATTAAGTAGAATTTAACATTGTAAAAGCAATAAAAGATATTTAAAAAAACAATTATGAATATTTAAATCAGTAAATATGAGTTATTAACACGTTTACCAGAAAATTAGATGAAATAGAAAACATTTTATAAGAATGGTTTAAATGTACTCCGACCGCTAAATAAAAATGTAGTAGAAATTTTATTATTAGTATTTGAAATTAATTATCGAAAAGATTTTTGAAGTACAATCTTAAATATTTGTTGCAAATGTTTATCGAGAAATTATTACAAATTAACGGATTTTAAAAATAATATAAATAAATTTCGAGCAATTTTTTTTTTCTGAATTGTGGTAAAAATTTCAAGCACATGAATAAGGATTTGCATACGTTTATCAAAAAGTTATTTAAAATATCTTGATTGTAAAAAAATACTAAAAAGAAATATTTGACCTTATTGCTTCCTTAAAGAATTGAAACTTTAAAATTCAAATACAAAAATACCTGTTTAAGATAGGAGTTCTAAACCCTTTTCTAAACCAAAACAGTTTGTATTCTAAAGCAAACTTGAAAAACTCTTGAGCAAACCGACTCTTCTGTCGAGTAGCTTCCATTACTCCTTTACGAATTCGATCAGCCATAAGCTAAAACAAAGCAAAATTTATAATTTATGAAAAAAAGAGTTTTTTGTTTGTTTATCAATAAAAGAATATTACGTCATCAAATTGTATGTCAATGCTTAAAATGGCCTTGGTTTGATTTAAATGGAATTTAGAATAATTATACATTAAATGAAGACGTGACTCACATTGTTTAATTATTTATCAATTAGGTGAAACTTGATAACTTCCGCAGTTAGGTGAGATTGCATGAAATGGCATGAAGATGATCTCATTGTATTTCTCAACATAATGGAATGGAAGGAAATAATATAAATTTTATAAAGTAAGTCTATTGTTAAGAACTAACTAAGGAGGGAGTTTACTGTCTACACATACTACTTTAAAATATTACACTTTAGTAAAAAAAATGCTTTTTCAAATTTTTGATTGATGCATGGAATTCAGGTTATCGTTCGTAACATACTTACTGGTACAGTGGTCATAATAGTTGGTTTTAAAATAGAAGCATCTCCTTTGCAGCCTGTCATGATTCCTGTTGATTTATCCGTAATTGTATGTGGAGACGAGTATCCTACTGGAATTCCCATAACGAAGAAAAAACATTCTGAAACAACAAAAGGTTTAGACTTATTGAATGTTCAAAGTGTATCTAATAAATATTTATTGCCGACAGTGTATCAAGTTTATATATCTAACAGTTTTATAATTCAACATACCAGCAGAAATTTCATAGGCATGAGCTAGGGGCAAATATCCAATGTACACTTCATCTGGTCTGGAAATACATTTAACGCATGAGCAGATAATAAAATAAAATAAACAAATGTAATTATAATAAATTGGATGAAAATAAATTGAAATGTAAAGGGGGAAAACTTTGAATAATTAATTAATGCACGTTATTAGTAAACATTTTGAATTTTTTATGTATAAAATGTAAAACGTATAACATTCGTACTTCAGCTTCGGTATGCAGTCCAGTAAACCAAATGCTGTTGTTACCATATTCTTATGAGTCAGCATAACACCTAAAAAAATAAGTCGTAATTATAATGACTGTGATTCTTATCTTGCACTAATTCAATAAGATTCATAAAAACACATTTGTAACATCTAAAATAATAATAATAATAATATATTTAGATTTAGGGATTAAAATTTTAAACTAAAAGTATAATTTTTTTTAATAAAGGTGTCAATGGTATTCACGAAGTCATCGAAAATGTTTAATTCGTATAAAAAAGAATATGTTTAATTTAAAAATATAAGTCAACTTTTTAGTGAGCCTTCAAATATATAAAATAAGTGTTAATTGACCTTTTGGAGTTCCTGTTGATCCACTGGTGTACATCAACACAGCTAAATCATGAGGTTCTGGTGGATCAGGTGAAACTAAAATGTATTTGCAAAAATTACACTTAGCATAAACTATTGAAATTAAAATTATGTTTTGAAACAGCCATTATATTGGTAAATTCAACTGTAAAATTTGATCATAAGACTAAATTTTAAAAAAAATTCAATTATTTTGATACCCATAAATTGTATTTCGCATTTAAGGGTTATGTTGAGGATTTAGTAATAATGGAGAATAGGGCTAGTTTTACATCACTTTTGCTTGCATATTTTTTTATTGATTTTGGTAAAAATAGGATATCACTTTCTTCTTGATAATTTTATCTCGAACCATTGCTACTTTTTAGAAATATGTATATAGTTTTGACAGCAAATGGTTAAGTCCAAGCATATTGAGTTGGAATACCTGTATACGAGAAACACCCGTCACTCGTAACATCCGTCCCGTATAATAAATGAACCACCTTTTAGTACACACAACGATAAAACAGTATTACGTTCAATAATAGTTTCAATATAACCATGAAAATTTCCTCAACGTTGAAAAAATCTGAAAAACAGCTGTAATAACACAATTACAACACCAACTGAACAAGGTTTTTATGGGTCTTTTTAGAAGTGTTTCCATATAAACCAAGTCACCGATTAGGGCTTCCTAATGGCTCCTTTCCAAATTAAGGCCAATTGGAAAAATTTCTCCATTGGTAAACTAACCACGGTAAGAAGAAAGCTTACAACCAAATTTTGATAATGTATATTCGACTCAATATGGTACACTACTTACGATAGAAAATATGGTCATTATTTTACCTTGAACATATCCTGATTAGAAATTATATAGAATAAATCTTTCGAACTTTTTCAGTTAGAGTCATCCATAAGCGTTTACAGAGTATTAACAGTATTGTTCTAGGCGAAGTAGTAAAAGTGCTACATACCCGCAGTAGAATTAGTTCCCATGGTTTCCAACTGCGAAAATGAACATACTTTCACTCTTTCAGGAAATCCTTTAGTGTCAGTCGGCCGTATATTCTCCATGTAAACTATATGAGTGACAGCTGGTGTTTTCTCGATGATTTTCTACAAGAAAAAAATACATTGAAATAAAGTAACATAGTTTTTATACAGTCCCTGGACAAATTATTAGACGCACTGCAAGATTTCATGTATCAATCAATGATGAACAAAATACCTTTAGAAGGACATTTGTGTTCCTAAACTTAAGCTATTGAATAGAAAATACTATCTGCTATACTTAATATATATCGACATCTTTTTTAATGATATGGCATTCTTTGGTATGTTTTCATCATTACTAAAAAAAAAAATACAGTGCGTCTAATAATTTGTCCAGGGACTGTAAATATTTTCCAAAGAATACTGAATTATTTAATAAAGATATATGTCGCATAAAAATGTATAAAAATACAGACCTTCAATTTTGGCATTAAGTCGTGAGAAGTAAATATATGAGTAACTTCTGTTTCATTAATTCCATGTATAATTCCATCTTCTCCCAGAGTCGCATACAAAGTTGCAACTGAAATAAAATATCCAAGAGTTAAAATTAAAGTAAAAAGAGAAAAACCATATAGGGTCTCAATCGATCTTAAAAGTAAAGCCATTTTATTTCTGCGGTTTTAATCAATTTTCAAATTATAACTATTAAAAAATGTCATTTTATTAATACCTGGAACATTGATTCTAAAGCAGGCTTGACAAATAAGCAGCCATTCTATTCGAGTTTCAGCAAAGATAACTATTTGTTTTCTCGGCTGTAGTCCAAGTTCTAGAAGACCTTTACTTACAACTGATATTCTTTGATCGATGTCAATGTAAGAACTCCATTCATATTCACCAAGTCGAACCTGCAAAATAATTTTCATTACTTTAAGGTAAATGTACGTTAAAAATAGTTACACTCTTACATAACTGTTTAAAATTTGAAACAGTTTTATATTCAGAGAATATCCACAACTTTAAGAACCAGCTTTGTTTTCTTCATGTATCTCTTTTCATACATTTTTATTACTAACAAAAACAGATTCTTTGTGCCATATTTTGATAGACAAGTCTAATGAAGTGTTTGATATTAAATGTACCACTAAACAGCACTTGGATCTGTCAACCTTTTTTCAAATAAATCAACTTTACTCAATGAAATACGTTGCTAAGTTAGTCTAAAATGACGAAACGAAAAAAGGTTATTAAGCTGGTCCAGCATCAAAGAGAGTGTAACGTACTGTAAATGCATACGGAGTACAACTCTAGAGCGGATATCACCTTTGAGCCGACTCTACACTCTTAAAACAAACGAGCGGTTTTAACTCAGTCTGAGTTAATTTCCACTCCTTTCCGGTACCGAAAATGCATTTCCCCTATAGGAGTGGATTACACTCTTTTGTTTTAAGAGTGTAGGTATTGTCTCTTTATTGGAAAATCTCTTTATTTGCAATATTTTAACTTTGCGATTACGAAAAAAGTATGGGAATTACCGCGGTGAGCAGACTGCATTTTAGTTTCGTCGTTTAAAAAAGCAATGCTGAAGTCAAATACTAAAATCAATTTTAAGGTTATTATTTTTTTTTATTAGACTTGTATACACACATTTTCCAAGTATCGAAAATATATGTTAAACGAAAGGGTTAAGCGACAGCAAATATGCTGTTGAAACAAAATTTCCGAGTAAAAATACGATATATATATTTTTTTTTCACATATCAAACTTTTTTTTATTTTTATATTAAAACTCAAATTCAAAGTACCTTTTTAAACACTTTTCCATTCCTTAAATATTCGTCACATTCCGAAATCACTTCGCGAACTCCAACACATTTCTTGGTGCCATAGCGAACAACAGACATCCGAAAGAGTTCATCCATTGTTTTAATACCTTCCAAAGGGTTAACACAGTTGCGAACATGTCGGACACATGGGCTGTAGGGATCATCTTCTTTAATTTGTTTTGCCTAAAAAAAGGGGAGATATAAATCCTTCAAAATGTATTTTAATTTTTTTTGCTTTTAAAACAGAAATAATCGATAGATTTTAAATTTCTGAAAATGTTCGTATATTAAGTCAATCGTCAGTCAATAATATTATTATTCTATTATATATTATTTCTACGAGACACATTATTTACTAAATACATTTTAAATATTCAATCATTATTAAAAGTTGTTTCTCACCCAGACTGTTCTATTTGTTTTCCATGTTTTCCATGGTTGTTGGACTAGAAAGTAAATGGGGAAACTGATGACATCATAGGTGTAAATCACACATTTTGTAAGCCATAGGAGAATCTTGGTTTTCCAATCCATAGTTGAAGCGGTTGCCTATAAATATATTTTTGATTTTCAAACTTTTTGCAACATTTTCTAAAAAATAAAAACGCGATAAATAAATTATTGGATAATTAAATTACCTTATGAATTTTCTAATAAATTCTTTAAATTATAGCATCTATGCAGGATACTATGAATAATTAATATGAATTACGTTACAACATGAGCATAAATTGTGTTTCAACATTGTATGCCAATAATATCTGTAAGCAAATGAAACCAAATCTTTAAAAAATATTCTACTTATTCCTGCTTTGATAAATACAAAAGCAAATATATTTTTACAGGGTGGCCCAGCGGGTAGTGTTTGAAACAAATGAAAAAATAAAAACAAATAAGAGACATGAGAAGAATTTAATGACGTTTATTGAATAGACATATTGGGCAATTTATGATAAAGAGGTTCGAAGTGCCCGTCATCTTTAACAAGGACAGCAGTTAGGCGGTTTTCGAATACAAAAATACTCCATACTCCTTACAAATACCTTCCTCCTTCCTCCATACTCCTTTTGTTTGACCAATTCTTTTTGTGGGAAGCTTTTTTTAGCTTTTGTGAGAAGTTCCACAAAAAGAATTGGCCAAGCAAAAGGAGTATGGCAGGAGTATGGAGGAAGGAGGAAGGTATGGGTAAGGAGTATGGAGTATGGTTGGATTCGAGAACCGCCTAACTGCTGTCCTTGTTAAAGATGGCGGGCACTTCGAACCTCTTTATCATAAATTGCCCAATATGCCCATTCAATAAACGTCATTAAGTTCTTCTCATGTCTCTTATTTGTTTTTATTTTTTCATTTGTTTCAAACACTACCCGCTGGGCCACCCTGTAGGTCTCTCTTTTATATCTTTTTAAAAGAAACTTTGTTAGATTTCAAAGCTAAAACTGCTTGTAAAAGAGTAATACATTTTTTTAATTAAAATTGCTATAAAACTTATCTGAGCCGCGGTAGCTCAGTCGTGTGAAGCGTCGCGCTCGCATCGGAAGGGTTGTGGGTTCTGTCCTCGGCGGTGCTCGCAATTCTGATGGTTGCTGGGTCGGCGCTTATATTTGGCTAAAGACCGCCGTGTTGCTAATGGTGGCTGGGGCACGTTAAATATGTCGTGATCACAAAGTCCTCCATGTTCCCATACCAAATTAATACCTCTGGGGGTACCAGATCAGGGGGTTATCGGCCTTTGATCTGGATCAAAATTCCGATATGTGAGTGAGAATGGATGTGTGAAAGGGACCTTCCTGTAAAACGGATGTGTCATGCTGACGAGCAGAATTCGGACTTCCTCCCTTGTGGCGCTCAATAAACACGGAAGCCGCCCCACTTCGCCTTAAAATCGGGTAGTTCTCTACTCCGGGCTCGGTTACCGAGTGGCATTATAAACAACAACAACAACAAAACTTATCTAATTACTATCTATACTTTAAGTAATGTGTTTCTTCTTATTTTTAAATATTTTTTCACCTATTTGCGAATACCATTAACAACTTCCATACCGAATAAAAACATAAACTTTTTAAAATTCGTTTTCCGTGTAGCTAAATTTGTTCAATATGAACTGTTTATATAGTATGGTCTTTACTTATTTCATATTTTGTTAATTTAGATAAACCTAAACATATATCTTATTTTTGGATGGCAAATTTTCTTGCCAACATTCGTTAATGAGTTAAGTCCACCATAATCACATTTTAAAATTAAGCTATTTTTTAATAGTCACATTAAAAGCTGCTGTGTTTATAATAAATGGATTTTTACGAAACATTAATTTTAAAATAGAGGAGTTGTTGAATCATAAATGTGGAAGAGTCTAAAAGGAAGGATTTCACAAAAAATGACTTCTATCGTAATAAGCTCAGGTTTTTCTTCCCATGAGGAAATAAAACCGTATAGTTAAACACAAGTGAAACAATTTTAACCAAAAGTAATATTCTATCTTTCCTTTTCGAGGAATCCATTAAATTCACCATTTCGGTAAGTTAAGTTAAAAAGCAGCAATTTTTAGAAATGAGAATTAATTTTATGGCCCATTGAAACTTAGTTAAATTACATTAATTTAAAAATTGATAAAAATTCACAAGACAGTAAAACAAGATTAAATACCATTAATACAATATATTATAATGAAAAATATTTTTATCTTTTGTTTTTTTAAGCCATGCAATCTTAAATAAGAATGCAGGGTATCCAATAACCTTACCTCCATTTTTGTCGTTGTGGGTTTATTTAGAGACTTATTTTTCCCGTTTCTGACAGACGCACACTTCACATCTGCTTTACTTTTTGTTGTACCGTTCTTTCCTGTACCTAAAATAACAAAAGAAGCTATTAAGAAAAAATATTAATAACTGTAATATTAATAATGTAATATTAATAATGGCTCAGTGTAAGTTTTGTGCATAAGAATTAGTTACCGGCTAATCAAATAAGTAAGATAAGTTAAAAATTCACTGATAAAAAAAAAGTTTAAATCGTCCTAAGTTTTCACTTACAGATGCCTCAAATTGTATAGAATACCAATACAATAGAAAGTAAATGAAAAATTCAATTTCGATTTAAACTATAAAAAAGATAAGGCAAAAGATAACTTAGATAAAAGATGAATATACGTCTCTAAAATTCTATTTTTGAGCTATTGATGTGCAACTGAAAGAGAATATTAAAAATAATAACTAAATATAGCATTCGAATTTCTTTAAAAAGAGCTAAACAAGTATGTAAAATATTTATGTCCATGTTAAGAGTGAATCCAAAGCGTCGATTGCAATTCATGACTTATTCTATTTGTCTTCCTTTATCGTCGCATGTTTAAGGCTATGTCATAGAATTAACTTTCTCGTTTGTTTAATTTAAATATGTCGCAGTTAGAATTCTAATCATGTTAGATGAACGATGTGATAAAAAGGGTCGGAGGTTACGTAGGGTCCTGCGATTTTTTTAATATTTACATGAATTTTTTATTCGGCGATTATTACTTATCATGTGGTATCATATTGCAGGACAAAATCTGAGAGATATTTAAAAAAAATTTAATATATTTTAAAAATGGTTATAAATTATTATTCTTACAGTACAATTATTTTTGTGCCTTCTCATTTAAGAAAAGTTCTACTAGTGTTACAGCAGTTTAAATAAACTTAGGGAAAGGGGAAGTGTACCGTAGCTTGTGCTTCTAATTGTGTCCACTCTTTTATTAAGTAGCTTTAAGAGAGATTTTCTGTAAGCGAGGTATACTTGTGATTGTTAATATTTTTAATTTTACTGAAATATTCACAAGAGATATCCTCTATAGTTCTATAATAAAAAGTGAATCAGCATGCAACATCTGAATCAACATGCTGAAGTTTGCTGGAAAAGTACCTCCAAAACTGGGATTTAGTATCAATTTTCAAAAATTGTTGTTTACATTTTGAAATCAAGAGTTGTTATACGAAATTTCTTAAATATTTTAAGTTTTTTTCGGTAAAAATTAAATAATTTTTATGTATGGCCTTTATTTAACTAGCTATGTATGGCTTTTATTTAAGATTTATGCACTATATCGCAATCCATCACTCCCACTTTTAAATCTAAAAACATACTTATATCGGGTATACTCTATTAAGTAGGGGGAACTAGGGACATTTGACCCCTAAGGATACATGACCCAATGCCTTTTTCTCAGCAATGGAAAAGTTTTGTGAGTTGAAAGTGGCATCACTTTTTTTCTTTCAGCCAGTTGATCACATGGTGAAAAAAAACGAGCTGAATCATTGCGTATTTGTTAAGTTATGCGAAGAAATACGTTTTCATGCACTGAAAGTAAATTTTTGAGGCCGTAAGGTTTTTCGGTCTACATTTTTTGGTTTAAAAGAAAGATTTTTTCAATTAGTTATTTGTTTAGTTCATGCTATTAGCTACAGTTACATGCATAATAGTGCTAATGTAATTATTCGCAAATGACTTTGTTTTGGGATTAAACAAAAAAAGTGCAACTAGGGATAAGTGACCCAAACCAATTAGGGATATGTGACCCAAGTAAACAACACAAAAGTAGACAGAAGTAGACAATTAAATTTTTTTAAAAATCACGGGAGTCCCAAAAGTAATTGACTGGGTCCTTAACGAAGTATAAGGTTTGTTTGGAAGGTACAAGGGAATTTTTTTTAACGAGCTTACAATTCAATATGCAGAAAAAAATCGATGGAAATTGTTTTAAATGTCCTAAAACGGATAATACATCCCAAAGTGATATTGATAAAATAGTAGCGATTCTTCAACCACATGTGTTTTCTCTGCAAAATAAAAGAAGCCCCAGTTTTGTATTTCGAATAGAATTTACTTTTAAATTTGATTATTTCGATAATGCAAGCATAATTAATGAGATAAAAATAAAAAGTAATAATTTTGTCTGAAAATACTATAAAATCTATATAAACTTTATAATATGATATTAGTTTTGTTATTTGGTAAAAGTTTTTTGATTATTTTAAGTTATACTACCACATTTTGGGGTTGGGTCACGTATCCCTAATAGGTGGGTCTTGTATCCCTATGCATTGGGATACATGACCCAAAACTAAAGTTTTAAATAATTTATATTTTACTACTATCGCGTTAATACTACAGAAAAATACTAATATATATTGTGTACTACTTTATGAAGTATAAATTATCTGCATTTACACATTCATAAATAGTGTTTTTTAAAAGTTACAAGCAAAAAACTTCGAGTGGGGTCATATGTCCCTGGTTCCCCCTACTTTGAATCTAAAAATATTTTATCCTTAAAAGAAAGGGTACTTTTAAGAAGCCACATTAAAATTTTGCAAGATAATAATCAAAGTACGTCACCTTCCATTATTATGCGTTTATCCATTTATAAATAATTTATTTTATATATTTTTATAATTGACTTTGATATGTGATTAAATTAATTTTTGTTTTCTGATAGATGCTTTTTATTCTTTAAAACTTAAAAACATTTAATTTCATTAAATAATTTTATTGTATCCCCAAAGGCAATTTATACCCAAGTCATTTATTATATTTTTAACATTTAAATTTTATTAACATTTATGCAAAAACTTATGGGAAAATAATTTCATAATCATCTTTTTTATATTCATCATTCGAAAAGTAAATTTTTATTCACTGACATATTGTAACAAAGAAATCCATGAATAGTTGAATTATCATTTTATCAAATGTTTTACAAAAAAAAAACGAGTCAGCAAATCTGTTTCAGACATGTCTAATTGTCTATGTCTACTCCGATAGTTTTGGTATCGCAAGCCGGGGAAACGCGGCGAAGGCGATCGCTGCGCCACTCTAGTTTTCATGCGATTCGGGGAGGGACATTGTTTAAATTAAAACGGCACACTACCTCTAATCCAGCCACTATACTATAACTGTCATAATTCTAAATGTATTGCCGAAACGAAAACCAACTTTTTTTCATGCAAAAGAGACTATCTGAATATTAGTGAACTGACAGTTCATGAACGCAAAAGGCAGTAAAAAAACCATGATATTCTACTCTGATGCCTATCCCTAAAGTACAATGACCTGAATCTGCATACACGTAACTGAACGTCAGTGATGTTTCATAACGGTTTATTAATAATAAATATGCTGGTTTAACACACTGGAGATGGCAACAATTAGGAACAATCTCAAAATTGGAGTGTCCACTTTAAGTTCATTTCTAAGGGTTTTGAAAAAAAAAAACATTATAAAACCATAATTTTAAAAAAAAAATTAGACAATTTTTGACATCCTAAGAGTTTATAGAATACAAGTAAACCAAAAAAAAGGGAAATAGTATTTTTTTAATTAATAAAACTATTTTAACAAGAAATGTTTAATGAAAGTGGCCAAATTTAGGGACTTAAATTAATCATTTTCGTTCCACTCACCAGCTAAACAGATAAACGAAAGACAAATTAGGGTAAAAAATTTATATTCAATTCGATCCAGTCTACACTTTTAGTAACATGAAAAATCACTCTTCTATTACTTTCTTAACTTAATTGGCCACAATACATTTATTTAAAGAAACTAATTTAACCACGATTTGCAGTTAAGTTTATTTTCTCGAACAATCAACCAAAACAAAATTGTTGTTTGTTGTATTCTGATGATTATTTTGTATACTATAATATGAAAGACCATGAAACAGTTATTTTTTTTCCAAAAATGTTATGAGTTCGAGAGAAAAACATAAAAAACCATTCTGAAGTTATTATCAAACAATGGACTTTTTAATGTCAACAAAATTAAAAGAATAACTAAAAATGATTTTTAATTGAAGTACTTTAATGTAAATAAATCAATATTTTGCATAAACTACAAACAGTATTCAAAACTAGCTCAAGATTACGTTCCGTAGTATATCTTTCAGCAGTTTTGTTGCTTCTTCCTTTATCTTATCAACACTACTACAAAGCAAAACAGTAACCAAGCAAAATTTATAATCAACTGATAAAATGTAGCATGTTCAATTGTTCAAACGTAGCGCAATTAAATATTCCACGTGCTTGATCGTCACAACATAATTATTATTGCAACAAAATATACTCCAAATATGAGGAAAAATTGCATTATATGAACATTCTAAAAATATAACCTTGATAAAATGCATGTGCTGCGTTGCATTTTAACAAGACAAAACCTTTTTATTTTCCTTGTGTTTCGAAATAATTTTTAATACGCTAAAAACTTCCCGTTTATGAAGACAAAACAAATATTTTAGTTGATATCAAAGTATAATAGGTTCAAGAAAAATATTTGGTAGTGTCTCTTACAGAAGTAAATTACACATAGCTTTTCCTGATATAAACAGTTATATTTTGTGTCTAAATTAGCTTTCTCCCAAGAATAAAAATTTCAATAAAATAATGTTTTTTTTTAATGTTTTAAGAATAGTTTGCAGATAATGTTGAAAATATTTTTTTAATGTTGAAAATATATATTTATTCTTGTTAGTAATGTTTAAGGAAATTCCCCGTAAGGAAAAATGTAACAAACTAACATATTAGTCGATATATTATAATAACTAAAAATCGCGACAAAAATAGTTCAAGATGTGCTAGACTTCTTTATGTGTAGACTAAAATTCTGTAATATAAGGAAACACTTCTCTGGTTAAATACTATTGCATTATTGTTTTATGAAAATTATGTATGTGTTACAATACATATGTTTGCTAAAGATTATTTTTTATGATTTTAAAGTGTAATTTCAGTTTCAAATTCTAATAAGAATAATTTTATAATTATTTAATGACAAAATGCAATAACTTTAACTAATACATATAAATAATTGCCTATACAATTTCTTTATTATTATTTATAATTGAAATCAAAGTAAATGACAGCGTTTAATTTCTTTTGAGCATGCGCGGTAAGACAATACTGCGAACGATCGTAAATTAAAGGAGGAAATGTCTAGGATCAAAACGGATATTATTTGTGAAAATTGAGGGATAATTTAGTGTAAATAGTTAAAAAGTTTTTCTGACCAATAGGTTTAAAACAAGGTTACTATTATATGAACTTAATGAATTTTGTCACTCAAAATTATCACTTGTCACAATCTCTACTCTATCTGAATTTTAATGAAATATAAAAAAATGTGTAATAAAAGGTTTTTCATTATATAAGTTATTAAATCTCATAAACTCTTTTTTTTAAAGCCAAGTATTGCCGATTTTGTGATAAGCTGTTTGACCCGAAATTTGATAATAGGAAAAATATTGGTTGTTAAAAAATTCACTGTTATCTATTTACTATGTTGTCGGTCTATTTACAATGTAAGCCTTGAAAACATTTTCCTCTCCCATCCGCGCATGTGGTTTTCTTCGAAACGGCGTGAGCGTAGTTGTTTCGGATTTTTCCCCCATCCTACTTGGGTTTGGACTGTTTGAATTGTTAACCTCACAATAAAACCTCAAACGACAAAACTACAAAACTTTGGTAGGTTTAGCAAAGCGATTATCCCCCGTTTCCTAGAAAACCAAGCGAAGGGATGGGGGAAGAAAATATTTTCGAGGCTTACATTGTAAATAGACCGACTATAGTTTATATGTTTACTGAGGTGCTGGTAAAATAAACAGTCATAGTAAAGAAAAAACGAACCTAAAATTTCTTAAAGAGTAGCCTAAACGACAAAATTCTTTTATCAATTTCACTTGGCAAACGTGTGCCGTTTTATATTTTAAATGTCATATTTCGACTATTTTTCAATTTGCGAGAGCTTTGGTTTGTTCTTAGCAACAAGAAGGATAACTATAAATCGGTACAAATTGCCTAAAACCTTTCCAAATGGCTTTGAACAACATGCCACATACGGATTAGAAGCAACAGGGTTGTACCAAGGACCATAGCTCTAACTACACTGCTCAAAACAATTACTGAAGCACTTTGCGTACTTTTGTTAACCCTTTCAGTTCCAACTTATTATTTTTTATTCCCAAAAAAACTAAAAATTGTGAAATAGATTCATTATACATCCAGAATGGGGGCCCGGATGGCCGAGTGGTTTGGACCATTACGCTAGCAGTCTGCGCGCTGTTACGTGTGCGGGTTCGATTCCCGCCTTCGCCCTGGGTGTATTTTTCTTTCTTTGTGACAGTAAACAATTCTTTCTGTGTCTGTCTTACTTGACGAAGACTTCATAAGCGGGTCTCTGATCAAGCACACAAGCCGGAATATATATGTACCTAACCCTACCCTGCATCCAGAATGAAATGGTAAAAAACAGAAGAAAAAATCTTAATTTTTTTTACTACAATTTAAGGGGGGAGGGGGGGGGGGAATTGGAATCATAACTTTTGAAAAAATTATAACAATAATTTTTTCATAATTTAATTTGTTAAAAAAGTTAAAATCAATTTTTAAACATCTAAGAATGAAAGCATGAAGAATATTTAGGGTCAATTTATTTATTTATTTTTAGAATGAATTTTATTTTACCATGTTTTGCATATTTTCATATAATTAAAACAAACATTATTTTATATGGTGAAAGGGTTTAAACCATGCGCTCCTCTAATTCTTTTGAGCAGTGTACATACCTATTACTATTATTATGTGCTCACATGAAGAAAAAACATTCAGTTAAAACCACACATTAAACAAGTTTTAAAACATTTTAATCGTTGAGACACATTCTCTTATGAAGCTAAATAAATAAGGAAATTGTTTTAACAAGTATAAATAGTCGTTAGTTTGAGACATTTAAAATAATTATAAGTAAAACTCAAGATATACAAAAAATGTTGAAAATTGTACCTTAAGTTTATTTTTCCAAATTTTGAAATTCCTTCACTTTATCCTATAACGTTTTTCCGTGTTTAATTAAAAGGCGAGCAAAGAAATACTAAAGTTTATTGAAACCTTTTGCACGATAAAGTCATTTATTCGAAAATTGTATCTTTAAATTGCCATTTTCTTTAATGATTGCCTTGAGGAAGTTCATATAATGATGTGAAACAGGTTTCAAAATATTTCTGCCAATGATTTCTAAATCTTTTTATTACTATTTATTTTATTCTAATGAAATTATTAAGATTAGTTATTATTTCCTTCTAAACAAGTTGATGAACAAACTCAAGTACTAAATTTAGATTAAAATAAATATTTTATAAATTGCACAATATTTTAATTCACAATAATTATTTATCTTAATTAATTTAATAATTAACATAAAATGACAGTTAGAAATTACTTATTCAAAGATATTCCACACTCTCACACTTAAATCTTATTTTCACAACACATTACAATTTTGGCTATCTGCTTCCATAATTATACTTTAATAAGTAAATGTACTTATTTAGAACTATGTGACAATTATAGAAAATATGATAAAAACATTATAATTTATTATATTGCAAACAATTTAGCAATAATATATTCAATAAAAATAACAGATTTTAAACAAAATACCTGTATTCGTCATAGTTTTTTTTCCCCGAAGCCGAAATATTCAAAAAAGTTGTGATAAAAAGTTTAAGTGCTAAGTTAAATTATGAATGTGGCTATAGTATATCAATCGATTAAAAGAACTCATTTTATGACCATTTTTTATACACAATAAATGACGGGAGTATTTTGATGTTGAAATTTTAGCACTCGAGAAGGCTATTTGTCCATTACTTAGACTTTGCCCTGAAATTAAAATTACCCACAAGTAAATATTGTGAGGGTTAATGATAAAGCTAGTTCTCACTCATATGTCCCACGACATGCAGATAAATCTATTCTAAAATTAGTGATATTTAACCCTTATAGTTTCATATTATCAAGAAACCGATTGACGTAACGTTTCAAGGTTGCGACTGGACATTGAAACCATTCTTGTGAAGGTTAGCTGTTTCTTTAAACACCGATAACGTTAACTCGTATTTAAGCTAAGTTGTTATGATATTATAATTTTTATTTTTAAAAAAAATCGTAAGTCATTCGAATTTTTTTGTCTGTTGTTCAAGCATTTTATTTAGTGACCTACTAGACTTAAGACTTATTTCAAAATAGTTTTGATAGTTTTTAGAATATTTGCTTGCTTTTTCTTTCCTTATGTCAGTGTAAATTTTATATTTTAAAAAGGTTTATCAACATCGCAGAAAACGCCTTGTGTTAACTCCGTATTAGCCAATTAATCTTTTTAGTGCAAGATGGAAACCTTAAGATTTATTTGAATACATTTATCCTTTATCGATTAAAATATCATAGTTTTCAAATTATAACTTTAAATTTCACCTTTAAAATTACTAATTTTAAAATCTGAAATTTCATATCAATTATGCAATACTTGATCATTTACAAAATAGTTTAATTTACAATAGATAAAGCTCTTGTTAATTTTCATTTCACTTATAAGTATATCGTAGATGATACATAATTACACTTGTTAAAGATTCCTCAGTGTAATTACAAGAGGGAAAAAACAATCAATCAATATCCCGGTTTTAAATTCTTTTGAAGGACATAGACCTGCTTCCTTACCTTTAGGGTGAACTAGTTCCGTGTAAATTTTCATTTTGCCCTGCGATGACCAAAGATTCATTGCGAAAAATGTGACCCGAAACCCTGAATTGTATACGCAACGGGTAAACACGTCCTTCCAATTAAAGTTTGAAAGAGGGAAGTATGGTTTTGACCAGCACTGATAGCTATAGGACTATCACTTAACTTATAGTGACTGCACTATGTATTTGTTACGACTTAAGATAATTATTTTTTATTGGTTTTTTATCTATAGGTTTACATATGAAAATTAAATATTATCTGGACTCCCAAATTGCATCTTCCAAACCTCCTCCCAAATTCTCTTCCAAATTGTATTGCAAAAGAAGATACTTTAGTTCTATACAAATGACTACTAATGATAATTGAATAAACAGAAGATATTTTAAAGAATCACAAAAAGTCAAACTGAACAAGCTTTAAATTTCATGAAAAATGTCTATAATAAATATCTGTTTCAATTACAATGCGTGAATTAGTGTGCGAATTTCAATATTTTATAAAGCAACCTAACTTAGTTAAACGAAATTAAATTTCATATTTTAAAAAAGAATTACAAAATATCAACTTTTAACAATACTTCCTAATAAATTGTTATAATTATTGTTTTAGCTATCAGACCTTAGTGATAATATTTTGGGTCCAAAGTTGAAATATGAAGTCAAATCAATTTCAGTAATTTTTGACAGCATTTTAAAAATTTTGTAAATGCGACATTTCATAAAACTATTGTTTATTTTTTAACGCGTAAAAAATACAATATGATTATTGGTTCCCGTTTAAAAATATGTTTTAAAAAGCATTTTGAAAAGTTATTAGAATTTCATAACTTTCAACATATTTTAAAGACAGAATATTCTAAAATTTCAATTAATATTGCACAACAAATAATTTGAAGTAACATGTATTTGATCTATAACACTTGTGCCTGTGCAAATATGTCTTATAGTAGTTTGTTTGCGAAGCATGGTCTCTCTTTTTAGGTAGTTGTATTTTTAAAAGTACGTCTCAAAAACGAAAAATCTAAAGAAACATTTGGGTTTAAAAGTTTCTTTTGAATATTTCGTCTAGGTAATGTTGCTGGAGATACTTAAAAAGAATTTAAACGTAATTGCCCATCCATTAGTTAAAAATGACTGTCAAAATCGTTACATGGAAAAGTCAAAGTTGTGATCCTTTATGACTAAAAATTTAATTTTAAATTAAAAATATTCTCTTTTACATTCAGACAACGATGCTATTATTTCAGATTACAAATAGTTGGGGACATAGACGTACAAACACGTTCTAAAGAGTAACAACGAGGAATATAAGTCTGATGCTTTCTGCTATATATATTACAAGTCTAATACAAAAAGACCAGCAAAGGATTTATACCTGAAAACTGTACTTCATACAAGAAGAAAGATGTACAATATGAATTGATGGAAACGTGTTTCAATGTTACCCGTATTTGAATAAATTGAAAGAGTTCTATAAAACATTCGTACAGCAATTTCAAAAAGAAATTGTTGAGAGTCCATAATTGATGGAGTAATGGATAAACATGGAGTGGATAACTGTTAAGGAAAATTATCAATCTACTAGATTCTTGTATCTGTACCTTACAAATTTAAATGAATCCCAAAAATGCAAGAAAAAAATTTCCACCTAGTTTATTCAAACCGAAAACATCGCGGAAAAGTTATTTATTACAAAAAAATCATTATTATAATTGGCTTATTGGTTGCACAGCAATATAGAAAGAGGAATCTGGATTGGCAAGATGTACAAAACCATCAAACTTTAGATTAAAAACATTACTATATTAATTGAGCTATAAATAGTAGTTATGTAAAAAAAACCATGTCAAAAGCAAAAACAATTCAAATTTAATTAGTTATAAATAATTTTGAAAAAGTATATTGGAAATAAAATCCTTTTTAAAAATGAAAATAAGTATAGCTTAAAAAACTCAGTTATACCATTTTCACTCCTGGACAATATCCTGGACAAATATTTTTTCTATTTTTTGAACAAATATATATTTATAGGTATGTCTTGCAAGTTATTTTGAAAACAAAATAATTTTTAGTATTTGCTGAGGGGCATGTCAATCTCATGAAATTTGAGTTCTTAAGCACTAAAAATACACATACATTATTAGGGGAATAAACGTGATGGAGTTGATCGTCATTTATTTCAACACAACTGTAAATTATATTTTATTTAAAAAAATCCAGTCGCATAAATTGATTAAATTTTAAATTTAGCCATTAAAGTTTACAAGAATCTATGATTTACACCTTTCATTAATTTTACTTTATATGTACGAAAAGTAACAATTTAATTTGCAAAGCATTAAAAAAAAATTACTTCCAAAACTTACCATGACTAAGAATCTACGTCGTCACATACTCCAAATTGGATTTTAACGAAATAATCAAAAACAACAACAAATCGAAGCACGTGTAACTTTTACGTTTCCAAAACCAAAAGCACTAATTTCAAAACTTTTCTGCACAGAAGCGTGAAAGATATCCCTTACCATTCCTGAGAAGATAACCATTAAGCCGGTTAAAAGAAGAAGGAAAAAATAACCCACTATTTTTTTTAGTGGTCGCCGAAAGGATTTGTCCAATGAAGGTCAAAATACCGGTGTGACGTCACCAACCACCGTGAAACACACGAGGTGGCAGTATATTGCCCAAGGCAGAACGGGTATATTATTATTTCAGGTAAGAAATGATCCAGCAAAGGTCACCCCTGACAGGCTCGACCTTCTTCAAGGCATCATAAGTATAAGGTGAGGGGCATCTAAAATGGGGATTACTTTACAATTACTATACCTTAAAGCATAAGGAAAATATCTTTGATGATATTTCAAAGAAATATTTACCCCTCTGGCTCTGATAGAGTTGAAGAATTTGAAGTTTAACACATAAAATCCATCATGGCTTAACTATACTTATTTGAATTCTTCATTACCTATAACATTTTGGAAACTAAACATCTATTCACCTAGGAAAATTTTATCTGTGCATGCAAAGAGCATTTTTAGAAAATATTAAAGAATTTTGGCGTTTTTAATGATAATAAGAACCGATTTATAAAAAACAGCGAAAACCGTTATAATTGGATGTTAATGTTGTACATTTTTCAGTGTTCATTTTTCACCACATTACTAATTATTTAAGATACATGCGTGTTATAAGTAATTGCTAAAACTAAAAGTTAAATTTTTTTAAACCTTATAACAATATGACTTTTCCTTACCTTTTAAAAGAACAATTGTTTTAACGAATGCTTGATTCTTATCAAGCGACACAACTATAGTCAAAACTCATTACCAAATTGGAATGTGTTTTTAACATTCGGCGCAATGAAAACGATTTCACATCCTTGGTAAATGTAAATGTTAAATGAGGAATAATAAACATCTTTCAGTTAGAGGAGGATATAAAACGAATAACAACCGGTTTTAATAAGGAGAAAAGGCCGTTTAGAGTGATAAACACTTTTGCTATTTGAAGGTCTAGGATAGGTATCAAGTGTAGAGTTAAATGTAAACAAAGCTAATCTAACTATTAGTTAAAAACTTTTTGAGTTTTCGAAATTATTAAAAAATGTAGTGAAACTTAAAGATCATTTGGTTTCTTATGAAGTTTTGTTTGCAAGGATAAGACGAAATGAAAACTTCGTTTTAATCATAGATATTTTCAAAAAAATCAATATATTTAAAACAAGATTTTAAGCTAATCATACTAATAAAATTAAACAAAAATATCCCGTACGTAGGGTTTTGTGATAACTATTGCGATCAAAAACTAAAACATAAATATGTAGCCGGTAGAAAAGATATTCTGACGTCGATTTAACTTATGTATTTCGTCTTTTAAAAGTCAATACTAATTACTAAACTAATTAACTCTATGTAAATATAAGATATATTATTAATGTTTAAATCTAAAAAGAAATACATAACATTAAAAAAAAACTCTTCCTGCTCTTTTGAATTCCGCACATTGCACTAACAGTATTTCAACCTATGAAAAGTGTCGTTACTCCTTTTAATTTTTGAGGAGAATATATTGTAACATAAATGTTCTAGATGTCATCACGAAGTAGAATTTATTTGTATTTTCTCTATAATCTTGTAAAACTCTTTAGAATAAGTATCCAGTAATTTAATCCGCCTCACTGAAGATTGCATTTGTTGAGAAGATAACATCTCATATAAAAGGAAATGAAGAGCTATTCTCGAGATATCGTGACTCGCTTCAACAAACTGGGATATAACATTAAGAATATAAAGAAACGAGATGGAATTTTATATGCATGCACTTTTGTGGGTTAAGTTATAAATTCACCCATAGTTTCACATCAAAAACAATAAATAGCTGCTATGTAATTTATGATAACAATATGTTGATTACTGTTACAAAATTGTAAGACTACTAGGAATTTCTCTCTTTTTAAACATCGACAACATTGATTGTGCATTAAAAGTTTATTCATGAAAAGAAAGCGAGCTAACAAAGTTGATGTAGTTAGGGTGTCAGGGTAGGGAACCTGGACCTAAGTACTGATTGCAATGTTTTGATTTATTCTGAGAGATTATGTAATTTGCAGATTCGTTTAATGAAAAGCTGTAAATATTGAGTTTTATTTTATTCAAGATAACGTCCAATATGGCCATCATAACAGAAAACTTATTAAAGTGATTAACAGGGTTAATATCATAATATGGTCATTTTATACATTATTTTAATAAATTTTGAGTCGACAAGCATGAATATAGTGCTATTTTTAACTTTAAATGAATATGGGGGGATTTAAGATGGTGGATATAACAAAATGTGCTTTAAAATGAGACGATATGGCCATGGGCCATGTAATATCTACTTTTTAATATTTCCGAGTCAAGACACATAAGTAAAGTATTACTTTTTACTTTAAATCCCTTTTTGAAAAAGCAATCACAACTTATAATTATTTATACATTCAAATATAATGCTTTATATCTTTAAGATACATACACATTTCTTTAGCAAAAATATTGTATGTAATATAATAAAAAGAGCTTAGAAGTTAAACCAATTACAGGTAAAACCCTTCTATTCATCATTTGTAGTTGCTAGTTAATTATGGCTTCCCTTCAATGACCGGTCTTAGGTAATTTTATAGATAATTTAATCGTTTCCGGCTGTCGATTTCCAGCCTCCTAAATCAGTCATTTTTGAAAATTGTTGTACTTCTAGTGTTATACTGTAACACGTATACTATAACACGTAATAACTATAACACGTATCACATTTAGAAAATTCAATTTTTAAATCAAATCACGTTCAGGCTTTCTTTTTCCATCATAGTGAAGCCATATTTGTCACGCCGTCTACTTTGCGCATCAGTTTTCATCGAAGCACATTATGAATGAAAATAGTTGTGTAAATTCAGTAAGTTTCACTTATTTATCCTTATTACCTGAATATATGATTTAGTAGTTTTTATATATATTTATATACCATTGAACTCCGAAATTAAACAAAATCAACTGCCCTATTAATATACCTATAGTGATATTACGACCGTTTTTAATTAGTTGGAGAAAACAATTATGGTATTACACTTTGTAACGAATATTTAAAGTTATGATAATTATTATTTAAGTATTTTGAAACAGTTACACTTTTGGACTTTCAAAAACTGAATGACAAAAAAGTGCATTAGTTTTAATTATAACGAAAATAATGTAAGAAATAACTTTTGGAAACGCATTTTTGTTTTTATTAATTTTTATTCACATATATCTGAGTCAATAAAATTGCTTTATACTTTGGTAATTCCTTATTCAGAATATTACTGTCATTTTTTAAATACTCTTAAACAAGTTGTTTCGTTTGTTACTCACTGTAAATTTTTTTTTAAATTAAATTTACGACTTTTTGGCCGTCAGCAAAAGTCTCGGCCAAATACCAAAAAAATTAATGTTTGGCCAGTACACTATCTAATTTCAATCCCGAATTGATTTTACTTGATTAACGTTGCAATGGAACTACTCATTATGCAGGGTGTCATTTGAGCTCAAAACGTTTTAAAACTATTTTTTCTATGAACGATGACAATGTAAAACATAATTATTAATAATTCTATCTCGACAAATTAATTGGTATGAATGTAAAATGTTGTTAGCATTGTTTTCCAAAACTTAATTTCAACACCCAGGTTTATAAATAAATTATAATTATGGAGATTGCGCATATTATTTACGCACATACGAAAGCATGAAAAACTTTAAAAAATAAAGTTAAATACCTTAAAATATAATAAACGTATCCTATGTAGTTCATGAACTAGAGCTAAAAAGTTTTCCTTTTTTTATTTTTTTGGATTTTGTTTTCACACATCGACATTTCAAATTTACAATGAAATTTTTTTGTATTGTTTTGAATATTTTTGTTACCACACATAGTAACAAAAAAAACTTGTATTAACAATTGACGTGAAGTAGAGTAATGCAAAGAGAAACCGTTCATTTTTGAAATAAAAAGAGTAGTAAGAAATTTCTCCATTACTTTTAAAATCAGTTATTAATTCATAAAGCTTCATTTTAATCTCATTTAGGGGTTGTAGAGTGTAGCGATATCTTTTTCTATTAAATATTTTAAAAGTCATTAAATTAATAATAAATAATTTAAATTATGGAATACTCTGCAAGGACCTTTTTAAAAAAATATGAATTTCTAGAACTCAATTTAAAATCAGTAGTTTACCAATCCCACAAATTAATCCCCCATTTAATTTAAATTATTGAAATCTATTAAACCCAATCAAGCACAACATATCAACAACTTCCAACACCCACCAAATCAAAATAAACATAACACGAAACTCTTACCCATATTTTTTAAATCTTTATCAGCAATTTCAATCATAAAAAGGTATCTAACTCTTCCACCATAATCCAAAAGCCTACCATATCACAATCACCCAAATCATATCTATCGATGAAACTCCATTTGGCAATGCTAAAAGCCCCAGCTACCCGTAGTTCAGCAACCTCAAGGAAGTCTGAAGAATTTTGGATTTTCTTTTACTTGTATTTTATGCCCTAAAGGTTTAACTCTGAGCAGTTGTGTGAATGCGGGGGATAGTATCAAGTGAAGCTGATCGCCTTCCTTCCTTATGCCCCATTTCATTCCATGGTTTTTACGCTCAAGTGCAACTTACAACTAACAAGTAATTCGTTCGGTGGTTTCTGACACACGCAGTTGGGTTTCGTAACTCGAGAGCAGAAGAAACAGCAGTGGTCTGGCCATAACCAGAAAATTCATTTTCGAAAGAGTTCGTTACCGGATTCTTGCTTCATCCTATAATTCGGTTGGAAGACAGTAGAATAAACAGTTAATTTTCGGTTGTGACAGAAACCGCTAAGGTAGATCTGTGCTGCAGCATACAAAATTGTTCAAAAAAAATTATGGGAAGAAAGGGTTGTGTTTTTAAAAATATTTAATTTAATTTTAGGGATCAAATATCATGTGTGTGTTTTTCGCAGAATTTTGGTCAAATCACTTAACCCCCTTTTTCAGCATCAATGGAGATTTGTTTTTAAAAGAAATACATTAAGTCAGTTAAAAAAAATTAAAAACAAATAGTTTTCTCTTACGCAACTGTACAAAAGAGATCATTTTCGAAATTTGATTCTTATATCTTTGATAGGCAACTGTAACAATGAAGATTCTTAGGCTTGAATAGTCAATTAGTAATGTAAAAAAACAAATTAAAATATGAAAAAATAAGCTTTACAATATTTACTTCTTGTTATGTAAAAGTTTTACACATTCACTAAACGTATTAAGATAAACAAAGCAAATTGGCTGTTACATTGACGGCCAGTCAATTAATATCAACTATTGAACAACGTCTTTGAGGAAACATAATTACATAGAAAATTACATCAAATTATAATTGACCCTTAAAAGGAAGTAATCAATTATGTTGACATAGGTTTCAAAAACAAACAGTTTTGGTGTTATCGCTACGACAACTAAACTTTTAATCAATTAATTAATAACAATTAAGTTAACTTTATACTTTCTTCAAGTTGTAGGCGATATAACTTCAAAACCGTTGCCCTTAGAAACAATTTCTCTTTTACTGATTTGGATAACTCTTTTAAGCTACTATTAATAATGTAGTGGATTTGTTCTTGTGTTAACGTTTCACTTTCGTTAATATGAATTAAATATATTTCAGTTAATGATTGTTCAACTATAAAACTCAAGAGTAAAAAAAAATATTTTTTAATAATGTAAAAAATATAATAAATCATGTAGCACACGGTACGTCGAAAAGTGAAGCACCTGGGGGAAAAAATGTATATTTTTTTCGGAAAGAATTTAGAAGTTTTTCATTTGTAAACAATTTTAGGATGAAAATTAATATATTAATGGGAAAATATGGATTCTTCTGTTCTAAAACGAACAGAATATTCCTGTACACTATTTACATTGCCTTTCATTTCACTTTAAATATTAGAATGTTTTTTATACCAATATTTCTGTTTTGAAACCATATTTCTGTTACAATTGTAAGATAATTCATGCAACGTGTCTCAATTGGTGCAATGCTTCTACTAATATATCAGTATAAAAAGTTTAAAAATTTCTGACTACCATAATGCATTGGCACGTTTCCCGTCGTGAGTGGCAACAGTTCCAGCGGTATTGTTTTCATTCTTGGTCCTTCGAGAATTATATTTGTTTTTTACAATACAATATTTTCTTACCCTACTGAAACGAATGTTGTGTACAAACTTTTCTTTCATGATTCAAGTTCAGTAACCAGGAGAACTAAAAGTTCAATGGAACTAAAGCTTTTCTTTGTTCGCGAATCACGTTAAATAGTTGTACCACAATTTCGCTAAATTTCTCCGCATAATACAATTGATTTTAAAAGTTATTTTTATTCTTTTAAAATATAATTTGAATTTGAATTTTTCTCCGCATAATACAATTGATTTTAAAAGTTATATTTTTATTCTTTTAAAATATAATTTGAATTAATAGAAGGAAAAATGTTTCGTTTTATTTCAGAATTTTTAAAAAATATACTTTGTATATAAATTTTTTAAAAAATATATACTCTGGATATTTTTATTATTAAAAATAATCTCTGTCATGTTTTTTAAATAGGCATGTTTCACGTCTTTGAATGGCAACAGTTCCACAGGAATGAAATAAGGTCTCGATTGGTTAATCAATGGAGTGACCGGAGCTTACCATGTCATACCACCAATCACTGAAATCACTAATGAAATCCAGGAATGAAAGCAGGAATAATTTTACGTCACTTAACAAGACAATATACAATAACTGTATAACATTCGTACGTCTTTTCAATTGTGTTTGAATAAAGTAAACTTGGAGGAATAATCAATTAATATAGTCGTTTATAAATAAAAATTATATTAAAATATTGCAATAAATAGAGTTTATCATTCTAACTTATTTCAATAAGCAGTTATTAATTATTAATAATATGATATAATAAATATAATTAATTGATTCTATTATTTATAATTAATTATATTGGCTATATGTTTTTTTATAAATATTGATATCAAGAGCTTAGCGAGAGCTTAGCGTTAGCTCAAGAGCTTATGTGTATAAAGTAAGCTAGTGAGCCAATAGAGTAGGCTAATATAATATGATAAATAGAAATATATGATGTATAGAACTCTTCTAAAAGTTATTTAAAAACAAAAATTACAAATAAAATTACAAAAGAGGGATCCAATGTGCCCCACTTTTCCCTAACCAAAAATCGTCAAAAGTTGCTATTTTAAGTGCCAGCTCAAATGTTTTGATCTCGTCCCTTTACCGAGGTTCTCATTTTTAGATTCAGTTACCCCAAAAAACAAATAACTAATGTTCAAAAATAAGGGAAATGAAGTTTGTAATAAGCTACAACGTTTAAAGTTTAGTAGCCAATAGCCTTTTTGCATAAGTGCGACGTTATTTCAACCGTAGCACACCACATTTCGAAAGATGGAGCTTGACGAAAACAAAGTTTAGTGCCTCCATCTACAAGTTACATTTGCAATCAAATATATACTTGAACATCTCACATGGGTTTGTAGGTAAGCTCTGGGGATGAAACATCTGAGAGATGGACTGTTATTCCCAGCTAGAAAAAACACTTTATTGTGGGAAAAATGGCTTTTACTTGGACATCATATTGGTAGGTTGCTTATTTCCCGTAGAAATAGGGATCTCGTAATCCAACATGGCATCAACTGGGTCTATAGAAACTCGAAGTGTACTCTCAACCTATCTTTGTGTGCCCTTTGTTTTGATTAGATAAACAAATCGAGGGGCCCGGGTGGCCTAGTGGGTTCAATCGCAGCCCATTAATCTAACAGTCTGCTCACTGTACAGGGTGCGGGCTCGATTCCCGCCTTTGCCCTGGATGTACTTCCTCGCTCTGTGTCAGTAAAAATTCTGTCTGTCATACTTGACGAAGGTTTATAAGCGGGTCTCTGATCAAGCACACAAACCGTAAAATACATGTACCAACCTACCTACCTAAACAAATCCTCATACGGCATTGATTGGAGTTGACAGATCAGCTAGATCATCTGTGAAAAAAAAAGGGGAGACAAATTGCGATTCTCCAGAAAATTCGTCTGGAGTTTTATGCTTCCTTTACATTTCATTGTCGAGAAAATACATATTTTTAAATTAAAGCCTAACTATTTAGGAATTCGTCAATGGGCCACTAGAGCGGCCACGCCTTCGGTGACGTCACAGTTTGTCAGGCGGTTTATTTGTGAGACAGTCTGCTAGTTTTAATCTGACATGCTGTGAACAAAAATTTTATAGCACTTCGTCGTAAGATAAAGAAAATTGTATAGTTTTGTGTCTTTCTAAAGTGTAGAAATAATGCAAGATCTCCTGTTATATTCTTTTCTTTTCATTTCCGAAGGATAAAGTTTTGAGATAGTCCTGAATCATTAAATTAGACTCGGTTTTAGCGTGATTCAAGGGATGCGATGTTTATGACATTAAATAAGATTAAGTCATGTAAAATACGCATTATGTACTAATATTATTAAGAATAACCAGAAATAACTTTCGAATTTGGTGACTTAAAAGTGAAAAATAATTTTAAAATAATTCTTTAAGAAGGAATTTTTGAATAAACGTATATGAATCAAACGCAGATGATACGACCCGTATCTCCACCTTGGAAGAGAATGGGCATTGGACGAGCAATTCCACCGGGAATGGGGCATGCCTTCCGGGGGTCAGACTAGGGTTGGCCGCCGGGAATGGGAACTTTTGTTAAAAAATTAAAAAATAATTAGTTCAGATTTATACTTATGGGAATGATGTTGGTTTCTTTCTTGGTTTATGAATATACAATCTATTAAAGTTTTTGCTGTACTGTACTTTTCTGTTTTTCTGACTTGCATCGTACAAAATCGCAAATAAAACATAAAACCTGTTTTTGTTACAAAGTTTTATGTCTAACATATAAAATCTGAAGTACAATGCTTTTAATATGCATGCACATTTCATAATGCAAAACAAGACATATATCTGCATACAAGACAGGGGTTCCTGTATATGCAATTCTTGTAATAAAAATTATTATTAGGAACAGAAAATATACAGTGATTCCCACACTGACACTTAGTATTGAAATTTTTCTTTAAACCAGTACAATACAATTTCATTATACTCTTAATATATTCATTTATATTGAATTTATTGATTTTTGAAAATAATAAGTTTGATTAAATTATGGTAGAAAGGAACAGATGCAAATTTCTCCACTATTAACTTTTTTAAACTAGTAATATGGTCGTCCACCCTCAAGTTAATTTCCAAAGAAAGACGTGATCTGTAAAATCTTCAACTATCATCTGCTCAAGTAGTTCTTGTATTGCGTTACATTGCAGTTTCAATATTGAATTTTATCTACTTAAAACACCATTGTCCTTTTGCATTTTTTTTACTTTTGATGGCAGTTGAAATCTTTTTCTTTTTTTTAAACAAAAACAGATGAATCATAAAAATTTTAAATTTCAATTTTTTGTCCATTTTACAATTTTTTAACTTAATAAGATATTATAAAAGCCATAAGAAGTTTTTAAAGTTTTTACTTGAACTGTACTTTTCTGTTTTTTTTTACTTGCATCGTACAGCTGCGCAAAAAAAAAAATCCCACCAGTGATTATTTCGCCAATTATTCGTTTTTTTTTAATTGATAAAAACATTCTAAGTTAATTGCATGACATAAAATTATGTAGCTCGAAGTTTGGTTGGGTGCCAGCTCAGGTTTCAAAATTCAGAGAGCGGTTACCGAATATATAAAACGAAGGTAAAACTCAAAATGGAAACCCTTCTGTTATTTTTACCTGTTACTCACACATAACGGGAAAAGAAAACTACTAGTCTTTCTGTCGAGTCAAAGAGTTCTATAGTAGGGCTGCCATAAGCAGCCATCGCTGACTAGAGATGTGAAGAAAAAGAACACCATGTTCTTGAACAGACTCTTTGAGAAGAACTGGAGCAGCAGTATGTTCTTTGTGTTTGGAAAAACCTGTTCTTCTATAAATTAATGATTTTTCATCAGAATTTAATTTAAAACTTTAAAACATTTTCTATTTTTAAAATTATTGATTTCAATCATAAAATTATTTTCTATCCAAAAAAATACATCCATCTCATAATTCCGTTACTAGGTAAATCATTAATCATAAGTTCCTATTCCTAACAAAACAAGCAACAGCCTCTCCTTGTAGTTGGTGAGTGGGTTTGGCCGAAAAGGCTTCTTCTCATTTTACGTCACGAATGCCCGAAACGCTATTCCCATTATGCGGCCATTATAATTTTCTACTTAATTTCTAATAATTAATCTAACTTAATAACGTGTTTACCCAAAATACATTTTTTATTATGACTATTCTAATTTAAATCTTTGAAATCAATGCATTCTCCAGAGCAGCAAAATACTTTTTTTACATAATAATTTGTACCACAATGTTTATTTTTTTTTTCATTGCGTTTGCGTTATTGTATGCATTTTCATAATTTACTTCAAACATATTTTATAGCTTTTTAAAAAATGTATTGCTTTTATTTCTTATCAGTATTATATACTTTTTTAAATAATAAAACTTATTAAAGTTATTGCAAAAAAATGTCATTTCGAATCGAATTTTTTATTTTAAGTTCATTATATATTTTATTTATGTTTGGCTGAATTCTTCCTCGTGTAAAGCAACTTTTGCAAAAAGAGCAGGTTAAAGGACTGTTCTTTTTCAAAGAGTGGAACAGCGAGCAACTGCTCTTTAAAAAGAACATAAATATTACATTTCTACTTCTGATGTATAAAGTCATCTCAAAGTAAGGCATCAACGCGGGATACGGGAAAAGTGATCCATTTTATTCCTGTCAGTGGGTTCATCTTGGTCCCCTAGGCAACCAGTTATTTTACTGCTACATGGTCGGTCCACTTTCAACATGTCGTTGACGAAAACTGTAGTCATCACTCTTTGAATTTATGTTCATAATCATAACCACGTTTAGTAAATTATTTTTTACTGTGAGAAAATCGTTTTTACAAACAAGTCTAATTGTAAAAAAAAATCGGACAACATTTTAATGAAATTTTCGGATGATAATAAAATAAATATTTTTTCCCTCTTTTATGTTATACATAAAAGAAGAAAAAAATAACAATTATATTGTTTAATATAAAAATACTTAATGAGAAATAGGTATTTAATTAATAAATAGAATGTTACAACTTATAGCATTTTCCTTCTTTTTTCTCTGCACTTTTCTTTCACAGATCGATCCGCGGATTTTTTTCTACAAATCAAAAATAAGTAAACTTAAACAAGAAAAAAAGATATAAGTGGCTACTGAATGGCAATGAAAACTTTACATTACTACGAAAAGTGTGTCATGCTTGTTTGTGTTGTACTTACGATCAGCCCGTGTTCTTTTTATTTTTGTTTTTATAAATAAAAAACTGTCATCTTCATGAACAACATCACTGCGTATGTATTATCTTTCAAATTATTATAAATTACTTTTTACATTCGAGATCAATGACATTCAATATTTATTATATGCTTTTAAAAAGAAATATTTCTTGAAAACTGATTAATTTTACATCTCCAGTACTTGAAAGCATGAAAATTTTTCATGTAAAAAAAACAATATCCATAAACTTTTATAGTACATTGCCAAAATTATAGGATTCTCATTAAATGTCTATACAAGCGCGAATAGTCGCCAATTACAGGACTAATATAAGCGTAGAAGGGTTGCAAGCTCTCAGCTATAACAAATCAATATTATGCTCTAGAAGAATAAAATTATAATGCCACAATATTCTATGAATGTTATTATTGCAGATTTATTGCTGGAAATATTGAGAATTTCATTGATATTTTAAACCTGGCTACTTTAGCGTCCGAAAAGGATCGATTTTCCAGAAACTTGGTGACGTACTTTTGTCATCGCAATTTCAACATCTGTTTATTTGAAATTTGAAGACTTTCATAACTTTTTCTCTTTTACAAAGAAAATAATATTGAAGAAAGCAAAAATTCTGTTAAATAACTGCTGATTTAGATTCATAAATATGTGTAGAAGGTAAAATATTTTATAGTTGTTTATATTCCCTTCTTAAATTACGTCTTGTCTTTCTTAAACTCATACATAGGCATTTTAAGTAAAATTAAGTATTTACAAGCATATTTTAAATATTTTTTTTAATAAAAACTTCTATGGTTAAAACATGTCATGCATGTACAGAGTTTTGTCTATTTTTAAATGCAGGCCTACTAGTAATTGGTACAATGTTTATACTGAAAAAAACTTTTGTTTATTTGGTAAACAATAAAGTTGTTTTACACAATTATTTTATATTTTAACTCATAGTCGTATCTTTTGTTCCTAACTTTGCTGAATAGTAAGTCACAGTGATACAATATTCACAATTAGATTGTTAAATAAATATATCACTGTATTTAAGAGAAACCTATACATTCGTATTTTAATTTGTGAAAAAAACTTTTCTAAGTTTTTGCCACTATTGAAGCGATGGATGTTTTTGTTGTAGTAATTAGTTTTTAAAGCTTTGAAAATGACTGTTTTACTATAAATAATTAATAAAAGGGATCAGGTCGCTAATTGAAGGGAAACTACGTGGGTGTGGGTGTGTGTGTTTTTTTCATGGCATAAATTTTAAATTAAATTTTTTAATGAAATATTTGTTTAAAGAATCAAAATTAGTTTTAACTTTAATGAGACGATCTTAAAATCATTTCAAAATGAAAAACATTATGAATAAAAATTTATTATTTATAAAATTTTAAATTGAAGTGTGTGTGTTTCTTTTCATGGCATAAATTTTAAATTTAATTTTTTAATGAAATATTTGTTTAAAGAATCAAAATTAGTTTTAATTTTAATGAGACGATCTTAAAATCATTTCAAAATGAAAAACATTATGAATAAAAATTTATTATTTATAAAATTTTAAATTGAAGGTTAATGTAAGAAATATAAACAAAGAAGAATTTGAATTTAAATGTAATAAGAAACAAAAAATCATAAAGACAATAGCGCTGAAATCAGCTTGATTATACAATATAATTTGAATGTAAATATAATAGTAAGACAAAAATGGAAAAAAGGGGATCTCGACTGACCTTCTTGTCAGGGGGTCTAGCCAGCCAAGATCTCTGGAGACGTTTCTGAAATGGACTGCCAGCTGTAAGCAGAAACTGCAGTTCCACACAAATTTATTATTTATAAAATTTTAAATTGAAGGTTAATTTAAAAAAGACTGATGCACAAATAGGCAAATTGTCAGGTCTAATGCTCGGAGGGTTAAAATTGTTTAAAGTCTGATTATTTTCAAAACTGTTACTTCAAAGTGAAAATAAGTTTCCCATAAAGTCAATAATTTTACATTAACTTGTATTTTTGTTTACCTCACCCATAGACTCAATGTATCATTTATTTTTTTTATGACTGTAGAGAAGTACACAAAACGCAACTACAGAAAAGTGTAATTAAAAAGAAAAAAATCCCCTTCTGACCCATATGATTTATAACTAGTCAAGTATGACCAGAAAACACCTTGGCAACAGAGGGATATTGTATTCAATGATAATTAGTATGATAACCGACTATTTGCATCAAAACTTACATGTGCTGTTTGCACCAGGAAATTGCAAAGGCATTGACACATGTTTCTGTGCCAAGTTATTAGAATCTCCTCATGTAAAATAAGGACACAAAAGCAGTTAAATTCCAAAGATTAATCAAATTAGTATTTGTTAACCAAGTAATCAGTCATGCTTTTTGTGTGCCTAGTAGGTAATGTTCATGGCATCCACCATGATGCCTAGTAATAATTGCTAGTTCTCAGCACGATAGGCCCAGTGTAGCTTTAGGATAGCGCATTCAGTCAGCCAGTCTCTTTTCTTCAAGTGTATGAAGGAAATCATGTCAGTCCATGACCGGTGTTACAAAAGACATGAACCATTTTCCTGTTTATTTTCGTCAAAAAGCTTTGAAGGCGATCTTTTGAGTTACATTATTTCTACCCCCTAATTCATGGATTTCAAATTTTGGAATTATATTTGGTTTAAGAATGTGTCATTGACTTATATAAAAATCAGCTTATTTAAAGAGTAATTTGTAATAGCCACATTATTATTTACAGCTTAAAAAGTGCACTTGCCGCAGCTGGAAAGGGTTCCCCTCCTCCTTCTCCTCCCCATACAAATGGACATCCTAATGGATTGGTAAGTTTTAATTTTATCTTCTAAAGCGGTGTTCGTTAACATGAACTAAATGTTACAAATTTTGCTTAACGTTAATCACTGAACATGAAATCCTGCTTAGTATGAATTAAAAATATAAGATATTGCCTTTACTCTCTTATCATGATATGCTTTTTTATACATTGCTTTCAATGGTCATTCTTCTCTTTAAGTATACATTATGTGTTGTATTTACATTATTATTTTTAAAAGAAAATTATTAATTGTGAAATATTTAAAGCCTTCTCTAATGAAAATTCAAAATTTTCCTTATGATTAGCATCAAATTTCAATTAAGTTGAACTCATGGTGAGCATGAAGACAATCAACCAGGCCGTCCGTATTAATAGCTTTTTTTTAAGCAGGAAACTTCTTTTTTGGGGGGGGGGGGGCAAACCAGAACATAACAGATAGGTGTGCGCTAGAAGGGAAGAGTGTCTAAGGCTTCGTAGCCCATTACTCTATAGTCTATACGCATAGAATGACAAAAACATGTTAGTGGTCCATTTACTTGACTTAAATAGCAGGGAAAGGTGATGGTGATATGGGAGGGTATCATTTCAATGTTGCATGCCCCCCCTCCTTATATATGATACAACGGTATAGTAGACAGGCTACTATCCGTTTCACTCCTCTGGGGTTTCACAGGGTAGGTCACCATCTTCCTGCCACAGTTTACGTTGTAGGTTAAGGGTCACATCTTAGTCGCAGGTTGAATCCTGTAAGGTAAAATAAAACAATATTCAAATGAAAATTGTTAAGTGTGCATACATAACACAAGGTTAGAAAGTAGCATTGTAAAGTCTAGGCCTCACTTTGGGCCATAGACACAATGTATTAATCCTGCATTTTAAGAGACAAGATGTCTTGTGTAATTTAAATACCCAATAAGACTCAAAATTTGAAACAGCAAGTGTGTTTATTTCATGGAGGGAGAAGAAATGAGAAGGCATCAGTGAAGCCATCACTGCAACCACAGCGCCATCTTAAAGCGTAAAAAAAACTTATTTGACTACTATTTTGTGACAATATAATAACGTTTTAATTAAATATTTTAAGAAAGATTCTGAAACAATTAAATGGATTGAAGGAATTGTTCATTCTGGATTCCTTCTACGTGAATAATATTTTAATTTGCCCTTATTTTTTTAACTAAAATAGCACAAAGTTAAATTTCAATGTTGTGCTTCACTGTAAAATGTAATTCTGTTTTCGTATTAAATAAATTTTATTTTACTATTTTAGACGACTTTTATGTGCAGTATTAAGTAAAATCTTAACATCCAAAACTGTTGAACACTGAAAATTAAACTACCCAAAAATTTATTCTAGTTCAAAAATCAAAAAGGTATAACCCTCTAAAAAAAATTTCAAAAAAGCTACTAGCCATAGACTCTTATATATAAAACTTTATTAAAAAAATCGAAATTTTACTATTTTATTCTACACTATTCCTCAAACTGGCATATTTTTATTCCTTGCATGCAAATGACTACTCACCAGTGACGTCACAGCAACGTCACAATGCCCATGAAAACGTTCTAGAGTTTTGTGCATGTGTTCTTTGTGCTTTGCGGCTTCGTGTTTTTTAATAATAGGTACGCAAACAAATTATTTACAATGTAATTGCCTAAATCTTTTATAAACCATTTGGTGAAGGAATCTGAAAATGTCCTGAATTATTAGAAGCAATATGAAAAATATGGAAGATAGTATTAACAAATGGGTCGAAGAATATGGGGAAATCACTAACACACAATGGAAATGCAAGAGATTCAAAGCCTAATGGAAAACATTTCATCTGCTTGTAAGTACTATTCTTTATTTTTATTTATTGTATTGAATTCAAATTAAATATTAATGATAACTATTTGAGCATAAATTTCAGTTTATATGATTATTTTAAATGCAAATAATGAAATCTTGTATTTAAATTGAAAATGCCAGACATTACATTTAGTTTAGAGTTAAAATTCAGAAATGCTAAATATAAATATAGTTTCATATATATACGGCTCAACCATATCCAAGAACTCGTTAAGAACAATTCATTACTTACTACATTGTAATGTCATTTTAATGTTGCATTATAATGTAGCAAAATGATAAATAATTTAACTTAATGATAAATTATTAAGTTAATTTTAATTTAATGCAGGTAATTTTAAAACGTTTGTTTTGTAACTTTTGTTTTCAGTTGAGAAAAAAAAAATAACAGCATGACAACTATTGACCATCATTCAATCGACTGAAAATTTATTATATCAGACAAATATAGCTAATTCATAGAAATATATATTCATAATTTTTTTAAATCCTTAAATTGGAGAATGGGAATACAAGTGTTTGATATGATTAATAATTTAATGTGTGTACACAAAATAATTTCTAGTTAAAGAAATATTTGTTGAATTCCCAGTTAAGGGAAAGTAATTACATTATTGCAGGCTTTCCGAATTTATATTGGAATATTAAATTTATTTTACTAATTTTTTGTGGGAACATGAGTTACAAAACCATAAAGGCTTAACAAATGAAAAACTATTATATTTCTTTATTTTATTGTTATTCATAGTTTATAAATTTTACTACATACAGTACGACTTCAATTATTTGAAGCAATTAGGACCTAACCACATTCAGATAATTGGACTTGATCGGAAGAAAGATATATTTTAATCAATTACTCAATGTATTGTTGGGCTGTGATATAATGTAGCTTTAGTTTCGGTCAACGGGAAACCCAAACGAGTCAACCCAACCAAATCCAAATTTTATGGTGTCTTTTGGCAAATTGAGTTACAGCTTTTTGTAATAGTATTTTATTACAGTTAGTGCAAAAGTTTTGACTTATAAACTTTTCTACCCCCCTACCTGTTACTGTTCGTCTCTGTTGGGTGTCATGCTTATTTTTTTGGTTGGCACAAAAAGATTACTAGGTATGACATCCAACAAAGACGAACAGACACAGGTAGATCGGGTAGAATTTTTTTCTGATATATATTCAGATGATCAGCACCACTTTGGATAATTAGAGTTCTACTGTACTACATTTTATACAACGCAGAAATATGAAACATAAAAACATAAATATATATTTTAATGAAAGATATTGACCATTAACACAAAATATAACATTAAAAAATCATCCCTTAATTTTACTTTTTATTGTGTTTGCTTTAAGAAAAATATTTTTATTTTCAGGAAGGCTTTAGTTAGACAGATAACCATCTTCAATGGTCACAACCATACTCTGTACACAGCAGAGTCCCTATGATTTCTGATAGCCACTGCGACAGAAGAACTTTTCATTGAGTATTTCAATGATGGTTTGACAGTTAAGCTTGCAAGTATCATTTGAGTACTCTCCAAATGAAAGAGGATTTTAATGAAATGGAGATGGCCAATAACAGGCTGAAACCTGTCAATAAAATGTTGTACCACTGACACAATAAGTGGCGTTTGATAAATCTTGGACCACATAGTGGAATTAGATTGATTGAATAGAGTCTATATGGTACTAATATGTTTGATAACTCTTTTTAATGCCCAGCAATAGTAAAAAGAATTAGCTAAGATTAACAAACACTTCATATTGTTGGGTCTACTGTTATTCTTATTATAATGTAACTAGTTGAAATTATTTCTAGAATATTCTGTAATATTTTAACTATTAGGATGTCCAAAAAAAACGATTATATCATTTCTTTTAAAAACATACATGGTTGGCATTTGATACAAAAATTTTCTTTTTCAGAAATTGAAGGGGAAAAAATAGAAGCGCATGAAGAAAAGGGGATAACTGTGATGTTTACAGAAAACCCATTTGCTGTGGTCATTTTAACTCCACTAATGACAAGGGCTATTGAGCTCCAATTAGCAGGGAAAATTGTTTTGTGGACACCGCAAAGTCTTGCGATGCAGATAATCGTGCAATTACGTTCATTCCAAGTGCAGCAGGAGCAGTGCCCTTTGGAATCATTCTAACATGAGGGCAAACTGAACAAGCCTATGAGCAAGGCTTCGAATTGCTAAAGAATGCTGCAGGTAGCATAGCCTTAAATGGGTAAGAGTCATCATCAATTTTTACTGACAACTCACAAGCAGAGATAAATGCACTTAGAAATAATGCCTTAGATTTTTCAACATATGCAGTCACTGTTTCCCATGTTTATATGTTAACTACTCTGTATGACGTTATAAGTTTAATTAAAAATATGAATTAGCTTTATTGAAGTTTGAAATATTAAATCATTTGGGTTTTTTTTCAGTTTAAACCTTTAAATATGTCATATTAAATTTATTAATTATTTTCTACAAATAGTACTATGTAATTTTTCAACATATGCAGTCATTGTTTCCCATGTTTATATGTTAGCTACTTTGTATCTTCGAAAATTTGTGAATCAACTCTTTTTTTTTTTTTTACTTTAATGAAATATTTTGTCAATACCTGTTTCAATTGTTATTGTTCACACTAATTTCTTAATTTTTTTTAAAAAAATTAGTTTTGTATTGAGCATGTTTTTATTATTGAAATGCTTACAACTTAAATAAATGTTAAATTTATCTTAACACTAATATCTTTTTATAATTAAATTTAATATTAGAAGCTTATCGTTTAATATCTGTACAACAAATCAGGCGATTTAAATTATCAAAGTAGTTACATTTTCGATTAAAACATTCTATAATAAATCGATTTTTTCCTATTTATTACACTTAATTTTTATTTAAAAAGTAAAACATTAATTATCTCTTAAATAATACAAATATGAGTTAGCTTAGTTCTTTAGCTTAGTTCTTCCCAGAATTTAAATCAAAATAGTGTCGATTTGATGTTCATTTGAAGTTAGGACATTGGGTTTTAGTTCTGCTTAGACGAAGGCAATGAATGTTATCAGTAGCAGGGGATCAGTGTGGGATGGCCAATAGTCCCCCGATTTTTCTGAGAATCTCATCACAATAGAAAAAAGGCGGTTGTATTAATATATTGTAGAGCTTTGAACAACTGCCTTTTTACTATTAAGATACTAGAATTTTTTGCAAACACACAATCTATTCACACATGGTTAACATAAAATTCCAATCCCTTCCTAGAGAAGTCTATTGAGCCAAGCTTGACCGCTAAGAAAAAAACATTCAATGGTCAGTTTCTGCTTGTGGCGTTGGTCATTTAAAATTAAATGCAGATAATACAAATTAACTTTATTAAGATTTTGTAAAATATAACGAACATATCTGTTTTGACACAAAGAACGTTTTTCAAGCTTTACAATATTTTTGGAGAATCGTAGTGGTAGACAACCCTAATTAAAAGGAAGTTATTTTTATAATTTAATTTTTTAATGAAATATTTTCTAGATTTTGATTATACAAAATATCCTACTGGGAATTAGACTATTAATATTTATGTATTCAGATTTTTAGTATTTGAAAGCAAAGATCGAAAATCAATATTTTTAATTAATTGGTAAATATGAATATATTTTTTAATTTTAAATTTTTTGGCATTGATTACATATTTTATTATAATTTTTATTGTAAATGCAACTCTGCTCATTTGTATTATATAAGATGCAAATGCAACCATTATCTTCTTTATTATAGTTCCAGGAAAAAAAATCAGCATTTTTCGGTAACCTTATTTGGCGACTTTTGATTAACCGGAAAATCTGATTATCCAGAAGAGTCAATTTGCCGAGCGTTCTGCATAAACGGGAGTTTGCTGTATAACTAATTGCAAATACCTTGTATTATACCAACAAATGAAATTGAGGACATTTCCACTGCATTCTAGGAAGAAGGTACCAGAAAAGAGGAGTTGAAAAAAGAATTTTTGATAAAAATGACAAAAATTAGACAAATTTGACTACAAAATACCAGGTATACTATTTCACCAAAATTTTAGTTTAACAATTACGCGATATTTTTTTTTTGTAAATTTGTGTAAATCCATCAGGAAGAGTTTGTCTGAAATTGGATGCAATATAGACATAATGTTACCACTTGTTAATTCAGTTTCTATTCTATAGCTTTGAAGAAAAGATTATCTCGCCTGATGAACTTGCTCAAGTAAAGGCATTTGGTTCATTGCTTGTTAAAAAAAAATATGAATCATTTTTCAACAATTAATATTTCAACAGAAATACTAATATTTAAAATCGGAAAGATTCTAAATAAAAGATTAAAATCCCTCAATATAACCACTTTGCAAAAATATTGTATTATGTTTAAGAGTTACCGAATTTTGGTTTTTATTTTTACTATTTACATTTTAATTTAATAAATGAAAAAATGCTTTTTAGTGACTTTGTGTAATAATTGGCAGTTTATACTGGTTATGAAAGGGCTATATTTACCAGTGTGAGTGCATTGATTAAAATTTGTCAAATTTTGTTACTTTTTAAATGTTTAACTTAATACATTAAAAGATTATTTAACATTGGTTCTGTATTTTTATGTTAAAAATGTATAATTTTTTTTTATTGTGAAGTTAAAATATAAATTTAATAAACAAAATAAATGTATATGTTAATGAATTTATCTAAAACCATTTTTACAATGATTTTTAATTTAATTGATTGGAAACTGTTTTAGTATAGTGTTTTTGAAATATGAAAATTTCTTATAAGCTATGAATTAATTATTTTGGGGGTTAATCTCTTTTTGAAGCCTTATTACAATTTTCCAAAAAAGTTCATTTTTAAATTGTGATCTTTATATGTACAAATGTTGTGGCTCGGCATTTGGTAAAATTTTCTTTTAATAACATCAGTTTCACAAAGAGCTATAACACAGCAACCTAATACACTGAATATGTAAGCTGCAGACAAGTTAAAATATTAATATACCAAGCATGCACAATTACGTTCAGAATATAAAATTTCAATCACCTTCATTGATTAGTCTGTGACCCAATCACTTTAATAAATTAAAGGGAATAACTTTGTTCATGATAACTAGGTAATTTAAAATATTAAAGCATAGATTAAGGCCTGAAAATTATGTAAAATCAGTTCAATGACCAATGTTTTTACAAAACAAAGAAAACTGTTAATTTTTAATGTAACATGGAAAACATTTGAATATTAATGCTAGGTGCACTTCTTTTTACTAACACTTACAACTATTTTACCGTGGCTTTCATGTAAAATATATAAGGGAAAGTGTGCCTAATGTGTGGAACAAAGCTCCGAAAATGATGAATAAATTTTTTTTTACAAATAATTTCTACACTGCAGCATGTCAACAGATAGACTTCACCTTTTAACAACCAGCCATTGAAGGCACATGTTGTAGTTGAGAGAAATTGTTGTTTTCGGGAATCCAAAGTAAGATAAAATTCTATCTTTTATTGAAATTTAAAGTAATAAATTAAAACTCTAATGAATTAAATTATAATTTTAGTTCGAAGATATATCATAGATAAGGATTTTATATGTCAAATACTGTGGTGAAATGCATGTGGTTCTGTGTTGGGATCATTTATAAATAATAACACTGTGGGGTTTAATGGGACACAAATATACCTAGCTTTGTTTGATTTTCTTGAAGGAGATATACAAGTCTCTAATATCTTATTTAGCTAAGTTGTCAAAAACTTTTAAAACCTAACTTGTACTTTGTTTTGAACACCCTATACAATGCATTTAAATTATCAGACTTGAATTTACAAGCAAAATAAAATGAATAACTCAAAAAGTTCATTATAGTTTTTCTTTTCTGTTCATTTTTGTTTCAATTGGTAGTTTCCAATGTACTAAACTGTTTTTTAATTTTTTTTACAGATGCCTAAAAACAAGCCTTTTAAAACAAATACGGTTTGGCCTAGGAGGGAAGACATCAAAAGTGCTGTCCGCAAGGTATTAGTTGAGAAGTTGCCTATTAGAGATGCAGCAGAGATGTGTGGCATGACAAAGTGGTCTTTTTTCGGCATGTGGCATATTCCAAAAAGCAAGATGGAAAGTGTCTGCTCTCCCGTAGAAGTCAAATGTAGTATTTACTTTGAAACAAGAAAGTGAACTGGCTGAATAGTTCAATCAAAGCTACACCATAATCTCACCACATTTGAAACAAGAAAATTAGCATATGAATGTGCCCAAGCACTAGATCGAAAGTTTCCACACAAATTGGGGTTAGAGAAAAAAAAAATGAAGGAAAGAATGGCTTTATGAAGCATCATAGCTTTCTCTCCATGTGAGCTCCTGAAGCAGCGAGTTTGGCTCAAGCTAAAAGCTTCAACAAGGCAAATATTGAAAGAAAAGAGGAAAGTTGTGTAGATAAGTTTAGAAGAATTAGTTATTAAATTACCCTCTCCAGTGATCAATAAAAAAGTACGCGAGCATCCTCGAGATTCTGCTTTGACTTTATTTTTTCATTTTCCAATATGAAATAATTGTTTAAAAAAATAAATTTCATTTTGTATACTTCTGGAATTAGTGATTGCTTACAAATTTGATTTTCAGGTTCTTTCCTCGTTCATTTTCCATTTTAAATTTTAATAAGACAGCATTTACTATATCCCGTTAGCCACGCACCTTGTTCCATTAAACCCTGCATGTGAGGGCTAATGGGACACTTTCATGTTTGCATAAAGTGTTCAACGACTAAAATATAGTAATGTTCCGACATCTGTCGACTGATTTTTTAAAATAAATTAATGTTCAGTTTATGAGCTTGTTCAAAAAAATATTAAAATTTGTATATTTCGGCCAAAATGAAGTGATTAATAAAAATTTGTCCCATTATCCCCACTCTCCACTACGCCTATACAAACAATATATAAATTATTTGTATTCATAAACAATAGAAGATATCAGGGATTGGAAAGTTACTTTTAAAAAGTAACTCTGTTACAGTTACAACTACTTTATCAAAAAAGTAACTCTGTTACAGTTACAGTTACTTAATATGAAAAGTAACGCGTTACAGTTACTTAATACGAAAAGTAACGATTCACAGTTACTTTTTGAAATTTCAAGTTACATAAAAAAATTTAAATTTAGCCATCTTACGATTTTTCAAAGAAAACCACGATTAACGATACAAATACACAAACAAAATGCTGAAATTATAATTAATAGACATTTTTTAAAAATTTAATTTCAATCAGTACGCTAATAATCAGCCGACGACGTCCATCAGCAAACTCGGGTAGACAGAAATAGGTGTGAACGTGCCCTCTCCCCCCCCCCCCCTCCCCTTTCTTCAAGGGGAGAAACTTTGTTGTTGGTCATTGTTGTAGAACCCATTCAGGTAACACAAAGGGGTTTGCACTGGTCAAAACTTTCCGAACGACAACCTGTTTGACAGTCAGCGTGATTTATTTCAAAACCCTTCTTTTCGGTAGATGCCTGTAATTACGGGTCTTATAATGTGATACTTGGAAAGGTAAACAGACAAAGAGAAACATTCGTACTTTAACAATTCTTGCTGAAAGCTGCCGCCACGCCTTTAGCAGCCAAAGTGGACAATGCTTATTTGCTTTTTTCCCTCCCAAGAAAGGCTCGTTCTTCGGGAATGCGAAATGTTCCCTTCTCTTTCTCTCTCTCTCTCTAGGAGTGGAATTTCAAAATAAGCATCAGACAGCCTTCGGAAAGTAACGGAAAAGTAACACAATTTTTCGTTACTTCGTTACCGCTAAAAGTAACTAAGTTACAGTTACTTTCTGAAAAATGTAACGCCGTTACCCAACGTTACCTTAAAAAAGTAACTGTTACAAGTAACGGCGTTACAAGTAACGCGTTACTCCAATCCCTGGAAGATATGTACTTAACTAAGATGTCCAGATAATATTCGTTATAAATAAACAAAAGACGTATTATAGCATTGTTTGTTTATCATAAAACCAAAACAGCTTTGAAGTGATATTATCATAGTACTTTGCAGTTTTAGGCTTTTTTTTTTCTAGACTATGTATAAAAAAAACAAATGAAATAACACATTCAAACAAAATCTTAAGTAACAGATTTGGGAAAAGGTTTGTTTTTGCTTACTTATAAATTTTTAGCAACGATTTTCACCTGAGTTGCCGAAATCAAAACAATCCATGTGATGTCACTAGGAGAGGGACTATGATTGGTTACATTTGTTTCAGGGTTCGCTTGGCAGCATGACGTCACTGGCGAGGTATCATTTGCATGGAATATAAACATGCCGATGGGTTAAAATCCCCTCTAGTTTATTATGTGTCTATTCTAGAAACTGTGCACGTACACACAATTTTACTATCTCTATGGGTTACACCCTCTTGAGTCTAAACTTGCATTTCATAAAATTGTTTTTATTTCCAAATAATGTAAAATTCAAGTTTTCTGTATTAAATAAAATACATATGGTTATATGCATAAAAGTAAAGAGAAAAAATTCAAATAGAGGACAGGCTGCTTTTTGTTTATTATTCTTTTGCAGATTCAACAAATTCTCCAAAAATGAGAACCACTTAAAATAAAATTGGCACTTGCTAACAATTTTGACGCTCTGATTTCAATTAATCCAAGGTCTCTGTGGATGTTAGAGTGTGCCAAAATTTTAATTTTGCAGAGATTACCTATACCTATTTAATTGTATGACATGGGTGAATGCAATTTTTCCATCCTGACATTTTGCAAACTCCATCTAGACAGAAAACCGAAATATTGGGCTTAAGGGGCATCCACAAAACCTCAATGCCATTGAACCATCATAAAAAGGAAATGATTTAATTAAAAAGTAGTCATTACTCGATGAAGTACATATAGAATGGTTCATGACTAGAAAAAGTATATAAATGAAGCATTCTCCTGAAAACTCTTAAAATGTATTTATAATTAAATATATCTTTCAAGTTATTTGATTTTTTTTATTTACTAATTTGCCTAAAAAAGGAATTTTGAAGTTTTAATTATGTCTTAAGCCTTTTCTTCTCCTTCAACCTTTTATTAGCTCTTATAACTGAAATTTCCAAACTTTTATCCATTACATTTTTATAAAAAGTAGATGTTAAAAAGATGCTCTCCCACATTGGAGTTATGTTTGACTGCATTTCTTCACTATTGTAGTGACTAATGAATTGTTTTGTATGTAAAACCATTGCCATTGCCTGTAACACTTGCTAATTTTATATTTAAGTTTATTGCACCCCTTTAATTCAAAGCAGCTATAGTAATGGTTTCATGGCTTATTGTTTAGGCTTATTAATTTTTAATACTATGACTTAAAATTCTAATTTAACTTTTTGCTTTCTTCCCAGATAGATTACAATGGCATTATAGATGGTGAAGATGGACTAGATCAAGAACACAGATTACAATTTCAATATGTGTTATGGTTTTCACATCGACCAGGAGGTAAACAAAATAATGTGCAACCTTATGATGAGAACTTAAAACTGGTTGCTGCCTTTGATACAGTAAGTAAACATCAAAATATTATTTCTGCACTGGTGTTTTAATACCTAAAAAAACTATTTTTCTTTTCATGATAGCCTAACTATCATTCATGTTAAATACATTTAATTTTAAAACTGTTTCTAAAAATTAAAAAAGGCACATATATAAAAAAAATGCCTCTAATTATTTCTTGGTGAAAATATTTCCTAGAAGCAATTGTACCTTAACTTTTCTTAAATGCATTAATACTGTCAAACCCATATGTGGTATACCTATCGTCTGTAAACAAATATGATCTCTATTAAAAATGAAGTTATTGTAGACCACAAGGAATTAGTCTGTTAATCAACCTGTTTCTTCACTGGTTTGAAAAAAAGTTGCATTTCTCAATTTCAAAGCATATTAGATTTATTGAAGATACAGTTGTCTTTAAACCTCCTTGATTTTCATAACATGTGGCGGGAAATTTATCCAAAATAACTCATTTTTCAAAAAACTTCCAATTCATTCTTGCAATTCCTAGACATTGGTATTCAGTTCACTAACTCCACAGTTTCTGCATTTTATGTGACAAGCATAATGAGTTCAATTGCAATGTTACTAAACTCATTCCTTAATCCTCCAATTTCCCCTTTCAAGTTTATCATAACACCATCTTAAATCAAATGCACAGAATTAAATATGTCTGTAACAATACCAATGAAAAAATCGCATTTACTACATATTGATAGACACATATCAACCTGGGTAAAAAAATGCTGTAGCAAAAATGCTAAAATGTCGAAGAAAGCTGTAGTAAAATGCTAAAGAAAAATTAGTGGCTAATAAATCAACGTCACGCCAATTAAATCACTTGAATCTACATTTCGGATGCAGGGTTCGATTTAAGGGAGAAGATATGCGTAGCAATAACTGCTACACAAATCAATCTTTTTGTAGCAGTTGATTAATTTTGTTTAGCAGTATAGCTTAACAATACATTAATAATTTTTTTATGAATCACGACATGACAAATTTAAATAATTATATAATACTATACTACTAAATGTACTTTTAATTTTTTTTTAAAAACATTTTCAGGGTTGCCAGTGGCGACTAAAAGGAGACTATTTGCTACTATTTTCGACACCCGGCGACAATGGCGACTTTTTTAGACAAAATCAAGCCAAAAGCGACTATTTTCAGCATTTTGTCAACTATTTTCAAGGATGGGCGACTTTTTCAAAATTTTTCCGCGCGATCGTTGATATCCTTTATTTTGGTATTCCTCCCCTTAAAATCGCCGGAAGGCCACATTTTACAATCGCAGAATAGCCAAAATCTTTCGGAGGTAAATTCGCCGGAGTTTCGGGATATAGATCGCCGGAATATTTCGGGATAATTGGATCGCGGGAGTTTCGGGATAGTTGGATCGCGGGAGTTTCGGGACAGTAGGATCGTGGGAGTTTCGGGACAGTAGGATCGTGGGAGTTTCGGGACAGTAGGATCGCGGGAGTTTCGGGACAGTTGGATCGCGGGAGTTTCGGGACGGTTGGATCGCGGGAGTTTCGGGACGGTTGGATCGCAGGAGTTTCGGGACGGTTGGATCGCGGGAGTTTCGGGACGGTTTGATCGCGGGAGTTTCGGGACGGTTTGATCGCGGGAGTTTCGGACGGTTGGATCGCGGAGTTTCGGGACAGTTGGATCGCGGGAGTTTCGGGACAGTAGGATCGCGGGAGTTTCGGGACAGTTGGATCGCGGGATTTTCGGGACAGTTGGATCGCGGGAGTTTCGGGACAGTTGGATCGCGGGAGTTTCGGGACATTGGATCGCGGGAGTTTCGGGATAGTTAAATCGCGGGAGTTTTGGGACAAATGGATCACATCTGGTTTGAGACAGAAGGATCACCTCTAGTTTGGGATAGTAGAATCGTCAGAGACTTGCGCGTTTATTTGCGGATAAAGTAGTTTTCTGGTAATAAGAATCTATATTTTTAATCTGTTGGTTGAACCTTGGCACATCTCAGAAGTTTTGTGTCAATCATTATAAATGTTTAGTTATTCGAAAAAATATTAAATGTGAATTTGAAAGTTATGTAAAAGATATTTAAAAGCAAACTTCACTAACTTTTATGTACATATAGACAAGATCAAGCAAAACTTAAAATTATGTTCTTTTAACAAATTAAAATAATAAAATTTAATAAATTATATCTACCTGATATAATATTTTCATTTTTATAAAAAAGTGAAAATATCTATATTTTTGTTAACTTGTATGTTTTGTGTTTGATGGGAGAAAGTAAAAAAAATCAAACTAAAAATGCAAAAATGCTTTTTTCAATTATTAAATTATTTAAGGTAATTCCAAGATGAATTAAAACATAATATTTTAACAAACAGTTCTATTTTTTAGGGAAACAACATTCTGAGTTGGTCAACGAAATCAAATTCAAATTAGGTGTTTGCTGTTTAGCAGGGTTCGAAATTTACAGTCGCCTAGTCGCAAAATGCGACCTAATCCTTCAATTTTGGGACAACAAAATAAATGTAGTCAAAGTTACGGAGACTAGGTTATCAGAACCGTTAATACCAACATTTTTCATCGTGATTTTCAATAATCTCGCCAAAAATAATCAGCTTGAATTTGAAAAAAAGTTAACAGTCTTAAAATCTTACAACTGCAGCGATCTTAAAATTAAGAAACTCTGGTTACTGTAAAATTTGTAAATGGTGATTCCAAAATTTTTTTGAAACATAGTTATCGAAACTCTGATGCTTCTATAATCGCAAAACTAGTGATTCTATAATCTCGAAACTTAGGCGATCGTAAAAATAAAATCTTCCAGTGGGATATAGTAGACATCCAAATATTGCAGATTAATTTTAATATAAAAACATTTTTTAGTAAAAAATATTTTTTTCCTCAATAAGGGTCTTAGATAATGTACATTTGCTCTAAGTCCCACATATTGCTCCTAAATTTTCTTATCAAATTCCTAGCACTGCTATTTACTCATTTAAGTTGATATAAATTTTAACATCAACCTTGCTTAAAATCTATATCAACTATCATAATCAAAAACTTTAAAAAGTGAACCATTTTAACATTTTCCAATTCAATTCCTTGAATATGTGTTGATTTCATGCCGAAAAAGTGAAGCAATCAAAGTTAAATATTAAATTTTGCAAAAAGAATTTTAAATAACAAGTCTTAAGTTTCGATTTTGCATATAGTATTTAAATTTGATGCAACTATTTTTGCTACTATTTTGATAATAATGCGACTATTTTTGCAACTATTTTGGAAATTCCAGGCAACTAAAGCGACTATTATTTCCCTAAATTTGATTGGCAACTCTGCATTTTAAAATAAGTACATTTACTTTTATTTATGGTGTTGGAGGGGGATCATTTTCATCAGATTTGTTTATGAACATGTTTTAGCTGTTCATTTGGTGTATCAAGTTTTGGTTGTTCGAAATCACACCAACTTTTGTCTTGCAATACATATCCTTATTAACATGGTTCATACATTTAGGAGGAAAAAAGTCACTCACTTTTCCAGGAAAATTCAGACTAGAAATTTACTAGCAATATAAAATATAAATATATAAAGCGCGTATAAGTCAATTTCTTTAAAAAACTAAAAATTGTCCAAAATCAGAAACCCCAGTACAAGCCAAAGTAGAAAAAAAAGGTTCAAACATAAACAAAAAGTATTTTAACATTCAAGCTGTTCTTCTGATCATGACTAACGAATACCGCAACTCGACACTTGATAAGAAAAATATTCGGGTTGCCATACTTGCCTGAACTAGAGCTACAAAAGTAACGAGATACTCTTCCGATCACGCAAAAGCGTGAAAATTACTAGGCAGAAAAATAAGTAAATCAGGAAGCATCATTGGACTCTTCTTCTAATGGGAGGTTGCACTGGCTGGCTGAGATTTGAAGACATCTTAGTGCAATCTAATCTTAATTCATCTTCCCATTTTGATTAATTTTTTTTTTTCGTTATAAGAATTGATTATTTTAACTTGTTGTTTTTTGAGTTTGTTTCACCATAGTTTAGTTTCACCGAATTACGGTGTCGCATATTCGCGACAGCCAACAATTTTTTTTTCGAATTTTGCGAAAAAAGCGATTACAGATTGATCCCTGTTGATAGACAATTACCTTCAAAACTTAATTAACAAATGTGTACAACATTAATTACTACCTGTGACACCACCTTTTTTAAGCTGACTGCTTCCCGCCTTTTTATCTCATTTGAAAGTTTCGGTTTTTTGTTTTATGTCAACTTACTTTTATTTTATCATACTTTTTGTTATTTTAGTTTTCGTCAGTTCAGTTTCGGGCAATTGGGATGATCTTTTTTACTTTTCTGTCCATCCCAAATATTAAATAAAAATTATTATAGTAATAATAGTGATCATTGTGCTTGCTCCTTGAAACGTTCTTCCATTAATTTTCTATTACTTTCTTTGTTTATTTATTATTTATATCTTGTTATTATTAGAGGTAGCTTAAGCGCCCTTTAGTGATTTCCAATTCTCTCAATAACTTTTCGTTGCCTCTTTACACAGTTTTTTTTATGTACTGTCTGACTTAGATGGCTAAAAAAGTTCAACACCATATTTAATTTTATTATTTAAATTATCTCTTTAATATCCCTCTAACATTACTTTAGTAATTTTATTAAGATAACTCAATGTAATAACACTGATAAGTTTCCTGCAAAAATCACTAACTATCTCACATGACTAAGCAAATATCTTTCCACTTTTCCCATCCTCGATTCTCACTCCCATTGGTCATTGACCGACAGTGCCTAAAAATTATGTTGTCTTGTGGCAGCCTTGAGCTAACCTCCAAGGAGTCCATAGTTCAAACTGGGCTTTTTTACCCTACAATAAAATAAACTAAAACCACTCATTTGTCTGTAAGCCTCTTAATTACAGAAGTCAGAAGGATAAAATGCTTTGTGACAACGATTGGATCCCAGTTGGACCATCAAATTATTATCATCAAAAAGTAAAATTTGCAGGCTGTAATGATTCTTCAGCCCCTCTCCCAACAAATTGCTTTTTACATGGAACCTTGGCAATTTTCACTTATCTCTACTTACTTTTTCTATACTTGGGTGTACAAATGTCAAAGAGAAAACCCCAATTTAGCCTAAAATGTACTGTGGAATCTATGTATATATGTGTTTGTAAGTAATTCATTCTAATTTTCAGGTGGAAAAGTTTTGGGATGTTTATGGACATTTAATAAGACCTTCAGAAATGGCAGTTCATAGTGATTTTCATCTTTTCAAAGAAGGAATTAAGCCTATGTGGGAAGTAAGTTGTATTTTTATTATTATTGTATTGGATGAATATGTCAAGTTTTTTTTAATTGATAGACCATGGCTGTCTTATTAGAAGTATGTTATGGTCATACTAATTTTATTTGCTTTTATGCTAGGATGAAGCCAACAAAGACGGTGGTAAATGGATTGTAAGACTGAAAAAAGGACTTGCATCAAGATGTTGGGAAGATCTTATGTTAGCAATATTAGGTGAACAGTTTATGGTTGGAGAAGAAATATGTGGTGCTGTTGTTTCAATTCGATTTCAGGTAATATAAATTTTCTCTAAGCAGTGCATAATCAATAACAAAGTATTTAAATAAACCTATTCATCAAGAGAATTTAAACGAAGCTGATACATACACACAGGTATATATATATAGGGCTGGACTGACACATCAGCACCAATTGTTAACAAATTTTGTCACCAATATATGCATCGGCTGCTAATGTTAACTTAGAGAAAATGAATTTCGTTAAATGTTTTTTTAATAAACAATTAACAAAATAAACTACTTTTAGATTCAGGCATGAAAGTTTTCCGCCTTTCGGCGGAAATCCGCCTTTTTTAATCTCATTTTGGCTGATCCTGAGATCGATGCAAAACCGTTGAGAAATTGTGACCCATATATATGGGGGGGGGGGGATCTAAGATCAAACAAGGCGAGACAAAACAAAACACTACGAGAGTCGAGACGTCAATGTTTGGTTGACCGATCCGTCTTGAACTATATATAAAAATAACGGAATCTATATCTATTGCCATTTCGCCGCAAATAATCAAGCAAAAATTACGAGGCATCGAGGTCTGGTTTGGTTCACTGATCCTTGAACTATAAAAGTAAGACTCCGATTTTACCTCAAAATAAGCACAAATTACGAGGTGTTGAAGTTTTATTGGTAGGTCTGTTTGAACTAAAACTATAAAAATAGTCACTACTAGTGCGATTTCGCTGCGAACTAGTAAATATTACGATTCGTATAAGTTTTTTTGGTTCAATGAACCGTCTTAAACCAAAACTATATTGTAAAAATAACTAGACGTAACTGCAATTATGCTAAGAATTGGAAAATATTTCAAATGCGATCATCGTAACACGTCTCTGAATAAACTCAGTTACGATCTCATTTAATTTGCTTTCGAAATATTATTATTTTTTCTTATAAAAAACATCGGCTTCCATCGGTATACCGATATTTTTAAAAGCCAAGTTAACTTCGGATTCCGATGGCTAATTTTTTGAATAAGTGGTGCATTTTTGAAACCAGGGTCCGATTAAAGCGGTATTGCATCGCAATTTGCGATGCAGTTTCACTGAAACAGCGATACCAATAGTCCACCGATTCGCTAGAATTGCGATGCATTTTTTTTATAGCGTTTACTTTTTCTTTGCGCCGTAATTAGGTGAAACTAAACTTAAATTTTAATAAACAATAAGTTCAAATAACAGATTCTTATAATGAAGTTACAAATTTTAATTAAAATGTGAAGATGAATTAAGGTTAGATTACAAGTTTTCTTTAAATCTCGGCCAGCCATTGCAATCTCCCATTAGAAGAGGAGTCAGATAAAGCTTCCGGATTTACTTATTTTTTTGCTGCATAGTAATTTTCACCTACCGATGGCGTCACATTGCATCAGAATGATTGACAGTTCTCTGGCTCTGTTTGATCGGAAGAGTGTCTCGTTACTTTTGTAGCTCCAGTTTAAGCCAAGTCGAACAACCAGAATATTTTCTTCTGATCAAGTGTCTGACTCAGTGTCCGTGAGTCGTGATCACAGGAACGGCTCTAATTAAAAAATACTTTTTGTTTACGTTTGAACTTTTTTCTACTTCGGCCTATACTGTGGTTTCTGATTTTAGACAATTTTTATTTTTAAAAGAAATAGAGTGTCCACTTATAGAAGCTTTATATATTCAGGTTGTTAGTGAATCTCGAGTCCTTGAATTTTTTTTTGGAAAAGTGTTTGATTTTTTTTTCTAACTTTGTATGAACCATGTTAATAAGGATATGTATTGAAAGACCAAAAGTTGGGGATTTCAAACCCAAAGAGGTAGTCAAGAATTTTTTTGAAAGTTTTGAATTTTTTTTTTTATAAATAGAACCCTGCTTGCAGCGTAATGGGATGATCTAAACTCTTAAATGGTAATTGTGTTAAGATTTTACATTTATCTAGTAAGAGTAATTCATTAGTTATGAGATTTTTTTATTAAATATGATTTAATATGGCATCGATATACAGTTTTAAAGTAAAACTAAATTACATTATTTAAGCATTATTTTCTATGTGTGTATTTTATGGGAACTAATATAACTAAATTTCTAATTAGTTTTACGTTGTTATGCCGATAGTGCAAAAAAATGGAATTCAGTGTTCAGCCTTTTTGATTAGTTTGCACTTTCATGCCTGTAGATTGTATCTTCTATATACAGTCCCTGGACAAATTATTAGACACACTGCAAGATTTCATGTAAAATAGTAATTACCGGGTGATATTGTTCCGTTTTATTATTTTAAATTTATTTGTTTTTTATTTTTATATTATCCAATCAATTACCGATTTATTTGACATAAATAAAACAGCATTAATTTAGAAAAGCATAAGTTTATATATTTTTATTATGATATAGCAATGTATTGTTTTAATTGTGTCACGTTATTTAAAACATACTTCATTCATTTTTACAGGAAGACATAATTTCTGTTTGGAATAAAACTGCTGATGATCAGGTGACGACAATCCGAATACGTGATACTTTAAAGCGAGTTTTAAATTTACCTTCAAATACTGTAATGGAGTACAAAACACACAACAACAGTTTACGGTAATTTTATTTAAATGTTATTTTTTGTATTGTTTGCTTGAAAAATATTTTTTAGCTAATCTATTTTTTTTTTTGTATTGCAGAGATAAATCAAGTTTTCGCAATACAGATGTGTTTGTACACTGAAAATGTTGTATTTTTGCATAACTGTATTAAATTTTATAGAGTTTGCTGTTTTTATTTCAATTTCAATTACTTTTAAATTTCAGAACAGAAAAATATTTATCATAGCTTTAATAAATAACATTTTGACATAACTAAAAAAATATATCGTCTAAACAATTATGGGTTATTATATTAAACTATATAAGAATTTTAGAAACTTTAAATTTGTCTTTTAAAAAATTTAAAAGTTTTATCTTCAACCTAAGGTGAGTTTAAAGTTTTTAAAGAGTTAGTAGTATGTATAGATTCATGGGAACAAGTTTAGGTTTATTAAATTTTATTGTTGAGAACTAGCCAAAATTGTATCCATTCAATTTTCAAATTATAGCAACTTATCTTTTGCTTCTGAATTGATCAACAACATTTATGAACACATTTAAATCAAGTTTTAAAACATATCAGTATTTTAATTTCAAATGCTATTTATTAATATTAATCTAGTATTATAATAGATTACTTTGTAAATTTACATCATCATTATAAAATCACTCGGTAAAAGTAGGAAATCAACTAACATTTGTTTTTTCTTTTGAGTGAATAAACCATTTAAACAAATAAAGTACAGTTTTACACGGTTCTAGCTTCATTTAAGAGACTGATGTTTAGAACATAATAAACGAGTGTCGTTATCAACAAGGTTGAATATTAATTATAGGAAATCCATGTAAAATATGTAATATGTACACATATTAATCAAATTTATGAAATGACCTTTATATAAATAAATTTTAATCCTAAGTAGTATTAGTGGTAGTTTAACCAAAAGAATTAGTAAATAGTTGTGAAGACGAATTTAAAAAGTTTCAAGAATGCATTTTAGCTATTATATAAACGTATATATTTCTAGCGTTATAACCAAGGAGTTAATCTAAAATGGTTGTTATAAGCAAGGTATTATAACATTTAATTTTTTATTTTTTTTTAAACTTGAGGTTAGGGTGTTAAAAGTTTGTATCATAAGAAAACTATTAATTTTACAGACTGAACCAAACTGTCACGCAAATATAGTATATGTATCATATCTGTAAAAAGAAATCAATTGATTTTTTTAAGGTTTAAAAAAACCATAATTGTGAAAAATACTTGATAATTTAATGAAAAAAGTATTAAAGTTTTATTATATTATTTTTAAAAAATTCCCTTTCACATTTCATCTAAATGCTTATAATTTTGATGGGGGGAAGGTTAAGTGAAAAGAGGCATACAAAAACGAAGGAATTTAGATAATCCTTATATTGCCACAACAATTCTTAAATTTGTTATTAATTTTTTTTATCTATTCTATGTGTTGTGTGACTTTATAATAACTCATTGTAAGAAACAAAAATTATGCTGGATTGGAAATATTGCTTAATTTAATGCATTGATTACGAGTCATCGAATGAGTTTGAAGTGAAACTGAAGAGCAACCTGTTTTTTAAACTTTTTTATTATATCTCTCAGAAGTACTTGCTATAAGTCTTGTTTATTATCTTATTTTTTTATTTAAAGATAAAGTAACATCTAATGTTAAAGCTACCCCAGTTAGTGATACTATAATATAACCCAAATAATATTTTATATAGCTAATCCAAACTATTGCTAATTTTAAACAATCCAGAGAGCCAAAATTGTATTTTTTTTTTTTTTAGGAGACACAGCTAGTTACTATGTATGTACGAGAGAGTATGTACTGACTGTTTCAAAACAATTGGATGGATAAACTAAGAATAAAATTTGCGTAAACATTCAAGCAGGGATTGGAAAGTTACTTTTAAAAAGTAACTGTTACAGTTACTTAATATGAAAAGTAACTAGTTACAGTTACTTAATACCAAAAGTAACTAATTAAAGTTACTTTGTACTACTACTAAAATTTCAAGTTATAAGAAAAATTGAAATTTAACCTTGCCGTTTTTCAAAGAGAACAAAGATAAAAGAAATAAGGGCAATTGGAAAAAAGTTAAGAATGAAAATTCAACACTGTTAAATTTTAAATAATTGAATTTAAGTCGACCAGCCGAAAATATCTGTGAAAAGCGGCTTGGGAAGTAATGAAAAAATAACGATATTTTTCGTTACTTTGTGACCGCGTAAAGTAAATAAGTTAGTTACTTTCTAACAAACCTAACAGTTTTACCTAAAAAAAAGTAACTGTTACAAGTAACGTGTTACTCCAATTCCTGCATTCAAGTAAACTGCTCTACAAACAGTTGTCATTCTTGAATACTAAAAAAACGTTTTTTGCTTGTAATCAAATGCAAGCTTTTTAATCTTGGTTGTATGGCAAAAAATTAAAACAAAATGTTACCCTAAATACTTTTTTCAGGTAATATTTTTAAATTATTTATTTTACAATTCATGCTTAAATTGGGAATTGTTAAGAATATCTTACTTCCATAGAAAAGAAGAAAACATACTTTCATGCCAATGTGGAAAGCAGGGCGCGGGAGAGAGGAGCTGAGCTTCTAGATAGGTTTCTTTTAATATTAAAAATTTAAATTTTAAGGAGTAGTTGAGGCTCAATCACTTTCAAAGGGCCTGTTAGTTTTTTAAACAGTGTACAATGTTAAAAAAAAAGAATTGTTGAAAGTGTTCGATTCTTAACTTCTGTCTATAAAATCAGTTGGTTCAAAAACCTTATGAAGATTTTGTAAACCTATATTTAATCTGAAAAAGTTTTAAATTAATAATCTCAAATTCAATCTTGTGGATTTAAACAATTGTTTCAAGCAAATTAAACAAATAAATGAAATGTCTCCCTACTAATAAACCCTAAAATTTTTTATGTGGCCTTCACAGTGGTTGAAATAAAGAGAAAAAATTATTAAACTAAAAGGCATTGTTTAAACAATTACCTTGGACCAATGGATTATGAAACAAATTGGATTTTTTTTAAAAATTGAGAACAGTTTTCAATAAAATTTTGCTTAAAAATAGAATGATTTTTAACATGCTAAAATAACATTAATCATAGAATCAAATAGTTGCTAAGTGAATGTATAGAGTAACTTATACAAAATAAGCAGAAAAAAATCTAGTCGATCGAATGATTTTTAATCCAGGTACAACTGAAGCAAATTTGAAATAAGCTTAAAGATAAAATAATTGATTTTGATGTATAAATACATATATTCAGATAGGTTTTTTTTATTTAAATACTAAATGAATGAAAGATGATAACAGAGACCAAATAACTCAGGTAGGCCTTTTTCGTAGCAAACATAACTTTCTAACCAAAGTGCGACAATTCTTTAGAAGACAGTAGTTAAAAACTACTTGATATACGCCTAGGAAATTTTTGTATGTTCTTTTTAGAGGTATAGACTATCGAAATATGTACGAAGAAATGCTAGTTAAATTACTCTTTAAAACTATCTTTTAAGGCAGTTCTGTACTATGTAATTTTCAAAAAATCGATTTTTTGATTTTAGTATTTATGTAAAATAAGTTTCAAGAGCTTTTCAGCGATGCCCTCTGTATGTCATTCAGACAAGTTTAACCTAGTTAAATTTCAATTTGGAAATGGATCAGCACTATTTTCATAATGTAAGTTTTCAACTTTAAATCTCATTTTTCTCATAATTGTGTTTTTTCAGGTTTAGACCTAAAATTGTTACAGGATAATTTTTCAGGGTGTTTTGCTTACTGGAATGAGCATTTCTCAAAATTTGACGAAGAAAAAAAAATATATGGGTAATTTTGTGATGTAAAAATGCTTTTTTTAAACCTAGCACATTACCTTAAACATTTTTTTTAAAAAAAAAACTACTTTATATATTGATAAAATCTCATTTCAGTGTATTGTTCAAAGTGCATATAATGCACAGAATTTTTGTTGTGTTGTTTTGTATGTTAGTTTCAAAGAAAAGGAACATGAAAAAGGTCAATTTAGCATTAGCCCTATACAAGGTACTGACCTGCCTTAACAAAAGAGTAAACATAACCATCTCAAAGGTCTCTCAGCATCATTCAGCCCAGCGTCAACCCGGGCACTTGTACCTCATCCGCAAGGGGAGAAGAAAGCAACCCCCACACATGGGAAACAAGAAAATTTCTGTTTCACATGTTTCATGCATTTCATCACATATTACTTATTATTCCCATATAATATGATTAAACAATTCTCAAACATCAAATAAAAATTCAATGAAACTATAATTAACACAATATCAAATAATTAATTCAATCCAATTAAAACTCCACAATATCAAATTTCTGATTAACATAGATCTTACATGACAATTATTATTATTATTTTCCATTTTACTTATTGGGATATTTCTAAATGACACAGCAATTGAACTGGTTGTCTTATTAAACCTTCTGCTGTCTTTACAGAACAAGCATGTATCTTACCATCACGTCCAGAATATACCTCAACAATCTTACATAACTTCCACAAACTTCTTGGATAACTGTTATCCCTCACTAGCACAATATCATTTACATTATAATCATAAAAAAAATTCACTGCAACAAAAGAGTTAATGGATTTTAAATTCGTGATGTATTATTTTTTCCGCCTACTACAAGTTTTGTACTTGTGAAGTCGAGTTCTGATCAAAGTACTAGGCATACTAGTTACACGCTTACCAACTAGGAGATGAGCAGGAGTTAGGGGGAAGGGTTCATCAAAGTCACTGTAGACATATGTGATAGGTCAAGAGTTAATTACAGATTTAATCTTGATGATGACGGTTTCAAGTTAATCTGATCTTGGGGATGTTTTGCCAATGGATTTTCTGAGACTTGTTTTCAAAGACCTAATGAGTCTTTTATATTGTTATTGTCCACCCTACCAAGAAGCCTTCTCCACATTAAAGGACCATTTTATTCCCTTGGCACTGTAGTGGTCTTTCACATCTGAATGGTTTATGACAGCCCACATCTTTGTCACAAACTTGTCGGCGCTCTTGAATGTGTCTGCATTGTCAAAGTAGATTACTGAGCACAGACCTCTTCAGGCAGTGAATCTGCACAAAACTGGCACGAATGTCTCTGTATTTTGGTTGGGGACAAGTTCAATGTGGACTGCTGAAGAGACAGAACACACAAATATACATATGTAATGCTAAATATACATATGCAAAATGCTAGTTGAATTACTCGTTAACAACTTTATTTGTCTTTTTACACAATATTAAAACATGACCATCTCAAAGGTCTTTCAGCATTGTTCTTCCCACAGTCATTCCAGGCACTCAAACCTCCTCCACAAAGAGCTTAAAAAGTAACCCCCCCCACATATAGGGAACGGAAACGAGTTAATACAATGCGCACACAAAAATATTTTTAAAGTTTTACACTAGGTATGCTCCTTAAGGGATATAAAATATTCATTGATAGCTGAACGAGCGTTTTCTGCTTGTGGTCCCACAATCGTGTTACAGAGAGAGGGTAAGGGTTGTTGAAATTGGTTTTCAGCTTTGGTAATCCAGTCATTTACTACAACTTCTTTGTTAATTTCACAAATGTTATGCAAAATGCAGCAAGCTGAAACAACTGAACAGGAAACTTCAATGTTGAAAGTACCTTTCATAAGGCAATTCCATCTTGCTTTTAGACGTTTGAAAGCTATTTCACAAGCATTGTAGGCAAATATAAATTTGTCGTTGAATACATTTTCTTTATTTGTAGCAGATTCATTAAAGAAAGGCCTCATGACCCAGTGAGATAATGGGTATGAGGTCCCTGCTAATACATAAATTGGAATATTTACCCCATGCATTATTTTATTGTGATCTGGGAAAATATTCTTATTCTGTCCTTTTAGCCATAGCTGAGAATTCGTAAATACCCTAGATTCTAATACACTTCCTGGCCAGCCAACATTAATGTCCCAAAATAAATATGATGCATCAACAATTCCTTGTAAAATCGTAGAATAGGAGCCATTGCTATTAATATAATCAGTAGCATCTTCAAACAAGTTTGATATTTTAATAGGTATGTGAATACTTCCGAGCACTCCTGCACACTGCGGAAATCCCCATTTTCTTTCAAAATCTTTTATTCTTTTCAGTGTATTGGTTGATCGAGTACTCACATACTTTGGCATAAGGCATTTTATAGCTTCACATACATTCTGAATAATTCCCATTACTTTGGATTTCCTTATATGAAATATGTTTCCGATGTACCCAAATTTCTTCCCGGATGAAAGGGATATTAAAGTTATGGCTAGTTGATTCTCTAATGGTATATATTTGACATATTGGGGTGAAAAATGAGGACTTAACTCCTCAACTAAATTATAAAAAGTACATTTCTTCATTCTTAAGTACTTCATCCATTGATCATTTGAGAATTGCTCTCGAAGTCTTTCCCATTGAAGCGTTTTGCGACCAGTCAATATACTGGATTCAGCTAACGTTTTTAAAAAGAAAGTCTTTTGGTGGCACAAGAAGCGGCGAATTTCATGGAAACTTTGTAGTTGAGATCTCTGACTAAAATGTAAATGTTTTAACGGTGGATGTTGCCTTTTCTTACGAGAAATCAAAACTTCATATAATAACGCACATATTTCCAGAGAAAAATTTGACATTTTGAAGTAAATCTACATCAATTAGCCAGCGCCGTACTGTTATGCGACTTGTATACTTGTAACTTTCTGATATTTTTAATCGTTTCTGTTCTGGCTGTCTATTTCTAGCTCCCTTTAAGGAGCATTAACACAACAAATTACGCCACGTAGTTTAGGTCACGTGAACTCGCCAAGTGACGAGGAGCAAAGATATTAATGCTAGGCATACACGGAAGGACGGGACATTTGAACCATCACCAAACATCGCCATCTTCCTCCAAGAAGTTAACGAAAGATTTTTCACTCGTCAGTGATTAGCTTGAGATGTCACGTGGGCACACAAAAACAATCACTGATGAGAAAAAATACTTTCCGCAGTGTCTTAAATCTTAAAAGAAGTTTGGCAATGCATGGTTGAAGGTTCACATGTCCCCCCTCCCTCCATGTATGCCCGCTTTACGACCAAAAAAGTTATATTGATATTTTTCGCTCAATAATCATTTCTGTGTGGCATTTCATGTGATTAATTTTTACGACTTTCGCCTTAAAATAGTCGTATTTCTTTATTTTCATAGAACATGATTAAAATAAAGAATATTTTGAATGCTTATTCATTTTCGAGTAGTGATTTTTAAATTTGTCTTTGAACTTTGTAGGACCGTTCATCAAAGCACAAAATAACTTTGAAAAAAGGTGACGTCGCCTAAGTCAGCTGAAAATCAAAAAACGCTTTTTTTTATTCTGAAACATTAAATTAATACAAAATTTATTATATCGTCAATTTTACCTCCTGTTGACATTTCCGGGCCTGAAAAGACGTTTTCAGTTTGTGCTGTCTGTTTTTTACGGAAAGTTGAAGAAGTTTATTAAGTGAATAGTTTTTCCCCGTAAAATAGTTCTCCTTAAACAAATCCACTATATTATTTAATTTTTTATATGTAAAACTAATTTTTAGATTTCGAAGCTAAAATTTTTGAAGCAATTTTTTTGTGTGAAGTTTGATAAGTCGTGCTCAAGTATCGTATCACATCAATCGCCTGTAAAAAGTAAATCGATTACAGTAATCATTATGGCGCACGCTGAGTGTAGTTTGTGATTATGGGGAATAGGAAGAAAGATTCTCCATCATCCTGTAGGATGATGCTTTGCTACATTACTTGATAATTTTTTAGAAATCTTATAATAAGAAAGCTAGATACATTAGTTTTTAAGCTGGTTTAGTCCGCTCATATCCACTGGCTCTCCAAGCTTTCCGAAGTTTATTCCGCCGGTGGAACAATATGGCTACTGCCGGTAGGCCTAATACAGCTGACAGAGCCTGTGATCAGACAAGCCCATCTGCAGATATAGTTCAAGATTTTGAACACGGCCATGGCCATTACTTTACGAAAAAAACGTTCCACAAACCGACTTATTGCCATCATTGTACAGATATGCTCTGGGGCTTAATAGGCCAAGGCTACATCTGTGAAGGTTAGTTAATATTCTCATATACCTTGGCTGATTGGTGTTGCATGTATGACCTTTTTTTAGTGGCATGATCGTTTTATAAAGTGCAATTTTTACAATTTGAATGTGAATGAGATCGTTTGAACGACGTAAGTCTTGGTCTGTGAATATTAATAAAATATTCAATTTGAAGTCTGGTAAATCACAAACCGCTCTTTTTTTATTTACTTTTTGTTTTAGTGTTTTTTTTTATGTGTAATATAAATTTCTATAGAGCTACGGTTAGTATTTTCTGTTTTGTATACGTTTCGTGCAAATTCTTATTCATTTTCTAAATGTTAAAATAAAAAAAATAGAAGCTGCGAAAGCGAGTTTGTGTTATCGAGACTGATCGTTCAAAATCAGCTGTTCTATCAAAATAAACCACATACGACAGGCTAATTACTTTTAAGATCTGGTTCTTATATTCTTCTGATCTACACATTTTCCCGCCTACTTCGCTTTTGCATGCTAATATCCCCCTCCCCCCCCTTATTTTAATTTTTTTTTTTATTTATAGATACATTTGTATATTGTAAAAATTATGAGTTGCACACATGTTATGCATATAAATACTCCAATGAAAGCTCTGTTGTAATCGTATTTGTTTTTAAAAAATGCTATACATATTTTAACATTGTGGCCCTTAGTTATTATGCATAAATAGTTAATTCTTATTTTACTTTTCAAATGAGTCATTGGTATTAAAATGACATTTAGAACTATTACCCAAATTAAGTTGATATATAAATCTAAACAAAATCTAGAAAGTACTATTTTCCGTTTTAAGTTAAGTGTGAAATCAATTTTGAAACGTGAAACTAGATTTTGTGACACAAGTTACTGCTTCTACATTTTCCTGCTGCTCTTATTTTTATTTATGCCCTCTCATCCTATTTAAAAGGGACCAAGAGTTAGCTAATTATTAAGTGAAAATCCAGTTAAACCAGAAAGGTGAAATTAATTAAGGTTTAGATGTACATTTGCTTGTGCAATTTTCTACATTGATACATGCTTTATAAATAAATTCACAAAATAAGAATACCTCATTATATTTATTGTATTAAAGCATTATAAGTTGCATACTTTAAAAAAAAATCCAGTAATATTTTTTTATTGAAGCTTAGAAGTATCGTCTATTTGCCAATATATCCGCAATTTTGAAGCTTAGAAGTTTCATCTACTTGCCAATTTTTCCACAATTTTTAGTTTCCACACCATGTTTATATCATAAAAAGTGGAAGGTATTATAATTGTTCAGCCCGTCCGTCACCCACTTTCATAGCCCACACTACAAATGCTACAGACAAGTGTGATGTGTCAAAAAATTCAGAAGAACACAGTCAAGAAATTCATTCATCAAAATTAGAAGACATTGAAAATCCTAGAAAAAAAATTTGAAATAGTACTTCAATTATTTAAAAAAAACTACAAAAATTAATGCTCATTTAAAAAGCATAAGAAGCATTAGGATTAAATCACCATTGCCATTCGCAACAATTGCTCGAGAAACTTTATTTCTTTGAAATAATAAACTAAAAGAAATTTATTTTTGCAACATAAATCAGTTTGAAATGACGTCAAATATATTTTACAAAAGAGATTCTTTGATTGTACGGCGATATGAAATGTTTTGCTTCTATTTAAAATCGAGGAATATTACATATTTCTTCTTTGAAATATAAATTAATTTAGCAAACAATGATACTAGCCATATTTAGCAGAATACTCTTTTTGGCCCCTTTTTTCCTGTTGAGCACAACTGTTGTGTGGAAGCGGGTTAAGTGACAGATTCTGTTACAAACCTACTTGTTTCAGCATCGCATGGGAACAAAAAACTCTTTGGTTAAAGTAAGTTTTAGCTCCCGGATTTGGCGACAATTCAAAATTTGCCGCCAAGTCAAAATGACAACAAATACTTGCCAAAAATACTAACAAGACCGAAAATGTCTGGCAAAAACAATTGAAGAAACCAAAGCAATATCATTAACTAAACAATATGGCATCGAAGCGAGGTTTTGAAAAAATTTAATCGTTTGTTGCACGATCACGACAAAGCTGAAAATATATTATCATATCAGGTAATCAACAGTTTTGTCTACTTACCAATGTATCTGCCATTTTATACCACCTTGGCATATCAGCCAAGTCTGTCGCCATCTTGAAGTGACAACAAATACTAACGAGACCGAAAATGTCTGGCAAAAATGATTGTAGAAACAAAAAAATGTCATTAACTAAACAATATGGCATAAACGACCACAACAAGGTTTTGAAAAAAATTCTACTCGAACAGTTTGTTGCACAATCACACCAAAGCTGAAAATAAGTTATCATATCAGGTAATCAACAGTTTCGTCTACTTGCCAATGTATCCACCATTTTTTCAGCAGCATATGGGAACAAAACACTTTTTGGTTAAAGTAAGTTATAGCACTCCGATTTGGCGGCAATTCAAAATTTGTCGCCTAGTCAAAATGACAACAAACCTGGCGTTAGCCAAGTCTGTATCCATCTTGAAGTGACAACAAATACTTATCAAAAATACTAATGAGACCTAAAATGTCTGGCAAAAACCATTGAAGAAACCAGAAAAATGTCATTATAAATAAACAATATGGCATAAACGACCAAAGCAATATTTTGAGATAAAAAAAACGGAATTCAACCATTTGTTGCGCGACTAAACAAAGCTATAAATAATCGTAACAGGTTCTTAAGCAATATATGATTGTTTTAAATAATATTAATGCTATTTAGGAATTTTTAAAAAGGAAAATGTTCAGGATTAACTAATGAACTTTTAGGGTAGAACTATAACTAGATTCTCAATTGCCGGATATAGCAAGTTTTTTAGCTATTTGCACTAAAAGGATACAAAAATTCGTTCGATTAAAGTGAAGATTCAATCAAACGGAGTCCAGTTAAGGAAACCTACTGCTACCTTCTTAAAATATGAATGCGAGTGAAAGAGTTTAAAAGTCAATCAAGGATATTTGAACAATATTCCATTTTTATCAGCTAGTACAGTCAAATTCCTTTAATTGAATTAAAGTATAATTAGTTCGGTTTAAACCAATGCATGATTTACTGAATTAAATACATTTATATTGTTAATCTTTTTTCACAGAAAATAGTTGACGTTTTCTGAATGATAGGTACTAAATTATTTCTGAAAAGCTATAAAGTAGTCTAAAACTACCCAATTTTGTTTCAATACTTGCTTGTTTTCAAGTAAAGCTTGGGCAGGACTAAACGTTGCAGGCTATGTTTTTGAATTTAAAAGATCTGTCGCATGGTTTTTATTTTTTGTACCAAAGTTTAAAAGAATTGACAAACCCCTCCCTATCCAGTTAATGTACTAAAAGTTAAGCCCTCTTTATTTTGCATCCCATAAAAAAATGTTTTATTTAGTTATAAAGATGTTTAATTGTTTTATATGATTTAGGATTGCTGTTTATTAATTTTCCTAATTTTATGTTTTCTTAATAATTGAATTTTTTAATTTTGTTTACTTTTTTTAATGTATATGTTGCAATAAAAGACCAAAAATCCTCAAGAAAAAGGAAAAGATTCCACAACACTTTGAACATATTTAATAACCTCATAATTTTAAATATACATAATATACTTTTCAAATCATGCTTATTATTATTACAAGTACAGAAGGATCGGTTGCAAAAGACTTAAATCTAATTTTCTATATTCTCGAATTGATCACCTAAAAAAAACCTAAATCTGTTACAGTGTTAACATCCCTACAAAATTATTGCTGGATTATATTTGTATTTAACACAATAACTGCATAAGCTTTGTAATCTATGTATGGATGTTCCTCAGTCACATCTAGAATTACTAGGTATCTATTTAATATCATACAAAGGGGTGGATGAAATAGCTATAGATGGCTTAGTTTGTCTAACCACTAAAAACATCATGTTTATCGTGTTTTCAAAAGAATTTGAACTCATAAGAACAGTTGAAGAAATGGTACTATGGATTTTATCAGAATGTGCTGTTATCAGTGAATCCAAATCACTAAAAGATATCTCGTAGGGTGGCAGTCAACGTGTTAAAACGCATTTCATTTTGCAGTCAAATTTTGTAATTGAATTCCAATTAAGATTATTGGCTCTTGTTAAAAACTACATATTTTTGAAGCAATACTTCTGTGTGGTGTTTTGTAAATTTTGATTTAGATCATCGGACAGAAAAGGCTGTAGCTTAAGCAAAACACATAATTATTTCTGTTTACCACACCAAGTTTTGGTAGTTTAAAAAAAGCGCCTTAACACACTAACTTTTCAGGTGGATGTGATATTAATTATTATATTTGGAAAATGCACTGTGCATTGCGGCTCAATCCACCTAATGAGAATATTTGGTCTCTTACTGTTGCATATATTTACTGTTAATACTAAAATTAGTTTTCTTTTATTTCTTGTAATTCTTTTTATTTTGCTGAAGTTTTTTTAAAACCACTTGCAGATTGAAAGAATTTCCTGAGTGTTGCAGAAGCCAGTTAATGCGCAGATTTGCATCCCAATGCTTACACAACTCTTTATACTATCAGAGAATTCCACATTGTCTTGTAATCAAATTTTCCTCTTTAGTTTGTTGTAAATTGTTTTGTTTTTATATTTTAATAAATGTTTTATTTTGTTAAGATATTTTTCTTTCTAGATTTTAAAAGTTACTTAATTATACACATTAAGAATTCTTCAAAACCACATTACGTTTCTTTTTTACAAAACGTTTGAAGGGTGTAGGTGCAAAACTTACATTCTCCAAAGAATAAGATATAGTTTCTGGCCCCTTCATTGGGGACTTCATCCTATTTAATTTATGATTATCAAAAGTTGCCAATGAGGAGATCAGATCTTGTATCGTAGTTATACTTTGGAGAATGTGAATTCCCCAACTGCACCCTTCATTTGTACCAATAACAAATCTACCTACCCTCCATTAAAAAAAATATTTATGTATACATAAAATTTTACAGCTTGATTTCTTTTATTGCTTTGATTATAGTTTCACGTATGCATGCTCAAATGCTGCTGCTGCTTTAAAATCTTTAGTTTTGTCAATTTTCTTTGAATGTTAAAGATTGCATGTATAAGCTCTGCATCAGCAACATCATAGAAGCTGAAAATACCATTATCAATTCAATAAAAATATTTAAAAGGTTGAAATTAAGTTATTTTGCATCTAATTAATGCTATTAACAAATTATAAGCAAGCTTATCAAAATACAGCATTATAACTGGTGTTTAGTAGAGTTATGATTTAGATTTATATTTGAATTTTAGAGTTAAAAAATATTTTCAATTATGGGCCTTTCTCTTCCTTTATAAATGTGTAGTATGTGTGATGAGTTTTGCGGTTGCCTTCTATTTTAGGCTAGAAGATATGTTAAGTAAGATGGTGAAAATGGCAACATTATAATATTGTGTTGTTTCAATAAAAATAATTGTGTTGATGTAATATAAACATAAATTTGTGTCATTCCATAACAACTGATGATCGAGAGGGGACAATTATTATATCCATGAGCGATTAACAAGCTGTCAACTCTATTGTTTTCAAAAATATGTATAACAAAATTATAATGTTCATTTCAAAATGCTGCAATATAATTATTTTAAGCTTCAAAGCATTAAAGGGCAGATGCTGAACTACATTTCAAAAGAATGCACGACTGCTGCGACTTCAATTTTTGTGCTAACCATGCATTCTTATTTGGTTCCAACACAATTTTTGAAGTGTTTCAACACTACTTGTAATAACTGGAGAAAATGTAATGTTTTTATATTGATAATGGACAATTTTTTTTTCATTGTGTACTTAAGGTTCTGTAGTCAGGACAAATTTACTAGTCTTCTAACTTTGCCTCTAAAAACTCTAGAATTACAGGAAATGTAGGGCAGAGCGGGGCTAAACAAACCGTTCACCCATTTTTTTGTGCCTAGATTTCAAGCTCGACGATCCCGTCAAGTGCTATAGTCTAGAGGCAGATCACGCAAATTTACAGTATAGATATCGTTTCGCTATGCGTATAAGTATCAGTGTCTCAGTAAAAAAAAACTGTTTTTACTCGTTTTCTTATTTCGCCCAGTACTAAATAAAAAGTGAAGAATCTTTTCTTGCATGCTAGTAAATGTTAGATCACAATAAACTACTTCTCTTAAGCTCTCTTTTGGTTGTTAGCGATGATTGGTTAAGTGATAGAATTTAAGGTTATTTTAATAGTATATTGAAGCGGAGGTTCAGATTGGGGCTAAACCGTACAGAAATGTACGGTTTAGCCCCATAGATATCATAATTAAAGTATTAGATTGGCTGATCACGTGACCTCCAATGCTAACGACGGGACGCGCATAGAGGGCTTAATGGCCAGTGTTGCTGCCAACTTTGAGGAGAAAATTACTACGAAAAAAAAAATACTATTTAATTCTAAAATTACAAAAAAAATACTAGAAAAGGATTTAAAGTCACTATAAATATTCCAAAATGCAGCTAGTATTTTTACGATATTTTTTGTAATTTTAGAATAATTCTAAAATTAAGTTAAAAGTTTAGTTATAAAGTTTAAAGAGCATATTAGTATTTTAGAATAATTCTAAAATTACAAAAAAATATCGTAAAAATACTAGCTGCATTTTGGAATACTTATAGTGACTTTAAATCCTTTTCTAGTATTTTTTTTGTAATTTTAGAATAGGGTACTTGACTAAATTTTTTTTATTGGCTTAAAATATTCTTATGCTAAAAATATTAGACCCGTATTTTTTTCTTTTTTTCAAATACCCCATAAAAAGGCAGAAAAATGAATTTTAAAATTAGGACGAAAAATCACTCCCGAAAACGCTTCCTGGCTGTCACGTGGTATCTGTGATGTCACTAGTGACTATAAACAAACTTTGAAACACCACATTGGAATCGATTTTAGGCAAATTTGAAATATCCGCTTCTGTAAAAAGCCTTACATTATCTCAATACTTATTATTTCAAGAGTAAATTAGATTAAATCAAGTTTAATCAGAAAATAAAAAACATCACGCCGGTTTGTTTATAGTTACTAGTGACGTCAGCCAAAGCGTTGTGTTTGTGATCACGTGAAAAAAATGCCTTTTTAAAATGATTTTTTTTATGATTTAAAGATTTATTTTGCAAAAAAATTATATGCATTTGTTATTTTTGACTTTCAACTATAATTTAAATAATATTGGAAGGTATTTTGGCGATGCAGTCAAGTACCCTATTAAATAGTATTTTTTTCGTAGTATTTTTCTCCTTAAAGTGGCAGCAACACTGGCCATTATGCCTACCAAAAAAGCCTCCATGCGCGTCCCGTCGTTAGCATTGGAGGTCACGTGATCAGCCAATCTAATACTTTAATTATATCTATGTTTAGCCCCAAATGGTTTTCTATGACAACATACCTGCATCGATTGTAACTTACGAGGAAAGTAGGCCTACCAAAAATGTTAAAGTTTTATATTTCTTCCTAACAACTTTTTAAGTCCCCAAATAAAGCATAACTGGAAGAGTCAGCTAAAGTAAAAGAGCCGAAGGAAAAAATTCAACAACTGCAAGGAAAGATAAAAGCTGAAAAGGTAGGGCAGAAAAATTCAAAACAAGTGAACTTGGGACTCAAAAGTAAAACCAAAGCAATCCTAAACTCAAGAAAACAATTTCTTACCGCCGCCCGTATTCACAAGTTCGAGTCAAGTAGCGAGCTATTCCCAGAATATGAATCGTGCGAGTAAGGGACAACTTGAGGGTTATTTTAAATTCGTATTTACAACCGCGAGATTTATCTGGGTTTCATCTCTCTACTTTCTTCTCCGGGTTTCCTTCAGATTTTGTAACAAGAAATGTCGGTCAACAGGAGTCACGTGACGTTTTTTACTACTAAACATATTTTTCACGTGTTCGAATTTTGCAGCGTGAGACAAATCGCGATCGCCTCTTTAAAAAAAAATAGCTGAAGCGAAGAAAATAAACTACGCAAGATGACACTGAAGTTTAAATAATTTTAGTTCAAGAATATAAAGGAATATTGGAAAATAACGGCCGTATTCACAAGTTCGAGTCACCCGCATGTTTCCCGCGTCTGGGGGATAGATCAGCGGGTTTCGTCAAATTCCTTATTCACAAGTGCGAGTTATGCCAAAAGGGAGAGGAAAGGAGCCGAATCTGCTCTGCGGGTTTTCAGAGGGATATCTCTGAGAAATATTCAAAATCAAAACAAACAAAGCTTATCGTGTTCTTCTTTCAAACTAGTGATTATAATTATTTAGTTCTAATCCACACATTTTAATTGATCTTTATAAGATTGTTCATTGCAGAAGTACAGCATATTAGAAAGTTAAATATATTTTCAACATGATTTAGATTGATACTAAATTTCTACGTAGAGATACTTACGTGAGATATGCGATGATAATTTTTATTGTACAATCCATTTAAAAACGTATATAAATTGACTAAAACTGTTTTAAAAGTTGTGATAAAAGATAATTATAAAGGCATTAGTTTTCTTATTTTCCAATATTCCTTTATATTTTTATAAATTAAAGTTATTAAAACTTCAGAGTCATCTGGCATAAAGTTTATTTTCTTCGCTTCAGCGATTTTTTTTAAAGGGGAGTCTGATGGGTGTTTGGGTCAAAAATGTTGATTTTCTGTGTTTCTTTTATTTTTAATCTGCATATCCATAGCTTTAATTTAAGACCAAGATTATCGATTTCTGTTTAGTAGTTTTCTTTTTATAAGCATTTTTCAGAAACTATGTACATCAGTTCTTACCAATACCTTAATTTTCTTTTGCGTTTCCTGAAATATAAGGTTTTTCAACACTTAGGAACAAACATTTTTCTCAAGAACTATAAAATATATCAGCGTGTTTTGTTTTATTATTTCTTCCCCATTTATAGCTCTTTGATTTAAACTGAGGAATTTTAAAATATCTCTGCTAAAAAAAAAGTTATATAACTTTAAATTGGATTTTTTGGGTTTTCTTAATACATATTTTAAAAAAAATCACTTTGAAAGTATTTTTTTATACTGTGAAATATCCTCAGTTGAAATTAAAGAGCTATATGTAAGGAACAAACTATACAAAAATTCAAGTTCCTGAGAAAAATGTTCCTAGTTAAATTAACATGGGCGAGATAGAACCATCCGACTCCCCAGAGGCGATTGCGATCTGTCTCACGCTGCAAATAGAACACGTGAGAAATATCTCTAGCAGTAAACAACGTCACGTGATTCCGCTTAACCAATGATAAGTCCTGTTACAAAATCTGAGTGAAACCTGGGGAAGAAACTCGAAATATGACCCAGATAAATGTCGCGGTTGTGAATACGAATTTGAAATAGCCCTCAAGTTGTCCCTTCCTCGCAGAATTCATGTTCTGGGGATATCTCGCTACTTGACTCGAACTTGTGAATAAGGCGGTTACGACCGTATTCACAAGTTCGGGTCACCCGCAGGTTTCCCCCGTCTGGGGGATAGATCGGTAGGTTTCGTCAAATTCCTTATTCACAAGTGCGAGTTATGCCAAAAGGTAGGAGATAAGGAGCCGAATCTGCTCTACGGGTTATCCCACCAATATCGGTGGGTTTTCAGAGGGATATCTCTGAGAAAAGTTCAAAATCAAAACAAACATAGCTTATCAGGTTCTTCTTTCGAACTAGTGATTATAATTATTTTGTTCTAATCCATTTTAATTGATCTTTATAAGATCGTTCATTGTAGAAGTACAGCATATTAGAAAGATAAATATATTTTCAACATGATTTAGATTGATACTAAATTTCTACGTAGAGACTTACGTGAGATATGCGATGATAATTTTTATTGTACAATCCATTTAAAAACGTATCTTTAAATTGACTAAAACTGTTTTAAAAGTTGTGTGCTGCGGTAGTTATGCACAAAAATGTTACAAACTTAATAATAAAATACAAATAACAGAGGAATATTATAACCATACTAGTATTTGTCACTGTAAAATATAATTAGCAGGTTAATATTCTTGGTTAAAGATTTATACATATACATAATGATAATTATAAAGGCATTAGTTTTCTTATTTTCCAATATTCCTTTATATTTTTATAAATTAAAGTTATTAAAACTTCAGAGTCATCTGGCATAAAGTTTATTTTCTTCGCTTCAGCGATTTTTTTTAAAGGGGAGTCGGATGGGTGTTTGGGTCAAAAATGTCGATTTTCTGTGTTTCTTTTACTTTTAATCTGCATATGTATAGCTTTAATTTAAGACCAAAATTATCGATTTCTGTTTAGTGGTTTTATTTTTATAAGCATTTTTCAGAAACTATGTACATCAGTTCTTACCAATACCTTAATTTTCTTTTGCGTTTCCTGAAATATAAGGTTTTTCAACACTTAGGAACAAACATTTTTTCCAGGAACTATAAAATATATCAGCGTGTTTTGTTTTATTATTTCTTCCCTATTAATAGCTATTTGAATTAAACTGAGGAATTTTAAAATATATCTGCTCAATTTTAAATATCTCTGCTACAAAAAAGTTATATAACTTTAAATTGGATTTTTAGGGTTTTTTTAAATACATATTTTTAAAAAACTCACTGTGAAAGTATTTTTTAATACTGTGAAATATCTTCAGTTTAAATTAAAGAGCTATATGTAAGGAACAAACTATAAAACCAATTCAAGTTCCTGTGAAAAATGTTCCTAAAGTTAGTAAAATTAACATGGGCGAGATAGAACCATCCGACTCCCCAGAGGCGATTGCGATCTGTCTCACGATGCAAATAGAACAAGTGAGAAATATCTCTATCCGTAAACAACGTCACGTGATTCCGCTTGACCAATGATATGCCCTGTTACAAAATCTGATTGAAACCTGGGGAAGAAACCCGAAAGGTGAAGCCCAGATAAATCTCGCGGTTGTGAATACGAATTTGAAATAACCCTCAAGTTGTCCCTTCCTCGAAGGATTCATGTTCAGGGGATATCTCGTTACTTCCTTGACTCGAACTTGTGAATACGGCGGTTAGTGGGATAACCCACAGAGCAGATTTCGCTCCTTTATCTCTCACTTTTGGCATAACTCGCACTTTAGAATAAGGAATTTAACGAAACCCACCGATCTATCCTCCAGACTGGGGAAACCTCCGACGGCCGTATTCACAAGTTCGGGTCACCCGCAGGTTTCCCCCGTCTGGGTGATAGATCGGTAGGTTTCGTCAAATTCCTTATTCACAAGTGCGAGTTATGCCAAAAGGGAGGAGATAAGGAGCCGAATCTGCTCTACGGGTTATCCCACCAATATCGGTGGGTTTTCAGAGGGATATCTCTGAGAAATGTTCAAAATCAAAACAAACATAGCTTATCAGGTTCTTCTTTCAAACTAGTGATTATAATTATTTAGTTCTAATTCATTTTAATTGATCTTTATAAGATTGTTCATTGTAGAAGTACAGCATATTAGAAAGATAAATATATTTTCAACATGATTTAGATTGATACTAAATTTCTACGTAGAGATTTACGTGAGATATGCGATGATAAATTTTATTGTACAATCCATTTAAAAACGTATCTTTAAATTGACTAAAACTGTTTTAAAAGTTGTGTGCTGCGGTAGTTATGCACAAAAATGTTACAAACTTAATAATAAAATACAAATAACAGAGGACTATTATAACCATACTAGTATTTGCCACTGTAAAATATAATTAGCAGGTTAATATTCTTGGTTAAAGATTTATACATATACACAATGATAATTATAAAGGCATTAGTTTTCTTATTTTCCAATATTCCTTTATATTTTTAAATTAAAGTTATTAAAACTTCAGAGTCATCTGGCATAAAGTTTATTTTCTTCGCTTCAGCCATTTTTTTAAAGGGGAGTCGGATGGGTGTTTGGGTCAAAAATGTCGATTTTCTGTGTTTCTTTTACTTTTAATCTGCATATGTATAGCTTTAATTTAAGACCAAGATTATCTATTTCTGTTTTATTTTTATAAGCATTTTTCAGAAACTATGTACATCAGTTCTTACCAATACCTTAATTTTCTTTTGCGTTTCCTGAAATATAAGGTTTTTCAACACTTAGGAAAAATTTTCTCAGGAACTATAAAATATATCAGCGTGTTTTGTTTTATTATTTCTTCCCTATTAATAGCTATTTGATTTAAACTGAGGAATTTTAAAATATCTCTGCTCAATTTTAAATATCTCTGCTACAAAAAAAGTTAAATAACTTTAAATTGGATTTTTGGGGGTTTTTTAAATACATATTTTTAAAAAACTCACTGTGAAAGTATTTTTTTATACTGTGAAATATCTTCAGTTTAAATTAAAGAGCTATATGTAAGGAACAAACTATAAAAACAATTCATGTTCCTGAGAAAAATGTTCCTAAAGTTAGTAAAATTAACATGGGCGAGATAGAACCATCCGACTCCCCAGAGGTGATTGCGATCTGTCTCACGATGCAAATAGAACAAGTGAGAAATATCTCTATCAGTAAACAACGTCACGTGATTCCGCTTGACCAATGATATGTCCTATTACAAAATCTGATTGAAACCTGAGGAAGAAACCCGAAAGGTGAAACCCAGACAAATCTCGCGGTTGTGAATACGAATTTGAAATAACCCTCAAGTTGTCCCTTCCTCGCAGGATTCATGTTCTGGGGATATCTCGCTACTTGACTCGAAATTTTGAATACGGCAGCGAGTGACTCGAACTTGTGAATACGGCCGTTAAACAGTATCTAAATTTTTCTAAATTTCTAAGACTTTCTAAAATCTTCTAAAATTTTACAATTGTAATACAGTTTTTTAGTTACGACCTTTATTAGTAATAAATAGTTTTTTTACAGTAATCTATTGCATTACAATCATTACTTACCTAAACAGATGATTTTTAAACTGTACGGTATAGCTCCTTCTATTGTACGGTATAGCCCCGAACCACGGGGCTATTTCGTACAAGGTAACTTTTCTTTAATCACCAATTTTTATATGCAAAAAGTGGAATAGTTCCAAAATGTTTATGTATGATCAGTAGCCGAATAATCAAATTATATATTGCTTTTGTTCACATAGCCTTTACTTTGTAATTTGCTATGTATCGGTGAATCTCCCTTATGTGTACGGTATAGCCCCGCTCTCCCCTATGCCTCATGCCATTATTTAATAAATATTTTTCAATGTCTATAATACAGTTACAGCAATTTTTTCATCAAATATTTAGTTTTTTTCCTTGTACTTAAAATACAAAGCCCAGTACAAACTGTTACATTGTTTTAGCAAACATGCCTTGTGACCCAAGGTACAACTGGATTTGTACATGTAGGATACACAAAAAAGCTGATTATAAAAGCTGAACTCTCCACAGTAAGAGTTGCACCACTCTCTCTTAACAGCTAATTAAAAAAATTATATTAGGTAATGCTGCTAAGAAGTAAAGTTGTGTATCCTTTGCTAGTTACACCATTCCGCTTTGAACAGCTCACAAGTATTTATATTAATAATCCTAATAAAAATATATTTGTATTCAATAATAATGCAATAACTAATGTTTTATGACCAGGGGATACTTTTTTAAAATTATTTTGCAAGTTCGGAATGCTGACCTGGAGACGTCTTTGTTTGCAATTATGAATGAATATATAATGAAAAGTACCAATTTACAGATGTGTTGAGGAGTTACATATTAACACGAAAACCCGGTTATTTTAGGTTGCGTTACCTATCTGAGCTTCTCAAATTACGCGTATTTAAAAAATTAAATATTAATACTTGTTTTCCTCTTGAAAATTTTGAAGTTTCAGCAAGAAACTTTGTAAACAGTTTACTATTTTGCGTATTACGGGTAAATTTTTTTAAAAAAATTATGCATAATATTGATAAAAGACACTAAATAAAGTATTTTTCAATCTAAAGTATATTTGTTACGACAATATAAAACTAATAAGATATCTTAGCAAAACAAGTATCGCTAGTTGTGACACGTTACAGATCTGACTTTTGAAAACTTCAAAACCTTTCGCAGTAAGAAATAAACACAAAATGTGCTGATTTTATTAGGATTTAAAGTGAAAAAAAAGTTGTTACTTAGTAAGAAAAATACACTGCTCAAAACAATTAGGGGAGCGCATGGTTTAAACCCTTTCACCTCCAACGATTCCATTTATGGAATCATCAGCTTGCGATTTTTTTCTCACTATGTTGAGCTCGCACTTATTTATCGTTAGATGGAAGAATCATGACTTTTGAAGAATTAAATAATGTTTGTTTTAATTAAATGGAAATATGTTAAACATGGTAAAATAACATTTACTCTCAAAAAATTTTATGAAATAAATTGACCCTAAGTTCTTCAGTGCTTGCATTCTTAGATACTTAAAAATTGATTTTAACTTTTTTTAACAAATAAAGTTTTGAAAAATTATCGTTATCATTTATTCAAAAGTTATGATCTCAATTTTTGGCGACTTAAATTTTAGTTAAAAAATTTAGATTTTTTCCCCCTGTTTTTTATCATTTCATTCTGGATGCATAATGAATCTACACTGCTCAAAATAATTAGGGGAGCACTTTCCGTACGTTTGTTAACTCTTTCAGTTCCAACTTTTTATTTTTTATTTTAAAAATCTAAAATTTGTGAAATAGATTCATTATGCACCTAGAATGAAATGGTAAAGAAATGGTAAAAAATGGTAATGGAAAATGGTAATGAAATGGTAAGGGGGAAAAATTTAAATGATAACTTTTGAATAAATTGTAACAATAATTTTTTCAAAGCTTTATTTCTTAAAAAAAGTTCAAATCAATTTTTAAACATCTAAGAATGCAAGCGTGAAGAATTTAGGATCAATTTATTTATAAAATTTTTGGGAGTGAATTTTATTTTACCATGTTTTTCATATTTTCATTTAATTAAAACAAACATTATTTGATTCTTCAAAAGACATGATTTTCCATATAACGATAAATAAGTGCGAGCTTAACTTAATGAGAAAAAATCGCAAGCTGATGATTCCAAATGGAATCATTGGAGCTGAAAGGGTTTAAACCATGCATTCCCCTAATTCTTTTGAGCAGTGTATTTCACAAATTTTAGATTTTTTCGAATAAAAAATAAAAACTTGGAACTGAAAGAGTTAACAAAAGTATGCAAAGTGCTCCCCTAATTGTTTTGAGCAGTGTAGTTTGAGGCTATTTTTTTTAAAATAATGTTTAAAAAATCGGTCTGGAGACAGATTGACTATTTTTCTAATATTAACCCTTATACCAAACTTCAGTCTGTTAACCCTTTCAGTCTCATAAAGCTAGTGTACCTCTAGTGCGACATTAATTCAAACCAAACCCATAAAGCTATAAACTCTCAAAATAAGTTATTTTTGATTACCAAGATAAAAGTTCGAAAATGAAAGAGATTTTTGATATGTGAAGAATTAAAAAACACGAAATCCGGTGAATTTCAAATATTTAGTAATACTTTTGGTTCAATTTTATACCAAGCAGCAAATATAGCCACATTTACTCTTTTACGGTGAAATATTTCTACCAATTTGCTTTATAAATTTACAATTTAACAACTCTAAATCCAAACCCAATGCATACCAGTCCATCACCTTAAAGTTTTGCCATGAATTCGTGGATTTGGAGACATACATTGATCGATTTTCTTGATGAAACGTGCTTTCCCATATAAAATCACAAAATAGCGACATATTGTTCTTTTTTGCACTTTAGTACAATGCAGAGATAGTCTTCTCTTCAAAAACGACCAAAAAGTCTGTCCCGCTTACGTTAATTCTCTCCACACCATTATAAACGTTCCACCTTGATGTGAGAGTTTTTGAGGGGAAAAACCGGTGTTTTCAAAAGCTTATTTTTAAATATTCGGTTACGCCGAACGTATTTAAATAGCACTAAGCAGACCGGTTCAAAGAAGCCGGTTTTTCTCAAGAAATTAACAAACTGCAGTATAAACACGGAACTTTAGTAATGGTGTAGAGTGAATTTATGTTGAAAGGATAGACTTTTTTTTGGCGATTTTTAGGAGGTGACTCTCTCTGCATTGTACTAAAGTGCAAAAAAGAATAATCTGTTGCTACTTTGTGATTTTATATGGGAAAGACTGCACGTTTTATCAAGAAAATCGGTCAATGTATGCCAAAATTCGTGGTAAAACTTTAAGGTGATAGATATGGTATAGACTGGTATGCATGGGTTCGGATTTAGAGATGTTAAATTGTAAATTTGAAGCAAATTGGCAGTAATATTTCACCATATAAGAGTAAATGTGGCTATGTTGGATGTTTGGTATAAAATTGGACCAAATGGGTTACTAAATCTTTGAAATTCACCGGATATCGTGTTTTTTTTAATTTATCAGATCAAACAATTCAAGCAAAAAAATACGAAATTCGGCCATTAAACTTGCATTTTTTCTATATTTTTGAGAAATAATTGTTGGATAATTTCCACTGTTATCATCATCATCATATTTGGCACGACAGCTCAGGTTGAGCCAAGGCCTTCTGTTGGAGACTCCTAACCTACTCTTGGCCTGGGTCTTCCAGTTTTTTACTTTTAGAACTTTAAAATCCGACTCCACAGAGTCACTCCATCTTAGTTTTGGTCTACCTCGTCTTCGTGTTGTGAGAGGTTTGGCAGAAAATACCTTTTTGACTGGGTTTTCATCTTTCATACGTATTATATGCGCAGCCCAGTTCATCATATTTATTTTGATAGTTTTAATGACATCAGGCTCTTTAAAAAACCTATGAATCTCAGAGTTAGTACGTCTTCGCCAAGCGCCATTCTCCCTGACGCCACCAAGAATGCTTTTCAGAACCCTTCTCTCAAATATTTCAATTCTGCACTCTCCATTTTTAGTTAGAGGCCAAGTTTCTGAACCATAGATTAGGACCGGCCTGATGAGAGTTTTATAAACTAATAACTTAGTTTTTCTGGAGAGGAAACAAGATTTCAAGATGGAGAGAAGTCCAAAGAATGCCTTATTGGCCAGTGATTTTCACTATTAATTCAAATAAAAAAATTTATTTGTTATTTTCTTTGTGATTCATGATATTTTCAATTATTTATACCTTCCAGATCCTTATTACCACAACAGCATTAACAACACCATTCAGCATCAACGAAACCTTTTCAGTCAAATTTTGGACTCAAAATGTTTTTTGTCTAAACTTTTGAGACGGACTATAGTAGCCTTAAGTTTACTTCTTTTATCTTTCTAAACTAAAAAAAACCCCTCCTAGGTGCAACATCCCGTTAGTGGACTAAACCGTGCCCATTTCAGCTTATTCGAACAAGGTCTCTGGGGTGCTAGGCATACGTCCCGGTTAGGTGGTCGACCTCAAGCGGAAGCCCCAGTGTTTAGTTCCCAAGCATGCTTGGTCCTCATTTTCCCGACCAACTTAAGGGATGTAAGGATGAGTCAACCTCACCCAATCCGGGACTCTATCTCTGGACCTATGTGTCTGTTAAACAACAATTTTACATTCAAGATCCAATTGACTTCGAGCAAAAAGAATTAATCTATAAATTTATACCAAATTACTATTTATTTCATTTATTACTTACATTAATGCTTACTTTTCACCAACAGCTAATAACATTACTAATAGGACCTTCGAAGGAACAGTTTTATAAACTATATTATTTGATTTTTTTCAAACTATGAAATACAGCGGCGCATTTCATATGATCTAAAAATCCAAGTCCTTATCATAAGTCGATTGCGATATGTTCTATAACGTCTTTATATCACATTAATAAAACACTCATAAATTTTATTACTAATTAGACGAAGACGAATATGAATTAATTTATTTGGGTTTGTAAGAGATTTTGAATGTACTGGATAAAAAAAATGTCGTGTACACATAATTTTATTATTACTATATTTTTAAATTAATATTTCAAAGACACAAGACTTATTAAACTTAATATATTTTTATTTTATATGATCGCCATAAAAAATCATTTTAAATAATTAAGTTTCTCATCAGATTTTTTTTGACAACATCAATGAAACAAAAATGAATACAAATTTATTTTACTGATGATTCGGATTTCCTTTTTCACATACATACTTGATTCATACTTGCATCCTAAACATTACTTTTACTCGAGAAACAGTTTCTACAGACTCGAAAAATATTTAGTTTGAAAACAATATGCTACTGAAGTGCAAGAACTCTGCGGGTTTTGGTGTCAAATGTAATTTTGCTAAAATCAATATTTCAAGCACCCATTTCATAATTAAACACTATTTATGAATTATTGAACACATTAATTTATACTAAATAAAACCAATCAAATTTTTTTACTTGTGTCTGTATAAAGGAATCTCTATTCATAACGTGAAACTGTTTGTGAAATTCCTATTCCTATTCCTATTCCGAGAAGGAGCTCCTTCTAGCTAAACACAAGTAAATTACTTATGCTTTTTGATATAATAAACCAGCACTCCATATTGTGTGTGTTTAAATTAAAAAAAAAACTTTTTATTTTACAGCTTTTATTTCAACTAATAAAAAGCTAAATTATTGTCAAAGGTTTTATCAACCGCCCCCACCCCCCACACACGCACTTTTGCTTTGAACTTTTTAGAAGGTCTCATTTAGATAATGTCAATATATGTTAAAATATAAATTACCTCATTTTAGCATAGTTAACACAGTAGAGAGTTAATATATGTAGTTCTATTTCTTGGAACTGAATATATATTTCTAAAGGAGAGCCAAGTTTGGATGAAATTACTGAAAAGCAAGAATTCAACATTTATAATTGATTTTTTTTAAAGATATGAAAGTGGTTATTTTCCTCTTTTACTCTTTTTATGCACACTGTAAAAAAAACTATCGTTTTTACAGAAACAACTGTCAGCTAGTGTGCCAGAAAAATACCGTTTTACTTACAGAGGAAATCTGTTTATTTTTACAAATAATTTTAACCCAAAATCTGTATAACACACAAAATATAACGAAAAACAAAAGTCTACCACCCCTGCGAGGAATTAAACCCCGGTCTACAGCGTACTAACCACACACACATGCGGGGATGCTGACTTATATAGTACAGAAAAATAACATACTGCCGAAATCCGGGATCGAACCTACAGAGCTCCATAACGCTCTACCCAACTGAGCTATTTCGGAACACAGAGTTTCAACAAATAGTTCAAATGATTGTACGGTTTCACAGTCTAGTACGCTTTACGTGTTTAAAAACAGTACAAAAATGTTTTTACTTTATACAGCACATTTTTACAGAATTTTTTTTAAAGAAAATAACAGTATTTTTCTGTACTTATAGTTTTTTCTGTAAAATTAACACTTTTTTACAGTGTAGAGTGGCAATAAATTATATTTCTTATAATGAACTTACTAAATCACTTAACTGCATGAGTTTCAAGGAACAAGTCTCCTTCTGAAAAAGGATAGAACTTCCAATAACTTAAGTTTTTAAAAACTTAACTTTAATTGCTCTTTACTTAATTTTAACTATTCAAAGATCTGTTTCAAGGATCAAGGCTCCCTTGGAAATATATGAAGTCTCAATTCAAATAGCGACGCTTTATCCCTATTTTAAATTTTGAAAACAATGTATTTTCATTTTTAACATTATTTTTCAAAACTAAAAATAATAATAATGGAACAAAGAAGACATGCGATGCTTTAATAATTAAAAAATGTTTCCAAAATTTTTATTTTTTTACGGAATCTATAATAATTAAAAAAAAGAAGACATCAAGCCACCCGAGTCGCCCCCTATTTATGAGGGGATGTCTATTTTCTCTCCCCTTCAGACTCAGAAAATAAGCCACAAAATTGCACGACATTTTGCAAAACCACAGGTTTTCAAAATTATACAAAATGTACTTTTACTATTTTTTGAAGAAACAAATTTGTAAATTAACTTTTTTTTAATAATTATAATTTTGAGTTACATAATTTGAAAACCCCTTGGCAACATAAATTAATTTTTTTTCATATTCAAATGCGTAGCCAGAGGAAAAATATGTAAATATATCACCTCTTATAATTCTTACATTTAAAATAATGCATATTATGCTAATGAGTTTTAGGATCTATGTATATGAAATTCGATAAGAATTTTCAAGCACTCATGATGTAGTAACATCGTGTAGTAGTGATATATAGTTTAGTGATTTAGTAAGTCTAAATTAAGTATAATTTAGACTTACTAAATCACTAAACTAATTTACTTTCTAACTAATACTCCTAAACTAATTTACTTTCCAAAACAAATTTACCTGTCTATTAATTTTGTACGATTAAACATAAAAACATTCATTAATATTATAAATTTCAATATTATACACACTAATAAGGCACTCTTCGTATTTCAAAATTGAATGGATGTTAAACATAATTTGACACACTCATTTGAGTTTAATTTGACCTAATATAATGAAGAATTTGGGAAAATACAAAAAATATATGAACTTTTTTCCAAGATAATAAAAGCCCAGTTCGACCAGACAATTTTTATAGTCATATGACAGTACTATCATCATTCATTACTTTGTAAAAATGTTCCATTTTTCATTGATACTTTTAATCCAATATTTTGAAAGAACACATTGAAAACAGGACGCCTAAAATATACGTACAACCTTGAAAGTGAGCTAGCCTTCGACATTTCAAAATAAAATATAATGATTTGTTGGAAATGAATCCCCTACTTATATAAGGGAATCATGTTTAATTAGTAAAACATGATTCCGTACTATGTAAGGGGATCTTGTTTTATCAATTAAACTTGAACTTTTACTTTTATGTAAGCAGAGGATATGATAACCGTGTTTAAATGGCAGTTGGACCGAAATTAATACAAATCTCTACAGATATCTACAATTTTTGAGAATTGGTAATTTATTTCGACTCTTACATCTTTAAAATTATATTAAATTGAGGTCATCGATAACAGCAGCCAGAAACCGGTTGCATTCCATGTAGTAGAAGCTAGCGATCGTATAAGATTTTAGGTTTATTTAAGGTATTTGCCATCGCTTAAAAAGAGAATTGACTTTTTAAAAAAATATGAAATTCGAAGTAGTCAATCCATACAATCTCAGAACTACATTATCAAATTCTGGAAATTTCTCTTTATTTCGACGGCAATGTTTCATATTAAATGTTCTGAGCAAAATTTAGTAAAATTTAAGAAGTTAATTTTCAAACTTTTATAAGGGCTAAATTATATTATTATATATTTCGTCAAAATTGAAAAAATATTTCTTCCACACAATTAGTTTAATTTTGATAATAATTTAATATTTCAGGCGTAAATAAATGTAAAATGAACTTAATTTCTTGAATTTTTGTCTTTATTTTCCTGATATACCCGCTCGACTCGTTAATAGTACGGTTCGGTAACAGTTTTGATATCGACAATTTCTGATCACCGAATCAACACCTCACTGGCTGTTTTGTTTGTGGGTAATTACTTTTCATAATAGAGAGACAAGGAACATCCCATGTGGCAACATAAATTAATTTTTTTTCATTCATATTCAAATGTTAATGTTCTAGGATAGTGAGCGCCTACAGCTAAAGCCACAAAGAATTTGATACTTATTTGTTCTATAATATCATTATAATTCATTTTAATACGTCTAATGTAGCCAATTGGCGAAATATTTATCACTTTTAAGATGTAATTAATTCATTTTTCAATAAGATGGAGTTTTTTCCCCCTCTTCTAGAGCTGTTTTATAGGATTCGACTAAATCATTTAGTTCGTAATTTTCACCCAAATGTAAAAAAAAAAGGTTTGAATTGTTTTCCACAATTGCTTTTTTACGGACTCAAATCCATGGATGTAAAGCTTTTGGAATATTTAATTTATTTTTTAAATACAAAATAACTACCTGCACGTCAAACTATATTATGTAATGTTAAAAAAAATATTATGAAGGTTCTAAGGATTCTAAGGTTCTAATAGAAATTAAAGAAACCTGGGGAGCTTTGGCCATAGTTTCAGAATTTTATTTTTTTAAAATTTATTTTTACACTAAACAATTCATATGATAGCTCATATTAAAGGAAATTTTATTGGCAACAATGATATAATGGTATAATATAAATAATATCTTTTTCTTTTATAAATTTATGGTTTTTTAAAACATAGGCACCTGGGCCAAGCCTCTCTTTATAAGGGAGGCTTGGCCCATACAAAAATGCATAATTTTAAAGTGCACACTAATAAATATTTCAAATTATTTTTGTAAGCATTAAATATCAAAAAAAAAATTATATTATAATTCGAACTCTGGAATCATTTAAAAATCATGTTCACCATAATTAATATTTAGAGTAATACTTTTTTTATAGTATTATCTGTATTAAAAATTCGAAGATTGTCCATATTACGTATTTTTTTTATCTATGTTAAATATATTTTATTCATTTTCACTCGTTCACTCGTTCAGTGCCCCCCCCCCCTCCCCCAAAGAAAAAAAAATCAGATAATATATTTATATTAATCTGGAGTGTTATTATACTTGAAGTAATAATTTAGTGTTTGCAGAAAAAGTTTGATATTTGGTCATAGCTGACATAAGTTAGTTTTGTTGAGGTTTTGGTTTTATTCTAAACAAGTAAAAATATTGATAATCAATCTATTACCTTCACAAAGTTATTATCATAACTTATTATAAAAATTATTTATAGATTTTCATAACTAGTTAATTTAGGGGGCCTTGGTCCAGTGGCCAACCCTCCCTTACATAGAGTGGCCAAGCCTCCCCACCTGGCCTTTTCGTAACGAATCTCACATGGTGATTATGAAGCCTATTTCATTGCAAAAACTTTATAACTTAAATAATACCTTAATATAACAGTATTCATAAAATACCACATACTTAAACTTAATTCAATTGGTTTGTCTGAAAAAGTCTTACAAATTATGTCTAAAATGTTTATTTTTTGGGATGAAAAACTTTCTTTTTTTATTTTCTCCTCACTGCTAAGAAGTTGCTCAATGAAGCTAAGGTGGCTGTCTGCTGACAACAGTAGCTTTGAGTACCATCTATTGAGAAAATGCTAAAATATTTTTAAATACTAAAATTTGAAGGTAGGCCAAGCCTCCCTTATGGCCAAGGGTTCCCAGGTTCCCTTATACTATATATTATACATTCAAATCTAGCAAACGCATTTTTAAATATTTCATTTATTTTTACAACAAAATAACATACAACTTCATTAAAACATTTATTTACTTATATTTATTTATCTACATAAATAAGAAGTTTCAAATTTTTTTAATACATAGTGATTATATGATGACATTGCCAGTGGGCTGAAATACTATGGGCAGACTGTCACTTCATGTTTACTTCACAAACTGCTTTGTTACCTGCTTCAATCATCAGTACTTTAGTCGTATCAGTACAGCCGTTTTGGTTTTCTTGCCGATAATCATCAATTTTGTAAAGCTTTATTCGCAGCCTAATTTGGGGTAATAATTCACTTAGTGCTTGTTTATTGACAACAGAAGTGACTCTTTATCAATGTGGTGTTCTAAAAAAATATGAAGCATTTAAAATATTTTTCATAACTTAATTAGGTCAATCCTCACGAAGATGAATCTAAAAACATAAAAAGGTTACAACAACTAATATAGAATTTGCTCGATATACAATTTTAAGTCGAAAATTAACATCAGATTTACTGAAATTTCCATTTTAAGGTTAATTTTTTAGGAAAACAGTTTACTTAGTTATGCATTTAAACTATATAATCGTATCAAAATTTCCAGGTGCCTTATTTTCTCAAACATAAAGTTCAGAAAGAACTTTTTTTTAAAAAATAAGTAAGATTTATTTTGAATTTTTATAGTTTCAAATTTAAACTTGCCTTTAAATATTTCTATTTGATATCCAAATTCCCTTTCCTGAAGTTTTGAAGTAACAGTGTCCATTTCGCAAGACTTGTTAAAAAATATCTATATTAAAATCATTTTTAATTCCTTCGAGTTAATTTCTTACTTCTCTATCCTGATAGTTCTTTATTTAAAAAAAACAATTAAAATGGTACTAAAATTTCAAAATATTGTTTGCACATCTTTACAATCTAAAAACAATAACAAATTCTAAGCGGTTGAACTTGGCTAAGTAAATTGTTACATCGTAATTCCAAACACTAATGTATAGCTTTATAAATTTAAACAAAAGGAAGATTTTTCGCAACAGAAAAAAAATCTCAACCTCGACTTTCACTTCGGTTTAATACGGCGGTTCCCGCATTCTCACTTTAAAATACTCAGTAGACTATTTATTATAGTTCATTCCTTATTTGTACTTTCCAACGACTCAACGAGTGAAATCGAGGAAATTTACCGCGAATATACCCAAGTGGCCCTAGTCAAAACTCACTTAAAAACCTTTCTTAATAATCGTTTTCACAATAAAAAAATTTATACTGTTATTGGGAATATTGGATCACCGGAGTATTAGCACCGAACACACATAAAACTATACAATTGTTTAGAGAGTAAAACAAACATACAAGCACATAATAGATATGGCAATAAATTGAAATATATATTTTAAATAAATACTAAACTTTTTTTTATGAATCTTTGTGCGAGATGAAACAATGTAATGAAGATTCAGAGTTTCCTCAAAATCCAGATACAATTTCGTCAAATCAAGAATGTTTAGGCGAGGATTCGTGTTTCGTCAAAAGTCACGGGATATTTTGACGAAGTCAAAAACAACGAAATGAGGCTTGAGGATTGATGGACCGTCAAAAGTAAAAGTTTGATTTCTAAAAGTGTATGCAGGTCCGAGAGCGATTAATTGTTATCTTATAAAGTCGTGTAGACAACGCGTTTCTATGCTTATTTTAAGTTAAATATTTCCGAAGTCTAAATAGTTTTTGGTGAAAAAAAATAGTTTTGCGTGTGTTCATTTTAAATTTAATTAAAAATTTTACTATAAAAAAACATGATACTCAAAACTATTTAGGAAGTGCAATTTTCTTCTACAATTTGCCCGTGTAAGATATATTTTCTGTCAGTAAATGTTTTTGGACTACTGAACTCATAAGATATGGAGGGGGGGGGGGGGGGGGGAGAAGAGAGAAATTTCAATAGATAATCGTATTACAGATTCGTATAGAAGTCTTATACTTATGTGGTAACATTTTATTTAAACCATTTATCAATATTATTTTTGAAAAAGTTATTCTTTTATCATTTTTAACGTGTATTTTAAAACTTACTTACCCATATTGTGTACCAGTGACTTAGTGGTATTCACAAGTCCGGGTTCGAATTCCGTATTGGACAAGGTCCACTCAACCTTTCGTCCCCTACGTGGGTCGATAAATGAGGACCTAGCATGCTTGGAAACTAAACACTGGGGTTCCGTGTGAGGTTGATCAACTAACCAGGACTATGCTTAACACGCCAGAGCCTTGATCAAGAGTTGTAAAATGGGCACACCAGGCCTTGGCTCACTATGGATTTTTGTTCCACTTAGTTTAGTTTTATCCAGATCACTTCATATATTTGCTGACAAAAGTATAATATTACGTGGGAAAATATTAAAAAAATATTTGTATATAATGCAACATTGATTAAATTTATTATCAAACACTTTTTAATAAATGCATTTTTTCTTTTCAGTTTGTAATTTTGTAGTTCATGATAGATGCTTGAAAACTGTTGTATCTCCATGTTCAACTATTGCAACTCATGTAATTAAGGTATGATTTGTATTTTACGTAATAATTTTAAAGTTTTACAAACATTAAAATGGTTTTGTTTTGTGAAACTTTGCACCACGTATGGCATGAAAATACGTTTACAATCCAATTTGTTTTGAAACTTTATCTTAAATTTCTTAGGCTGTGTCCTGACTATGATATCAAATGCCACAAATGCAAAAAAACTTGGCGACCTCGAAGGGTGCCAAGCGATGTAATAGCATGTGGCAGACTCTCCCAAGTCGCCAAGTTTTGTTGCATTTGTGGCATTTGATGTCGTAGTCAGGACACAGCCTTAAATTTATGCTTGAACACCAGTATTTACAAAGATGAAAATGGTAATACATGTGAGATGCGATTCTATCCTTTTCACTCAAGAGGTCCATAGATACGTGAACCTTTGTAGAATTCACTTTACAACTTTATTTTACAGTATTTCTTGATACTAACTTTCATATGAACTTTGAACTACGAGAATGTTCAAGCTTAAAAAAATACCGATACCGGAGCAGCTGACAAGTATCAGTCGTTTCTTTTAATAAAAAATGGCGCAGCACGATTTCGGAGGTCTTCCAAAGTTTTTTCAGCTGCAAATTTTAAAGACGTGTTGTATTCAAATATTTTTTTAAAAAATACAACACGCCTTTAAAATTTACTGCTGAAAAAACTTTGGAAGACCTTCGAACCTCCTCCTCCTTGCGCATTCATAGCACACAAAAAGTTATATTTTTAGAGTTCTAAACCTCTTGTCCTTTAAATTGATGTTCCTCTCAGCAAATATGAATTGTTAATTGTTTTAAAATTACTTGCAAAACATACTTATACCTACATATTTATTTGAAAAATATGTTTAGATATAAAATATATAGGTAGGAATTTGCTCGTTAGTGATTGCACACAAAAAGTTATATTTTTAGAGTTATAAACCTCTTGTCTTTTAAATTGATGTTCCTCTCAGCAAATATGAATTGTTAATTGTTTTAAAATTACTTGCAAAATATACTTATACCTACATATTTATTTGAAAAATATGTGTATATAAAAAATATATAGGTAGGAATTTGCTCGTTAGTGAAGAAGCTATGAGCCTATACTATTTTAGAATTTCAAATATTTTGCTAATTTACTAACTTGCTATCATCCTAGCTATCTATTATTCCCGTTACATGTAATATTGTCAATTTTTAGAAACCTGTTCCCCACTGCTGGTCAGAAAGAGGGCATTTAAAAAGAAAGTTTTGTAGCGTTTGCAGAAAAAGAATCGAAGACAGCTGTGCTGTACGATGTGAAGGTAAATGTTACTGCATTTATTAAAAAGAGTTATTTTGCAATCAGTTTTTATAACAACCTATTAGTTAACATTTACGAAATTCCATTAACATAAAATTACTTTCACTTACAGTCAGCGTAGATTCTTTTATTGGTAGAATTTTAATCGTTGGAAGTTTTATTATATTTATATTTAACTTATCTCTATGAAAATTTTGATATAATGTCTAAAAATTGTCGTGATTTTTAAATTGAGTACTTTTATAGCAATAACAATCTCCAATCATTTTTTAAAAGAAAAATACAAAAATTTTAGGAACAAAAATATTTTGCTTTGAAAATATTTTCAAAATATGCTTTTATTAAAAGTAAATGCAAGTACATTTTTAAAACCTTTTAAATCTTATATTTAAATTGCGATTTTTTTTTAGTTTGTGAATATTGTGTTCATTCTGAGTGCCAAGATTTTAGCGTTGCAGACTGTAAGGAATGTGCAACATACGCGCCAAGTAGAGACCAAGTAAGTGTCTTAGATATAGATATTTGATTTTTTTTTGTGTAGAATTGTTCCTAACCTTTTCATGCATAGTTCTCTCTGTATAAATGAGGAAATCTCCTATCTTTTTTTGTATAATAATAAATATTTCTCGGATAATTGTTATTCATCATAAAATATAATTTACTTATTTTTTATGCTACTACTTTGACTTTGGTATTTTACTTTTAAAACAAAATTTCTAAATAATTCGTTTTAATGATTTTTCTACTAAATCTTTAAAACGATCTAAAAAAACTAAGACTAAATCGTTTAAAAGATTTTTCTACAAATCAATGTAAGATATTTCGTGTAATTTGTTTTTCAATGAATCATATAATATTTCTATTTATACTGCAGAAAATCATTGAAGCATAGTAAAATAGGAAATATTTTCTCTTACCTAACATTTAATAACTTAAGTAATGGTACTCAATAAAATTCAGCAATATTTCATTTCATTTAACCCTATCGCTTCTAAAACGCACCCGTACAAGCAGATTACGAGGACCGACGCGACGCTCGAACCATGTCTAATAGGAAGAAAACACTCAGCAAAAGGGGATTTTTCGGGCGTTTTCTGTATTGTGACCTATACTCTTGGCTAGCATGCCGTGATGGCTGGTTTAAAGATTCTCAATGACAGAAAAAAATTTAAATTTGTTTTTAGATATGACTCACTTAACAATTGTGGAGTTGAAGAACTAAACTTGACACATTCATATTCGACTAAACCATATTTTTATGTTCACAAAAAAGCACAGCTAAGCTTTAGCAATTTAACGAAAAATGAAATTCGAATATTCTGGTTTGTTTGCAAACTCTTTATTTTGAGTAAAAGAATAAGTCATTTAACCTCTTAACGCTGAAACTAAAAAATTCAAGGAAAGAATATTCTTTTCTGTTTTTTAGTAATTTCATTCATAAATGACCTCGTAATTTCATTCATAAATGACCTAAACACATGATAGGGTGCAATTTATTTTAATTATGTTTTGCTTTTGATAGGGTAATTAGATTGATTTGATAGGATAAACCATAGGATAATTAGAGAGCCGGAAGTTATACATTTTGTCTTCGTAGAAAATGCTAGTAAGAAATTATACCTCTTCAAACAAAATTTCTTCAGGAAGCAAAATTTGTTTGTAAAAAAAATGTACCAGAAGTGTTATGAGGTTAAAATATATTTCCAGGGAATCAAACTAAAATAAATTACAATGCACCTAACGCTTCTTATTTAGCTCTTTGTTTGGATAAACATGTACCGTAATGTTTTATAAATTTTATCAGGCCAAAGTTATACAATATCATCATTGGAGAGAAGGAAATCTTCCTGCCAATTCCAAATGTTATCTCTGTAAGAAAACGTGTTGGTCATCTGAGTGCCTTGCTGGTATGAGGTGTGAATGGTGCGGAATGACAGTAAGTGATTTTCCTGACAAAGAGTAAGGCCCTAAACGATAGGATAATTTTCAAGAAAAGGGCCATAAAAGTGCCTAAATTTTTATCCCTAAAAATTATGTAAAAACATGTGTATAAACAATATAAATATATTCATTTCGAATTTTTTATTTGTTTTCAGCTTGAAATCAAAAAAGTTAGTTAATGTTATTGGCGTTTTAAGTTAGTTTGATCTTATTGGCGCGTTTCTACTGAACACTCCAGCACCAAAATATAACGGAAGCGAGAAGGAAAGTGTTAAAGAATCACTTTTAATTAAAAATAACAATTCTTTGAACTTTTTGAAAATACTTTGTAATTTCGAATTATATATTTTTAAAATTATAGAATAATTATAGAATAATTATACAATAATATAATTTCTTAGTACTTAAAAAGAATAATTGAATAATTATATTATTTAAGACTGGAATTTTCGGGCTATTAGAGGGCTTTTAGATAACAAAGCCACAGTCTCGCGTCACAGAGAGAAAATTATTTCATAATAAACATGGAATAATGCGTACTTTTATAACTTAATGAAACTTGATTTTGTTTCATATTAATAAATTAGTGAACAGATAAAAGCGCATAATAACAATTATTAAACCCGAAACTTTTATAAAGTAACAAATTACTGTTTAAAATAATTATCTGCCTTTACTATCATTTTAATATATTACTATATATGTTTTATGGTCAAGTATATTAAGTACATTTTGAAACAGTAATTATTAATAAAGATGGTGGGTAATTAGATACATAATAAAATATATTTACAACAATATGGATGTATATTTTTATTCGATCCAATTGAATTATAAATAAGGAGTTTTTTAAACTTTTCTTACATTTATTTGTATGCATTTTCACCAATAACCGTGTAATATTCTCTATAGGCTCATCCTATATGTTACAAGAATCTTACAAATGAATGCAGTTTTGGTTGCTTAGAAAGTATCATGCTTCCACCGAGCTCTGTTAGCATTCCTCGAACTGATGTCCCTTTAGAAACAATAATTGGTGTGGAAATTAAGAAAAGAGACATTCTTAAAATATGTATAAGTAGGTTTCAATTTCATTTCAAATTAAATATTTTTACAAATTGATTTAAATTTTTGTATTTACCTTTACTTTTTCTTCAGCGAGAAGTATTTCTGAAGAATTTTCACCTGGAGAACATAGGAATAAAGAATTTGATGATTATCCCTCGCCGAAAGAAAAGGATAAAGATGATGGTATGAAACAACAAATGAAATCCCATAACAGATAACTGAAATTGTTATGAGCCAAGATGACAATTGAACAATTGATTTACAATTTGAATTGCATTAAGTATATGTTTGTGTTTTTATTATTAATACTTATTTATAAATAAGGCTTAAACACTAGCCATTCCACGGGCTTTAATAATTTTGTGTGTGTAAAGTTTGAAACCATTTTTAAGAAAACATGTCATTCTGCCCTCTATACACCATTGTTACGTTGAACGAATAGCATGTTATTATTTCGGGCTCCTACCAGTAATTTAGAAAAAAAGAAATTCTTTTAATTTAGGTGACTTTATATTGATTACTTAATTTTTATTTCGCATTTAAACATTTACGGGATTTCGTAAAATTAACCTGCTATTTTAGTGAATGAATCTAACCACCATGACACTGATGTGTCTGAATTAAAGACCATAAGGTCAAATTAGATAGGCATACGTCATTTTTAGGGGTGGAATGTAGTTTCGAGTTACGTCTGAATTTTGAATCAACAACCAAATTATAACGGACTAATTTAGTCCATTAGGATATTTTTTTGCGTATCTGATTTCGAAAGGCTTTAACCATGACCTTTCAGAAGGTGGCCTTTTAAAAGATTTTAAAGTGCTAAGTTATAGAAATAAAAGGATATTTCAGTTAGAATTTTTACACTATTGTACTTTCATTTTCTTTTTAGAAGTGGTAAAGGTTTATGATGGTAATGCATCGCTTAAGAGAAGGATGTTCAGGACAATCACAGTATTTCGAAACGCTACCAGGGAAGAGATGGTCGTAAGTGTTATTTAGCATTGTTACACTATCCTGCGAATTTTAACTTTTTGCCTGTGAACTAAAGTGCAAGAGATTTTTTCTGTGTAAAATTTTGGAAATTAATTTCAAAAATATAGTAAGTTTTCTTCTGTCTAGTCCAGATTTTTTGAAAATTTGAATTTATTTAAAGTTTAGAAATCGCAATTTATGTGGGTGAATTTCTCAAAACCCTAACTTTTGTGTCACTTGATCAATATCCTTCATGAAAGTTTTTGCTATATACTGATTTTTTTATATAAAGTAATTATAGGGAATAAAAATATATATGCACAACGTATCACATTATTGCATTAGATATTAGAGTCATTTGATGATTATAATCATCAAATAATTCCAGAATTTGTTCGTTATATCATTTATACGCGTCCCTAGCTTTTATATTTTTAACAACTCCAAAACAAAAAGTGTCAATAAAATACGATATATATCACTCAATAGTTAAAAATTACGTACTAATAAACAAGAAACATCTACTTTATATTATCAGTTAATGGCTTAATTTAACTCTCTCGTAGTCAAAATTTATGATTTTATGATATAATTTAAATTTCTCATCGACAAAATATAAGAGACTGGTCTACAATTGAATCAAGAAACGGAGTTATGTATTTGCTCAAAGGAAATCATCCATTCTAGTTATTTTTAATTGACTGGAAATAAATGTTTAGATTTATGTGCTGTTAGACATTAGTATGTAATATCAACATTTTATATAAACTTTTCGAAAGAATAAGCAACACAAATTTTTCTAATATTTATTGTTAATTCTAGTGTGCTGCTTTAAGAGCTTTCCATATATCTGACGATCCAAAGCACTACTTTTTGATTGATGTGTATGGTAAGTAGCACATTCTAATGTATCCATGAAAACAAAATGTGCCGATGCTGTTATATTTAAACTTTTATCTTCTTCTAAGGTGATCCGCCTGAAAGAGAGATTGAAGAGTTTTCTCCAGTTCAAAGTCTGACACGAAAAGAAGGAAAAAGACCTGCAATATTATTGAGATATAGACCTCCAGACCCTAATTTAGGAAGCGTAAAAGTTTACCCTGGAAAATTCAGGTAAGGAAGAGTGGGGCACTATGAGCCATAGTTAAGAGCCGTCACATGAGTAGGCACTCAATGAACTTGAAGGCACTCGTATGCAGGTCGGACTTAAACATTTAACGTGCCTCCATTCACAGGGGATTATCGGCGGACTTTTTTGCTGCACGACGTTTAAGTCGCAGTATTTTGCGATGCCGACCGACTGGAACCACAGCATGCAAGGCAAAGCTTACGCTTTTCCCGCCTATGAGTTGTAGAAATGAATGGAATTTTACCACATAAAATACCTTACCGCATCTACTGCGTATCACATGAAAGACTGGAATCTCTGAAAGTCATCGTGTTCAGGGGTCCTGCCACGGGATTCCGAATGAATGGCGATTCCTGCAAAAAGGCGCTCAATAAGGCAAAGTTTCCACTCTGCCTTTTGTAGCTAAGCCTCGTCAAAGTATCGGTCAGCTCAGAAAGACTACTCATCGATCACCAATTGGAGAAAGCCATCCAAGCTACGAATGGCCAAGCTAGAGCATTGCATTTCGCCTGCCACTGGCACGATTGCTAAAAGCATCTGTTTCGCACAGTGCAATTGCCACTGCCCTCTGTGCATCTTGGAGGGCTCTGCCCCTCTGCGATGTTTGCCTACGAAGATCCCTCTCAAGCGCTACTGGAGCGAGAGACAGTAATTGATGATTGTTGCAGTGATTCTTTCTTGTTCTTGTTTGTTGATACTGTAACTGCATACTGCATAGAAATAAAAAAAAAAAAAATGTTTACCACATTTGGGCAGTTTCGTGGCGCTAATCACGAAATAGAAACAGGCTATAATATCATAACTATTCTGGTAATTTGAACAGGGGCGTATGGGAAAGCCTGGAAACTCCTGGAAGGGCCTGGATACAATCAACCCCTCATATCAGAATGGGAGGAGATTATAATATCTTGATGGAGTGGACCACAGTGGAGAGAGGGTCAATTGGTATAAAATAAAAGTTTACGTTATAAAAAAAACTACTGTTATTGAGGGTACACCCGTGCAACGCCGGGTTTATGAAGCTAGGAACTATATATTTGTTAAGCTGTAGTTGTAATTACAAAGAAATAACTAGTTAGTATCACAATAGATTCTTTCACTGTTAGTATTTATTTATGAATAATCATTTATGATCGAGAATAACTCTCAGTTTTCTTGTATGAGGATTTTTGGTAAGATTTTAGACTTTAATATTGTTTGGGGTTTATTTTCTTACAAGTCAAAATAATAGTTTTCTATGCATCTCTAACTTGAAGTATCTTTTCTAAAACTAGTATATTAAAATATATTTAACAAAAACAATTATGAAAGATATAATCATGTCACACATAGTTCAGAGAACATTAAATATGCATATAATAAAGCTTTAACTTGTTATACTATTTACTTTTATACATTGAAACTATTAAAATAAGTTGACACATTCAAAGTGTCTGTGTTTTTTGTGTACTGTATTAAACTTTTTGTACTGTATTGCACTGCACTGTATTGTACTTTTTCTTTCGTTTCAGAGCCGCGGATAACCACAGAGTCATTCCTGTCACCGGTGATACAAGTGTAGAAGATGTTATGGCAGCAACACTTACTGAGTTTGAGTTGGATACATCTGATATTAACAAATACAGACTTAGTGAAGTTACTTTAGATCGAGGATGTAAGTTGACATTTTATCCGTCAGGGCATTGATATAAACATAATAATTTGGGACCAAGATAATTGAAGAGTACAGGGGAAAAACCGCTTAATTTCGTAGAAAACTTTCCTCATCAGGCATCTTTGGCGATGATAGCGAGTAATCGCCTAAACTGGTGTAAGGAAACCAGTTTCTCACTTTCTTGTGCATCTTCTCTCACTGCAACCCTGAAATTCAGTTCCGCGTTTTATTCAAAAGACTGTGTTCATCAGCATGTTAAGCTTTAAAAATAAAGTACGATTGATTGAAAATCACGAATTTTTCTAAAACAATTAAGAGAAATTTTAAGATTTGCAAATTAATTGAAAAGTCCTAAACCACGACTTTTCTACCTAGCGAGATTCACGAGATGCACGATTCCGACGCTTGGACCAAGCGAAGCAGAAAGAGAGAAACCGGTTTCCTGCCGCCAATGTCCGCCAAGCAGACACAATTACGGGACGACTCCTAATAAATCAAGCGGTTCTTCCCCTGTACTCTTCAATTAGAAAGGAATCATCAGATATTTGCGCTTCACTTGTGGTTTCAGATTTCTTAATAATTTTTTTTGTCTATAGTACGTGTATAACGTTTTATGTCAATAGCACAAGAAATTAATTTATAGGAAGTTTTTAAAACAAAAAAACAATACTTGTAGGGAAGAAGGGGAATAGAAGAGAGACAAAAGGGGTTATACGGAGATTAAAAAAAATGTTAACCCTCTAAAGGAAACAGACGAATACGACCCTTCACTGGCTGTCAGGTTTTCCAACAACACACATAATTTCAAAAAAATTATAAATTTAATAAGTTTATTAAATTTTAAAGTTTAAATCATAGAGTAGCCATTTATAACCATCTACTACAGAAATATAATGTTTAAGAAATTAAATTTTCAGTAATTAAAAAAAACTCATGCAATGAAAACAAGTTTACACTTCAGCCAATTTGCTTATCCCTCAGAGGGTTTTAATAAAATCTAAACAATATAAATAACTTGAAATAAATGTCACGTGCCTCCGATCGATAGACTTTTTCCGTATTTTGTACATCACTTTTTCTTACAATAACCTTAAATTTTAAAAATTTATAATTTACAAATTTTTATTCATAATGTACTTTGTTCGTCTGGAAATGTTTTTAGATCATCCCTTTCAAAATGAACCTGTTTATAATTATTTTTTTTAAATGTTATATTTGAAATAAATTAAATTTAAAATTTATGCAGTGAAAACAACCATACATATTTGCCCGTTTCCTGGCCACTCGGGAGGTTTGAATTAAACGAACTCCTAATTTTTAGGAGATTTTTTAACTTTTTTTTTAAATTTTAAATTGATTATGCAGTGAAAAAAAACCCAGACATATTTTCCCATTTCCTGGCTGTTCGAGAAGTTTGAATTAAATTTAAATGAACTCCTCTTAATTTTTAGGAGATTTTTGAACTTTTTTTAAATTTTAAATTGGGGTTCAAGATATTTTGTTTTGAGCCTCCTTTGCTGTAATAGTGGGTCGGTGGTTTGGCAGCATCTTAAAAATCGTTTATATTGAGATTTAGTTGTCAAAGTGATTAAAAAGTGTAATATTATGCAACTTTTTAACAAGTAAACAACAGTATTGTAGACGTTAATTTTTTTAATTAATGAAATAAAAATGTATTAATTTGATAGATATCTGACTATTTAAATATATTATTACGTATTCATAACTACAGAGTTTTTTTTTGCCTTTTTCATAAAGCTGTGCATGAACGGGCTATGGACAATCAAGAAGGACCTTGGGAATTGCTGAAAAATATTGCTAGGGTAACTATTTTATCAATGTTACTAATTATGAGAAAACATTATAATCTTTCTTTAAATGCACTGCAATCAAATATTCAAACTTTTCTTTTAGGAATCTGTGCGCCAAAAGGAATTGACTCGTTTTTATTTACAAAAGAAAGAGAATGTTTCTAGTTCAAATGTAGCACTTTTTGTTGGTAATCTTCCTCCAAACTTAAATCAACGGCAGTATGAAAAAATACTTGTCGACAAATTAGGAAAACGTAAGTTTTGATTTAAGAAATAATATTCTAAAAGATTTGCTGTGTTATACGTTAAATTAAATGTATTTTACATTCCAAAATTATCTTTGCATGGATTATTTTTCACATTTTTTGACACTATGAAGTTCGCACACAAGTGTTACAATTTTTATTTTATGTGTTTGAAATAACTTACTTACATTTTGTTGTGCAGCAGAGATATACGATATTATAAAATAATATTATATTATAAATGTACGTCACGGACTTTAGTGTAACAAATGTGCAAATAATCTTTAAAAAAAAGCCATGTGAAGATAATTTTGGACATGAGCGTATCTTGGAATGTAAAATATATTTAATTTAACGTATGTAGGTTTAGATTTTTTTTTACTTAAATAGCAGTAAAAAATAACAATTCTGAAGCTTTTTAAAGGTAAAATAAATTTCATATCAATAATACTATGAAATGCTAGTTTGCTAGTACATAAAATGTTTTTAAAAATGGATTCTACATTTGAAGTAAATAATCAGCATGGTAATTTATAATATATAGGATAAATGGGATTTTATTAAGACTCTTTGGTTTTTTTATTGGTAACTTCAAATTTATTTTTTCTTATTGTCTGATTAAGGAAACAATTGTTTTTATTTTGTTTTTGACAGCCTACAAATTTCGCCAGATTGGACCCATTTACTATGAATATGGATCTCTAATAGTTACTTATGATAATGCTGATATAGCAGTTAAAGCATTTTACATGTTACGAGAGACATGTTACGAAGAAAAGAACCTCTTGGTTCTACTACTGCCAAATATTATTCCAGAAATGATTCCAGATGGGACTAGGGTAAGGAATCATATTTTTTAAAATTCTAATACGGCTAAAAGTAATGAATCATAAAAGTATTATTATTTTTAATTTTTTGGTAATTTGTATAGTTTGATGAATTAAATAAATATCAAATTAGAATATAAATAATTCAGAATAATGAATTATACAGGGGTTAGGGAAAATAAGAAAATAGTTATCCGTTCTTGCGGTTAATATTATTGATAAAACTTTAATCATTCAACAAATAAATGCACATAAAAAAGTTTTATAATACGATCCGTCTCCCATAATAAAAGACAGCATTTGATGCTCCTGCACTCATAACACTAAGTTCAAATATAACAATTAAGAAATCTACTACTTACTAATGGAATTCAGTAAAATAATGTTATTAATGGATAATATGAATATTTATCAAATGTGTTTTATTTTAATTCAAGCTCTCACCTAGTCTTCATCGCAAAGCAAAAATCGAATTCTCATAGAAAGTAGTTTAATATACACCACTGAAGCTACAATGTGTAAAAAAACTGTTAATGTTACAGAAAAAACATATATTTACAGAAAAATACTATTATTTTTCTCTTTGAACAGATGTCTTCTGTAAAAATATGCTGTTTAATGTACAAACAGTTTTTTCTGTTTTTAACCACGTGAAAAAATACCAGACTGCAACTGAATAAGCATTTTAACTGTTTGTTGAATTCCCTGTATGACGAACTAGCTCAATCGGGGAAGCGTTGAACTGGAGAATGTCGTGGTTCGATCCCAGGTTTGACAGTGTATAATTCCTCAGTAGTGTTGTGGTCCTTGGGATGACCGGGGCTTCGATTTCCCGAGGGGGAGTTAGGATTTTCCCTTTTCTCTACAAATTGTCTATTAAAAAAATAGTATTTGCGTTGAAGTTACAAATTGTTCGTCTGAAATAAAAAATATATTCTCTGTAAATTTTACGATATTTTTCTGGCACGCCGGCTGCCAATTTTTTTCTGTAAAAACAGCAGACTTTTTACAGTGTATAAATGTCGTGAAAACTTACTTTATTATTATAATATAAACATTTTTTCTAGCCCTTATTAGTTTTTGTTAACGTGAAGAGTGGCGGCTGTCAAGGTTTAGAACTTATTTGCTCATTTCGAAAACTTTTGAATCCGTATCAAGTTTATGATTTGGATAATGGTGGCCCTCTTCCCGGGTGAGTTAGTCAATATTTTCTGTTAAAGGTTAGAATGTTATGATAATAAATGGTGTCTTAGCTTTTAATGATTATCATATAAAAGAATTAATTATGAGTATCGGAATCATAAGTAATAGAAGAAGAACTTTATTTTCAAAATCGAAAATATTGGTTGCCAAGGGGCCCCCGGGCCCTTACAGACAACACATAAAATTATACAATCAAAATTATCAAGGAAAATTAAAAGCAGCATTTCAGATTATACTCTAACAAAAGGGGAACAAAACAACAACAAAAAATATAACAAAACAAAAACTAAAATCTGGCAAAAGATCGGACACACGAGATACACAAACATATTACAGAACGGTAAAATACATAACTTCACTATTGGATTTACAAAACAATTAACAATATATAATATATAATTCAGTTGACAGAAGGTGATACAATTTATTTTTTAATTAAATCACAGATTTGAAAAGAATCTCTTCATCAATATTTAAGATGTGACGCTTAACTTCTTTTTTAAATGTATTCTTATGAGTTAAACTTACTATTTGTTCAGGCAGAGAGTTAAAAAATTTTGGTGCTAAATACATAAAGCTTTTGTGGAATATTTCTTTATTTGCTTTAGGTATATTGTAAATAGTTGAATTTCTTAAATTGTAGTTCACAGGGTCTTTAAGGGTGCAAAACGATCTGTTTTTATATAAATATAGAAGACTATTGTATACGTATAATTTTCTTATAGTCAAAATCGGGTTATCAAAATTTTCTGGTTCACAGTTTAACATTCGAATCAATCTGGATTGAGTATTTATTAAAGGTCTGATATTATTTAAGTAGTCACCACCCCATGAGGTTATGCCGTATTGTATTATTGATTGTATAAACGCAAAGTATAATTGTTTTAAAAATGTTTTACTGATACTATTTTTTTAAGTAATAAAATGCATAAATACCAAAACGTAGCTTATCATTTACCTTTTTTACATGTAATTTCCATTTAAATGTTTGATCCACATATAGTCCAAGATATTTTATATTTTCTACTCGGTTTATAAGAGGACATTCACAATTTGAGACATTTCCTTGGCATAAGATATGATATTTAAGAGTTAAGTCTACTGCATGACCAGCGATCATATTAAAATTTATATATTTAGTTTTATCACTATTAATAATTAAGTCATTTTGTTGAAACCAATTTTTAACTTTTATTAGATCGGAGTTTATCATTTCTTTCAATAAATTGTAGTTTTTACTTGAATATACCAAAACGGTATCGTCTGCATATGTGATTAATTTCCCAAATAGTGACAGATTACAAAAATCATTAATAAAAATTATAAATAGCAACGGGCCCAAAATTGAGCCCTGAGGTACACCTTTCTTAATAAATAAGCAGTTACTTTTTATATTATTTAACTTTACAAATTGTTTTCTATTAGTTAGATAAGTTTTAAACCATTCATGCTGTTTTCCTCTAACACCTGCTGCGTATAACTTGCGTAGCAATATGTTATGATTTACTGAGTCGAAAGCCTTTGAAATATCAATAAAAATAGAAACTGTTTTTAAATTATCATTTAGGGATTTATATATTATACTAGTAAATCTTAGGAGTGCATCTTCGGTTCCTAGTCCCTTTATAAAACCAAATAGGTTTTTAGAAAAGAAATTATTTTTATTTAGAAAATTATAAAGTCTATTTTTCATTGCTGTTTCAAATACTTTTGAGAAAATGGGTAACACAGAAATTGGACGATAATTTCCCATACAATTAATTTCTCCCGCTTTATAGATAGGCGTTACTGTAGCTAATTTTAAGTTTTCTGGAAAAACTCCCTCTTTAAAAGACAGATTTATTAAATTTACAATTATTTCGGGTTTATGCTTACAAAGCATTTTTAAAACTTTTACAGAAATTTCGTCATATCCGACAGATTTTTTTTCATTTAAAGCATTAACAATATTTAGGATCTCAGTTTCGGATACATCATAAAGAAAGAATTTGCATTCTGCATCCCATAGTTTATATTAAAATCCGTTAGTTATTGTTGAAAATTGCTATTTATATTAACACTTAGCACTTTAATAACGAAATGCTTGAATCATTTACAATATTTTCAGTAATAACCCTCGGAATATATTTTTTTTTTGCTTTTTTACCAATAATTATTAACAAATCTCACATGTGTTTCTTTTGATTCATATCACAAGATTAATCGATCACGAATTTAATATCAAACAATTATGCGTAAACTTTTACTAATATCCAAAAATTATGTGTAAACTTTTACTAATATCCAAAAATTATGTGTAAACTTTTAATATTATCCAAAAAATTATGTGTATACTTCAATTATTATCAAAAACATTATGTGTAAATAGTAACTATCATTAAATTAATATACATAGATACATAGAAAATATATTATAGAATCATTATGCGTAGACATTAAGTAATGAACATAAGTTTTATAATGTTTTTGAAGTTTTAATGAAGAAGTTTTATGAAGTTTTAAGGAAGAGAGAGAGAGAAGGTTTTATGAAGTTTTAATTTGGTGTATCAAACAAGTACTCTCTCTGTTTTTTTAAGCTTTTGTCCTTACTAATAATTTTGAATTCTTTGTAGGTTGTACGTTTTTAGACATGTTCAAGATTATAAAATTTTGGTGTGCGGTGGAGACGGAACAGTCGGTTGGGTTCTTCAGTGTTTAGATAATGTAGGGCAAGACTCTGAGTGTCAATCACCACCTTGTGCAATAGTTCCCCTTGGAACCGGTAACGATCTCGCTAGAGTGTTACGTTGGGGACCAGGATACACAGGTGGTGAAGATCCACTTACTTTGCTGAAAGATATTATCGAAGCGGATGAGATTAGATTAGATAGGTAGGTGGAGATGACTTGCAAACTTAGTATCAAATCAAATACATTTACAACAATGAAATATTACGTCTTACAAGAAACTTCAGGATTTCACACTCTAAGAATTAAGTAAATTGGCTGAAGTGAAAATTTTTTTTCATTGCATGAGATTTAAATTAAAAATGTTAACCGAAACTTGAATTTTTTTAAAACTATATTTCTGTAGTAGATGGTTATAAATGGCCCCTTAATGCTTTAAAATTCAATAAAATTATTAAATTTATAAGTTAAAAACTATGGGTGTTGCTGGTATATATGTCTGTATCCCTCAGAAGGTTAACATAAATATTTAACCCTGTCCCTGCGAGTATATTAGTCATATTTAAGCGCAAGTATATTAGTCATATTTTTTTGTTGTTTTCACAAGCAAAATATAATTATGAGCAATTTCTTATTATTTGTAAACGTTTTTTTTATGTTTTAGTATAAATTTCCATATAGGTAGGGGAAGGTGTTCCTTTGACCACTTCACACATTTTCAATTTTCTTAACTTGACTATTAAGGCTAACTTCAATTCTCTTAATTTTATTCCAATCTGTATCGCGTTTAGGTTTATCATATATAATTTTTTCATGGTTCCAGTTTTAATATTATTTTTTATATAATTAAAAAAAAATAATGAAACTGTGTTCAAAGGTACAACATATAGTTGTACCTTTGACCATGGGTTGTTGTACCTTTGACCAGGAAATTAGATAACCACAGCAATGAAGAATAAAAACCATTTTAATCAGTACAAAAATTTAATGTAAGTTAAATGTATATAGGACAATCTAAATACAATGAGAATGTTGTTACTTGCAGTGTTTTAAGAGTTATGAATTTAATGTTTGCTCATTCAAATTTATATAAAGAAAAGTCCACTCCCAATGGCAAACATTCTGACTGTCAAGCATATGCACTAGTAATAGTAGGGTTTGGTAGTTTAGCCACAATGTCTTCAATATCATACAATTTTTCATCTTCTCTTCTAAACTTTCCACTTAAAGTTTGTCTTTTCAAATATTGGATAAAATTTCCGTTTTCTAAGTCATCTTTCTCAAATTGTTGATGGTCATCGAATTCATAACATTCATCTGACAGTTCAAAGTCACTATCTCCTGAAGAAATTTCTGGTAGCTGTTGGATTCTGAACTATGCTTGGGGAAAACAAGTTTCTTATTTACTTTTTTAGGAAGGCGTTTGTTTGTATGTGGTGTCTTACATTTAGGGTGCTGTTTTCCCCCTCAGCTTCAATAATTAGCTTTTCAGGTGTGTATCAGTCAGGATACGAGATTTCCCTTTAGGCCGGCCCTGTTTGACATGCAGAAAGAAAAATTGCATAAAGATTTAGTATATGCAATTTTTTTATTCTTTGTGAGCAACTTAAGTAAAATATATTAACTAATTTTACTAAAGTTGTAGCAGTTAACACATCAAAGTTAAAATGTTAAGAAATTCACTGAGGAGTGTTGTACCTTTGACCTGGTCAAAGGAACAACAACTGATCATGGTCAGAGGTACAATACCATGACAAAGCAAATTAAATAGCGTGCTACAGTTTAAAAAGGTTAGAACAACAATTTTAAAAAGCTCCACAATATTTTTTAAACTGTATAGCTACTATGTCAAATGATTTCTATCAACAAAAACATAACACAAAAAATATTATTAGGCAAAATCCTTATGAAAAAAATACTTACATTTTTAGGATGGAAATGGATTGTTATATTTCACGCTAATCCTCTTTGGCTTAAATAATCGACATTAGGCTACAGAAGCCCTACAGTGGAGTAACTATATACTAATTAGACTAATTTTATAAAGTATTGCTACAGGGCACCGCAGCCTAGGTGGTCAAAGGAACAATATGGTCAGAGGTACAACACCTTCCCCTATTTTCATAACTTGTTTACAATCAGTGTATTTTTCTCTATCATTTCATCAACTTTTACCATTTATTTAAGGTGGACAGTTGTATTTCATACTGATGATAAACCAGATGAAAAAGCTGTGACAACTGTTGCCAATAGTTCGACATCTGAAAATAGTAGTGCGATATTTGTTATGAATAATTACTTTGGAATTGGAATTGATGCGGATTTATGTCTTGACTTCCACAACGCAAGAGAAGAAAACCCTAATAAATTTAATAGCCGGTAAGAGATTGTAATAGCATTAAGTAATTAACTCTATCATGGATGTATGATCTTATTGATGTCTTTAACAAAACAAACTTTAAGTTTCATTTAAAGACTACACTGGACGCAACAATTAAAAACATGATGATTTTATGAAATGGGTTAAACATTTGCATAATAATATTAATTATAATATCAATAGTAGTAATAATAAATAATAATAATAAACAAGGGAATAATACAATAGATCGACATAATCTCTGCACTCCAGAGGTCTAAATGCATGAACTTTGTATAATTCACTCACTGGTAAAATAAAACTCTCACTTATTCGATCTCCATCATATTGTAACAAAAATATTCTCAAAAGTAACTACGTAAATTATGAAATTTAAGCACAGTTAAAAATGAAACTTTTACAAATAAGCTCTAGAATGTCCTCATTTTATTGTGATAGCAATATTCTCAAAAACCAATACTTTGAAATCTGAAATTTGGGGTCTTACATGTTCTTAAAATTCAATGTCAAGCCTAATACTTATTTTTTAAACTAATTTTTTATTTAAAGAAAATAAATTTAACATTTATTCAGAGAAAAGTTTGCAGTTGATGAGCATTCATAGCATAAAAAAGTGTGTATTTTTAGGGCTTAAAACCTCCAATTCCATTGAATTGATGTACCCCTCAGCAAATAATGAAAATTTTAAGTTCCTTGCAAAACGTACTTTTAAGTATAGATTTGTTTGAAATATATATTTAAATAAAGAATATATGTGTAGGACTTTGATAGAGAATGAAAAAAGTTACGTAAATTAAACATTTGATTCTGATATTAAAAATTTGGAGTTATTGCAATGATCTGGAATTGTGGAATCATGTCAAAAATCAGTTATGCTTTAAATTTCTTCAATTTGATAAGTTTTCTAAACCATTTTTCTTATAAACAAATAATTTACAGGTTTAAGAACTCTTACGAGCCTATTAAAGAATATTCTATTTACATTTCAAATTTGTTAATTTAAAGATTTTTATTACTTATATGCATATTAGCGCATTGTAGAATATCCGGTGTGGAAAAGCAATATTTTAAAAGACTTTTTGATAATTTGTGCACAAGCTATTTTAATATCCACGACTTTATCTAAAAATGTTGGCTCATAAGCTCTTAACTAATAAATTATATACATATTAGAAACGTGTGCAGTAGTCATTGTATATTTTTTTAATTAATAATAATTATCATATAATATAATAATATATAATAATTATCATATAATATAATAATATATAATAATAATTATCATATAATATAATAATATATAATAATTATCATATAATATAATAATATATAATAATTATCATATAATATAATAATATATAATAATAATTATCATATAATAATAACTAATTTAACTAATATTAATTTTTTGCATTTAACTTATTTCTGGAAATAAAATTTTGGTTGATCATTTGCTCAATAATTTTTTTAATTATTTTAATTATAAATATTGCTATATTATTTTTTCTTTTAGATTACACAATAAAGGAGTTTATGTTAAAATGGGTCTTAGAAAAATGGTGAGTCGAAAAACATGGAAAGACTTGCACAAAGAAATTCGATTAGAAGTTGATGGTAAAGTCATAGACTTGCCTCCGGTGGAAGGAATTATAATTTTAAATATTTTGAGGTAAGTTAAATTTTAATGGATATTTTTTTTATGTATTTTAAGCTTACGAGCTACATTTATAACGTAAAAAGTGGAAGTTTTTATAAAGCTATGCCCGTCTGTCTGTTCGTCACCCTCTTTCACATAACTAACCACAAGTCTCACAAATATAAGGGATATGTCATATTAAGGCAAAAAAATAAGGCAAGGCAATATCCAAAATTTCATTAAAAAATTGATTAGAAGTATATTTAAAATTTAAATAACTAAAAATTTAATCTGCATTTAAATAACAAGAAATTCTGTTTTTATTCAATCTTTACACTGCTACACTTCGTCAAACACACTACAAACTTCATTTTAAATCAAAATAAAACTTGAAGGAATAATTTTTGTGATATAAATCAGTTTGGAATGTGATATTGTAGTGTCTATTACAATCGAGTTCTTTTGAGGGTTCATTATAAAGTATTAGGAAAGATGCTGAGAGGAGTTAGGATTTTTTTTGCATAAAAAATTACATCAATATTCTTCAAACTTCGAACAAATTTAGCAAACGATAAATACTACTATATAAATCCGAGAAAGAAAATGGTTAATTTTGGCGTTTAAAAGTTTAAATTAGAACTATCAAAATGCCATGTTTGATATTCTCTTTCTAAAGTGTACAAGCGAAGTGTAGTGTGGAAGCGGTTCTAAGTAACAGTTACTGTTACAAAAACCTACTTGTTTGGTAATGGTATAAAAAAGATTACATTAAACTGCATAGATGTTATTATATCATGAAGCATATATTTTTAATGCTTCAAATACAAGTTTTTCTTGAACATGAACACAAAAATATAGTTATATCTAATAAAAAAAAATATTTTTACGACACTATAGAACTATTGTATCAAAAGTAATGATCTTATTCTCTGCATACAGTTGGGGCTCAGGTGCTAACCCTTGGGGACCAGAAAAAGAGGACAGTTTCTCCAAGCCTACACACTACGATGGAATGTTGGAAATAGTTGGAGTTATGGGTGTTGTACATATGGGTCAGATTCAAAGCGGTCTACGAAGTGCCATTCGTATCGCACAAGGCGGCCATGTAAGATATTTTAACAACATTTTTTTTCAAACTAATTTGTGGCTATGAGTTTAGCCACGGCCGTCACAACTAATAAGACCAGAAAACCTCTCTATAACGTCACAATATCCGTCCTGTTCGAGTAGTCAGCTGTTCCGAAGGAGAGGTACGAATCCGGATCGGAACCTAAAAAGTGTAGTCAGCTTTAGGTTTCGTACTTTTTCTTCGGAAAAGCCGACATTCCGAACTTGATGTCTAGCGTGACGTCACTAAGAGCTTCTGTGGCCTTAAAGTTGAGTAGGCCATTGTTAACCGAATACCTCCTAACCCTCTGAGAGATACAGCCGTATAAACCCGTCACCTGACCATCAGGTTTTCCAGCAACACACATACTTTTTTTTAAAAAATTATAAAATTAATAATTTCTTACATTTTAAAATTTAAAGCATGGAGGAGCCGTTTATAACCATCTACTATAGAAATATAATTTTTTAAAAAAATTATAAATTAAATGTTCAATCAAAAATTTAATTTAAATCTCATGCAGTGAAAACAAGTTTACACTTGGGCCAATTTGCATATCCCTCAGAGGGCTAGAGAAGAAGCCTACTCACATAATTCTGAGGTGGAGTTATAAAAGCCTATGTGATATTTTCTTTGTCGAAAATTTAATCAAATATGGCAAATTCAATGATATATATTTAATTAGTCAAGCTTATTGGTGCGGGATGGATGGTTGGCGCCCCGTGCGTAACCAGAGTTAACCTGTGCTTAGGTTGGGTCTGATCAAGGAGGTGTCGGTTTCCCTGTGAAGTTATGAAATTAAAAACCTAAAAATATTTACAGCACAGTTTATACGAATAGCAATGCAGTTTAGCACTTTTAGATAAGAAATTCATGTGTTACAGTATTTCACCGAAATTTCATCTCTGGGCCATTGTGGATTGTTTTTCATTTTGATTTATAGATATTCAGAAACTTAGAGAATATTTATTTAAAATATTTATTTAAATCATGACAAAATATCGACATCACTTGTAAATTTAAAGTTTAATTTAATTTTGGTTTTTCCCCAGAAATAATTTCTTTCCGTTTGTTACCAAAGTTAGAAGTATTTTATTTATATTTTAATGCCAAAAATGTTTTGTAATATTCATAAATTTTTGCAAGATTGGTTTCATATAATGATATAATTTGTTGAGGTAAAGATAGAGTTTATTGCATTAAAGTAACTTTGTAATATTTCAGTTACGAATTCGCCTCAATACAGAAGTACCAATTCAAGTCGATGGTGAACCTTGGGTACAAAGCCCTTGTGAAGTTGTGGTTTTAAGGTCGGCTCTTAAGGTCTGTATAAATAACATTACATTCTTATTTATTGTTGAAAATGTCATTTGAATGTAGAAGGGGGTTTACCTTAAGAGTAATGCATTTTAATCAAAAATATAGATTCATTGGACATTTTTAAAACTGAAATTCTCATATATATTTAACTTAAACTATGCAATAACTAATAATAAAATCACCATTAAACATCTAAATCTAAAAACTAATCAAACTAAAAACTATCTATTGGATAAAATCATTAATTATCAAAAAAATTAACTATTTTAATACCGAACCATATGCATTAATAAATTTAATGATAAAATACGACTAAATGAATTCTATCGTTGAACTTCAAATGACCACTTAAAAGTATTCTACCTCTAAATTATATTCAGTAAAACCCAATGCACATGATTAAAAATTAATTTCTAAATACGAGTAAATTTCAAAATTTGTAACAAATATTTTCAATACATATAGAGTGACTAAAAACTTCAAACTAAACGTTTAAGAAGTGCTAAATAAAGTGCATTAATAAAGTAAATATTCAAAAATATTCTTGTATAACCATTGCGTCTGTGACAGAAGCAAAAATTCAAAAATAAAAGTTAAATTTTATTTAACATGATATATTTGAATTTATTTCTTATATGTTAAAGTAAAAGAAATGTAGTAAATATGCTGGCAAAATATTTTTAAAATAACCTTTTTATAGGCTACAATGTTAAGAAAAAGTAAAATGAAAAGAAGAAATACTGAGCCAGTATTAGCTCCAACAACTGATAAGGCAGCACCTGAAGAATGAAACTTTATCCACAACCATTATCTCTGTTCAAAGTATATAGCTCCTAATTTCGAGTTAAAACAATTTGTTCATCTGTTTGACTGTTGATTTTATGACACGTTATTTTATTTGAAATGTATAAATGAAGAAATGATAATTACGATTTACTATGTACTAGTCATTCCTCATTATCAACTACGAAGTTATGGCTGACATTTTGTGTCATAATGTTTTTTTTTAAAATATTTTGTTTTAAATATATGAAATGCTGTTCAAGTTACAAACATTTGACGAATTCGATACTCTGTGCTACGTTTGTTTAATAATATTTTGGTTAATGCGCTTTCTGTAAAACTTTTATAATTTTTTTAAAAAAATTCAGTTTATCTGTATGGCCACAGATATAGGGTGAGTTGGGGTAACGTCTAGACAAAAATCAAACTTTCCCTAGTTAAATGGGAATAATGAATGAACGAGAATGCATTTAATATTGAGTGAAGCATCTTTATTATATAATTTTTAAAAATGGATAAGTTTAAATATATCGCTTAGTAATAATATCTTCTAGAGTATATGAATAAGGTATAATAAAATAGCTCTTTTTCTTTTTATCTTAACATACTGAAATAGTTAAATACTTCCCTTTGTTTTACTTTAGGTTAACTTATTTGAAGTAATACTCTGATAAATTATTCCAGAATTTCAAATTCAACTAATTATGTTAGTTTTGAAGGTTCAATGGCTAATAAGTGGCACCGCTTTGCGCCACAATGCCACATGTCCAGGGTTTGAATTCCAGATTCACTCAGTCTCTTTTCTCGGCCTTTAACCTTTAGGCAAGATTCACTCAGTCTTTCATCTTGTGAATAGGTCAATAAAATAAGGACCGAGCTTGATAGAGAACTAAATAATGGGGGTTTCACATCTTTCAGACCAACTGGGTGAAACATCTGCTGCTATGCACCATATAGCCTCGGATCTCGTGAGGGCACAGCAGGCCTTGGCTCTCAATGTGCCACTTTTTTATATTAATTTTGAGGCTTAACGATCATTCAGGTTAACCCACTAAGTGATGGTTTCAGTAAAGCAATTATCATATAGCCCAAGAAGTTTCACATTTTGAAAAATTAATAGTAACTGTTTTCAATATCAAATATAAAGACTATTTACAATAGCAATAAACTATTATTTATAAAAAAGTGTTTTTAAAATATAAAATATCGTTAAAATAATTTGTTTGAAGTTTTGTAGTTTTATTTTATTGTACTATGATTATGTAATTTAAATTTTTTTTATTGATTTGAGTGCATTTTATGAATGATTTGAAGGTGTCTATTTATTACCCCAAGTACCTTCATGCTAGATGTTACCTCTACTCACCGTAAATTTAAAATAAAAATTAAATTTTCTTGCATTCACACGAATTCAATTCCAAATTATAGAAATACAAATTCTAAGGATCAGTAGTTTACAAGAAGTACAAATTTTTTTATAAAAAACTTCAATATAAAAATAGTATATTTATGAGCGTGTGAAATTTAAAGTATTTTAACTAAACAAACTAAACATACGCTAATTGAAAATTATTCATGTTTCTAATATTATCAAACTTATTTATATGCAAGGTAAATCTTTATTCAACTGTCTAACATTATATTTTAATTTTCGTTTAAATGCTTTTTGTAAGGTAAGTTTGAAATTTTTATGCATAACTACAGATCGCACTCTACTCGTAACCGAACTGACAAATTTGACTTTTCGAACTAAAATTGCTAAAATATGCGTTTATTAAGATTTATCAATTAATGCGAGTTTCAAATTAATTGATATGCAACAACCACCCCTCTTTTTTTTTTATTATACGTCACTTTTTCGAGTACACGCGAGTACTTTATACTTCAGTTTTTATTCCGTTCATTATGCAATGATATGAAAACTTCGTCAGTATCCAAACTGTATTCAAACTTGTATAATCTTAAGCTCAATCATTATTCAAGTGTCTGACATTTTTTTCAATTGCAATCTTTTATGAGTGTCAAAATGGTAATTATAGATATAGGTTTTAAATAGCTGTAATAGTTGGTTTCAGTTGTTAATTACATATATTATGTCAATATTATATGCATAATTTAATTATTTTCACAATTTCTTTGAACTTCTATTTCACTTACAAATTGAATCGAACTACTCTTTCTAAGTGTTAGTTACTTTCTAAGATTTGATAGAGCTTGTTATGCAAGAGTGTCAAAAGGAAGTTTTCAAAAAGTTGTGAATTTGTATTTCACTTAAGTTTTCTTTGTATCTTCATAAGTATTCAAAGTACTTAATTATCATAGAAAAAAATAGTCAGTGTAAATGACAGTTTGGAATTGGAAATTTCTCTTTAATGATCTCAGTGAAACAAAGAATTAGTATTTGTTGGGTTTTTTTTTTACTTTTTACATTTTTAGTTAAAAATACCAAATCAATTTAACTATAATTTTGTAACTAATTTTTTTTGTTATTATAGTAGAGTAATATGCTTATTACTGAGTATTTATTACAAAAATAAATCAATAACTATAATCAATAATCAATTTAACTATAATTTTGTAACTAATTTTTTTTGTTATTATAGTAGAGTAATATGCTTATTACTGAGTATTTATTACAAAATTTGATCCCGTTGCAATGAAGTATCTAATCCAAAAGCTTGTCGGGCATTTTCTCTTTAAAATGAACTGTTAGTGGTTTTAAAATATAGTTCTATTAAATTGAACTGTTAATTTGGTATGTAAATTACTGTTTTTAATTAATAAGAAATGTTTTTTTTTTGTTTGAATTCGTCAATTCATAAAATTGTATATCTATTAGAAATACTGCGGAAAATTTGTGTCACTAAATTTTAAAAAAATATTTATCTATGAATCCTTCCAACTTGCAAAAGAACCCTGCTGTTTACTTTCATGATGCTCAAACTTTGTATCATATAACATTCAAATTGTTTCCGTGAATTGATATTTTCGAATATACATGTGCATGTGTTTGTATAATGTTCATAGAAATACAAAACATTTTACCTCAGTAAAATTTTTTAATATTAATTAATGAGTACATTAAAATAACAAAAAGTATTATTGAAAGTTACATGCATAAATGGTTGAATTTAAATTGTTTGTCAGATCTTAACATTTTTAATTTATACTAAAAAATATTATTGGATATAATGGATTAAAAAAAACTCATGCAGTTTGAATGTTGAGTTTTAAATTTTAAACGCTAGAAATTTTAAAACACATAAAAGCAATCTGTCTCTTTAAGTTAAAAAAGAAATAAAATCAAAGATAATATATATCTTAATGATTAAAAAGCATTTTGCTGAAAAAGTATCAATACGAGAATATTTGTGAAGGTATGGCATAAAAAAAAACTAATTTTTTAAAGCAAGATTTATCCACAACTACTTCTTTATTTAGATATAATAACAACCTCGAAATTTGTGAATCATTTATTTCATTTAAATGCAGTTGTTGATTTTAATTTTATTAATTGCTAAAGTTGATTTGATGAAATTCCATATCATTCGTTACCATTTGTATTAACTAAAGTGTTTAAATGAAATTTATATCAATATCAAAAAAAATTATTTGCACTTAAACATTTTGTGATCCCTAAATTTCCGAAAGTATTTAAACTGAATAAATTTTTAAAATTGCTGTTCTCAAAAGATATTAAATTGGTACGCATCAGTTTATGAAGTTAATCAGTGCACACATGCACATTTGTATGTTCTATAGCAATCATATAATAAAATGAATTATAAATATGTAAATAACTGTGCAACTATGTGCACCCATTTTGTAACTATCAAGTTTATTGTAAATTAGTCAAACCTTACAGAACATTAATATCTGTAAATCAAATTATTAACATGTCAAATGCACTAGTCAACTGCCGTGTATATTTGGTAGTAAATATTTCTTATTTTGTACAAAAAAAGTGTAATTTACACGCTTTTATCTTTGTTGTGTGTGTTCAAACTATATACTTATATAGTTTAAGTATATTTGAATCTATTTATAAACTTACTATAAACCTCAGTATAATGCCACAAAATGTTATAGTCAAATCTCTATCATAAGAGATTCTAAAAATTATAAATTTTATCTAATATTAGATGTTTGAGATGTAGATAGTATTAGGTGAGAGAATTTTCTTGTTCAAATTTATAAAAAAAAATCTTGTTTTCTTCTATCTAAAATAGTGCAAAACTCTCAATAAAGCATTTAAAATGCTTTCAAACAATTAAGGAACTTCTGTAATATTATTAATGGATTCTTTTTTGATATAAACTGTATTATATAGATAATTATTATTTTAATTTTGCTTAATTTATGCATCAATGGTTTACGTATTGGAAACAATAATTAAGAAACTTCTGTAATATTATTAATGGAATTCTTTTGTGATATAAACTGTATTTATATTAATAATTATTTTCTTTTAATTTTGTTTTAATTTATGTATCAATGGTCTAGGTTAACAAATATGGTAATATATAGAGTGGCTTTTATCACAATTATGAAAACAATTGGACGTTATGTCATTTTTATGATCAAAGATAGCGTTTCCTACCGTATTTGTCGCACTACACCAACGATCACAGTCCCAAACAGTCCCAAATATTATTGAAGTTTATTATATGTTTAAAAGAGGACCATCCCAATTTTAAATGTTCCGTGTTCGAGCAAATCTAAATAATTCTAGAAAAATTTATTTTTTAGTATTTATTTTTAAAAAATATGCATGATAAGTTAAAATATAATCGCAGTTTTCAAAAAGTAAAATATTTATATTTATTTATTATTTAGAAAATATTTATTAAATATATTTTTTGTTTTCCTTGTAAAATGTTTCAGCTTTTAGTGTTCAATTCTCCATATGAAATACTTTTTGAAATAACTTCACTTCGACATCGACGAGTGTTTTATCACTATAAATTACACAGCACTTACTTTACTTTGTATTGCGAAAATTTTAATATTTTTTTCACTATAATAGTATAGGGCTATATGATCTTAGGTTCAAATACTTACGATGAAAATCATTTGCATTTTAGTGGAATTGATTTATATATTTAAGCTTTTATATTCTATTGTTGCATACGCATTTCAATAAATAGATGAAATACTAATTCACTAGAAAGTAGTTATAGGAGAAAAAAAATATTTTGTGCTATCCAATACTACGCTTGATATTAATGCAATATTTAAAGTAGGTATGATTTTATGGAAAAAAATAATTCAAATTTAGTTTTTGTAGTAAAGCATCTCTGATGATTTGTATCCATACTTACACAGACTAAACCTGCCAGCCCAATTTCTTCATAATCGTCCTTACATAGCAAACTCCTTGCTTGCTAGTCTAAATAGTTGATCTTGTGAAACGAAGTAGATTTCCCCATGAATTTGTAGAACAATATCACAGTATAAAATGCCTGTAATGGCAAAACAATTTGGTAAGGAGTATCTTAACAATGTGAGATCTTAATTCATGCATCATGTGAATATTGCTAGATATAAACAGGTTAACAGCTTTCCTCTTTTGCTCCTTAATGCCCTCCGTAAACATTAAGCCCTGTATAGTTGCAAAAGACAAGCTGTTTAAAAATCTAAAATATTCATTACTAAGAAAGACTTTATATTAAATTGTTGTTACATTCATTTTTAAATATTTACTTTTGTAATGTTGGAGATGGCAGCTGGGTTATAAAACTTTAACTAGAGTTGACAATTTATTTAATGGAAATAAGTTCATCTGCGTTTATTTGGCATTTTTATATGTTTTTTTAAAGTGTAACAAATTACAGCTTTTCACTATAATTTTTGCAACTAAAAGGACCTTTTGATATGCCACTCAACTGTGATATAAATATTTATTGTTCATTTAGATATGTACAATCAACCATACCCCCAAAAAAGGTTGGATTATTAATTTGGAAGTTATTAATTTTTTAAAAGGTTTGTTTTTTCTGAAGTATAGGTCATGTTTTTATCATTTATTTGCATCAATGAAATCTGGTCATTTATCAAATACCTATGCTGACCTTTTGAATAAATGAATAAGATGATTTTTTTTACCAAAGGAAAGATTATTGTTTTACTCTTAATCGTACCCTTACTTATGCAACGCGTTATGACTCAAATGAAATTATATTTAAAGCCAAAATTAAATAATATCTTTGAGACACCATCAATTACATATGAAATTTAAACGTTCTACGTTTTAATAATAACAGGTTAGGGTATATAATAGGCCATATATCGTTATCCATACGTTCCATTTGATTAGTATTGGTTGGCTTAAATTGAGCCACAAAAACAATCATTGCAATTGGGTACACAGAGAACGTACCTTGAAAGATAAATAATAGTTTGAGTTAAAACATATATTTGTGACTTTATTTAATGTCATTAATATTAATACTGTTTTATTGTTTTTTTGGAAATTCCATATTTTCTTTTAAATCTATTTATTTACATACATCCTGTTTTACAAGAATTTATATTGAGTTACAAAGGATACTCTTGAAGAAAGATTAAAAAATGTTTCAGTAAAAGAAATGTGTAGTTTCATTATTATTATGCTCAATAATTTATATCAGTGTTCGTACTGTTGAATGGCGTAATTTAACGTAAAATACATTGTATATGTATGTTGACAAAACATAATTTTTCTTATTTAAAAGTATTAATGAAACAATATGTACAAAAATTATAAAATTTATAATTTTGGGTACCATTATGGTTACTCTTGTAGAAAGCGTAAAACTCTGCATTTGTAGAATAGTTTTCCTTGTGAATGGTTTTAGAAAATTTCAACATCACAGAATAGCAGTGAAGAACAAATACATTAAACTTTAGCACATTGTATAAGCTTATTCAGTTAGACGAACACTTTAACGATAATTCTATGTCAGTTTACAAAGTACAAACTAATATCATCTATAACTATAGAATTATTACAATGTATTTTTTGCATTGTGTAGTCAAAAACTATTATTTATAAATATTCTACTCCTTGTTAAATTACTACCTAACTCAGCTTCATCCATAGAATATTTAATCTATTGACATCAGCATTAAAAAAATTTCATGTTCATATTTCACGATTAACTTTGTTATCCATCCCTTACACAAAATACGATTATTTGAATACCAATCGCAATAATAAAAAAATAGACTTTACTTTAATGAAATTAATAAATTTTTCGGACTTAAAAAAATTACTAAACTATTTAACAGTTTTTATTTTTAACCAAAGAATTTCAAGAGTGTACTTCATTTAAATGTCCAGTATAATTACTAATAATTGTTACAGTTCATTAAAGTAAAAAAATTGTACAAAACGCATTCTTGCTTCATATCAATATGAAGTTGTTGAACATTGTGCATTGCTGTGTTCAAGTGTGAGTCTACTTTATTTTTACACTTTTTTAACTATCGTAAATGCTAGTAAATATACCGGTCCTCGTATTTGCAGAACACTAAATAAATCTAGAAAAGTAGGATGCGTTTGTAAATATTGTAATCTTTCTAAGTGTTAACAATAATGTATTAACTTTTTTAGATCAACTAACTCTTTATTTAAACTATTTAAAGTCTTTGATATTTCGGGATTTGTATATTTTTTGTACTTGTCCAAGCACACTGACTATTACGTAAGTTATGTAAAAGTTTGAAGTCAAATGATACTGGAAATTATTTAGACTTGGTATTATTTTATTACAAAAACAACTTTCAGCATAATTGACTGAAATCACAATCATAAAAAATTATACTCCTATTTTAATGAAACTTTTATATGTTTCGTTCTTATTACTTAAAAGGTAGAAAAAAATTTCGTGAAATACAGAGGAATTGATAATTTAGTTTTATTTAAAACATTTAATATTGCTTTAAAATAAACAAAACTTTGTTTTTATAATTTATTTCAAAAAGGTAAATATTATGGATTTCAATTTATTTTTTTAAAAGAATCCAATGACCAAAGCAAAAATTGTTATTATGACATTTATATTTTATTTTGTAGATAGTAATGCACTGGTCGAACATTTCCATCTAAAGATAAAATAAAATTCCGAGATTACAACAATAGCAAAATTTTAGTTTTAATTGATAATTTTTAAAACTGTGAAAAGTATCTGTTTGAAAAAAAGTCATTTGTCTAAGGAGAAGTAAATTTACATTATGTGGTGGAGTTTTGGCTACGTATTTTAAAATAGTCTTAAAATATTTAGCAGTTATTTTTTTATTAAGTGTTTCTTTCATTATCATGTTTTAAAATCTGTAAAGTGTTGAATTAAATAACATTAATGATTTTAAATCATATTTATTTCCTTTTAACAAATTAGTAAACATTAACTTGTGTAATTTTAAAGTTACGTTGTTTTATTTGTCACACGCATCACTGTTCTGTTCAATTTTACTTTTAAAAAGCACTTCAGTTATGGTAGCAATTTTATTGTGTCAAGCAATGTTTTCTAGACATAAAAATAGGAATATTTATTGTTTATTAAATCACAAACAATTTTTCTAGGTTGATGTGATTTTATTAAAATGGCTTTTTGAAAGAAACATCAATTATTTACCCTTCATTTTTTTTAAAGTATGTAACTTCATTAAATTATACTACGTCAATGTGATCTCTATTATGCTCAATGAACGATAATGAATCACGTTAATACGAAAGAAACTAAAGCGACACAATTCCAAAATTGGTTAGTTGCAATTCTTGTAATTTTGTTACCGTTAACTTACGAAGCTTCAATATTTTGAGGCTTTGTATCATGAATTTTAATGTATGATCAAATCACAACAACATTCCATCAATCTTCACGGATTCATTGATAAAATAAATGATTTATAGGGGAAAATAAGATAAAAGTTATTGGCAATTTGTAGTTTCTAAGCGTCCCCATATCAAGCTGAACTAAAGCAGACAATTTCTCAATTGAAGGTTTCGACGCGACGTTTGGTTTCTTTCGTGTTAACTTAATCCAATTATAATATTTGTTACGTTTCAAATACAGATTGGCTCTTTGGAAATATTGTAACCATTTCATATAACAGGAACTTGAATATGTTTACATTTTTGGTATCATCTGTTTCTCTACTGTAAGAAGCTTTGGACAGGAATTGTAAACTTTATCGAATTTCATGCATACTGTTAACATAAAATATATAAATGAATTGTTATTAAAATGAACTTATTCCTATTTTTATACGAGAGTGACCTTTGCTGCCTCTGTATATACTTAAATTGTATACACGTTGAGTAATTTCTTTCATTTAATTCAAGTGTAGATTTAGTAGCTTAATATTTGATTTCATACATCTTTAGTAAATAATAAAAATCTGTAGTCAAGATTTTTTGAAGAATGATCCGACTTTAAACATTCGTTAGTATTATATTGATAATTTTCTTCTTTGCATGTTGGAGATATTTTTTGTTCAAAATAAAATTTTATTCAAGTTATATTTTTTTAAGTAGTTTTATAACATCTTAATTGTGGACCAACAAAATTCGAATTTTTATGTATCGCGGAAATATTATGTTAGTAGTTTAATATTTCTTAATTTTACTTTAAATAATTTATTTTACTTGGAATTTTTTGGTAAACATTCGGAAACATTTAAATGTGTATAAACATATTATAAAGACTTGCTTCTGAAAACAAACATAATTTTGCAGCTTCAAAGATGTAAAAACCGTAAAATTTGTGTCCCTTTCCTTTCTTATGCTATACCTTCTGTCGTAAAAAAAATTTACTGTCTTTAATATTCTGATTTTTTTAGGCCATTTAAGTGGCCTAATTTCCGTAATTTTCTACTGAAACACATAAGCAATAAAATGTTTTTCAGAAACTCGTCTCTTCGTTTATTATAAGTAAGAATTGCTATCAAATTCAAAGCAATACCATATTATTTTCTTTAAATTTAATGATCCCAATTTCTAACAACTCAAGTTATGTTTCAAAATTTTTTCTTTTTTTTTTTATCTAAAAATTTGCTGAACGTATGTTTATGTTATTATGACTCATAGGTTTGCTAGTCGAAAGGCCTTTTGAGAACCGTGCACAAGTACAAGAAAAAATTACCTTAACTTGTTAGGTTCTTTTTGTATACAAGGGTTTGAACCATAAGCTCTAACTGTTAAGCAAATGTTTGTGGGTCATTCAACTGAATACTTACATCTTATAAGATAAAAACTTGATATAAAAATAACATAATTTTAAAATAATATTTATAAATCGTTATATTATTATCATTTTAGATACATAAGTGATCGCAATGCTTTTCCATGGTTCGTGATGTAATTTTACGTTTTTTCAACAGTGTAATTTGCTTTTTTACATATAAAAAAATTTAATATATACCGATGGTACATTTTACTGTATTATCCACGAAGGTAAGTAATAAATTTTGTATTTCTTAAATATTATTTTAAATAGACAAACTGTGTATCAAATTTAAAGCTCATTTTCACCTTTTTATCACTTAGCACGTTCTTCCACTAAGCTATACAATTCTTTAAAAAAAATTATGAATCCTTAAATTATTTAGGATAAAATTACTTTCAATCATTTTCCATGTCATCAATAGAATAGCTGATTTCAATTAGACTTATTCTATTAAATACTGGGTATTCTATTATTTCCAAAGTAAATTTAAAGTATAATTTGAGCTCTATTTTTAATTTTTTCTTTGAATTTTGGAAAAAAAAACTTATTTTAGTTTCTTGATTTAAAAAAATTTATGTGAGGATTTCAACTTGTCTTTAGAACTAACAATATTAAATTGGTTTAGATATTATTTCTCATCGAATACTTCTTCAGATGAAATGGTATATTTTTTTACTTTATTTGTTTCAGTTTCTTATCATAATTTTAAGATATACTGCTCTTCAAAGAGATGGAGTATATCCTTCCTAATTGATGCTTCTAAGTTTTAAGGAATAAGTAGACTCATTTCAGTAACATATCCGTCGTTAATTACAATTTTTAATGTATGAAGACCAGTTTTTAAAGCAGGCTTAGAATATGTTAATAATATTGTTCCCTCAAGCCAGGACCCCTTTTTCGATAAATATTTATTCTTTTTGCTATGTTTCATTCCACTTTGTTTTAATTTGAAATGTGGCTCAATGTTTGTAAATGTACACTCTTAAAACAAAAGAGTGAAATTCACTCCTATAGGAGAAGTGCATTTTCGGCACCGGAAAGGAGTGGAAATTAACTCAGACTGAGTTAAAACCGCTCGTTTTAAGATTGAAGGACGCAGATTGTTTTCTTTTATTTCTTTTACCCACTCCGAAAAAGAGTGAAATTCACTCCTATAGGAGAAGTGCATTTTCGGCACGGAAAGGAGTGGAAATTTACTCAGACTGAGTTAAAACCGCTCGTTTGTTTTAAGAGTGTAAACTACTGAACAACTTTCAGGAAATTTAGTAAATTGTTTTACGTATATAAATGGGCAATTCTACCATAATTTTAATTATGTCCCTTGGACGTAACGAATGAAAAAAATATTTTTGTTTTCTTTTTTTCTTATTATACTAATAGACTGGTCCTTATATAATTATAAAACAGTATTTTAAAACAAAGAAACTCCAAAATTTTTTTAAGACAAAACATTTCAGAAAATTCCTCACCGCCCCTGTCCCGAACATCAAATTTTTAGTTTAGTGCTGAAACTAACACATTTTTTAGATAAAAATTACATTCATTTAAATTTTAAATTAAACTTATGAAATGTCTTCACAAATTCCTTCTATAAATATTGGCATTTAAAATGTGGATTTCTCTTCTCTTTATTTTGTCCCTGGGTTTTGGTACATTCAGATGCCTCATTGCTAAAGTGGAGAAGAGAGGCACTGGGCGGAGCTACAGCAATACTTCAGTCATAAAAACTGGACTCACATTTCAGTTATTAGCCACATTTTTTTTTATGCCAGACTTCGCCAACAAGACCAAAAATTAAAAAAAAAAGTTATTAAAATAAGCTGTGTGGCTTTATTGCTTTCCTTACAGTCCCAAGGGTTAAGGTTCGTTTTGGCTAGATATATTTAATATTTTCTGTAAATATTTTTTAATGACTAAAACGAATAAAAAAAACATTTCCGTTAAACTGGAGTTAGTTCCAACACAAAAAGGACCGGAAACATAAAAAATTTCCTTACCGTCCCTATGATCTAGGGTTGGAAAACTGAAACCGGTTTTAAGACTTATCGGGTTGTTGTTTTTTTATTTTACTTTGGTTTCATTAAAAATCAGGTTTCTTTGTAAGGCCAGTTTTAACCGGTTTCTTTGAGACCGTTTTCAAAGCCATCCCTCATTATTTATTTTTTTACAAATGAGCCTTGCTGAACATTTTTTGTAATTCTAGAACAAGTATACGCATTTTCCCTCATATTTAAAGAGATTTTTAAAAAATAAATTTCACAAGTTTCTTAAACCTGAAATTTAAAATTAATGGTAGAACTACGCAAATTTCTGAATTGCTCTTGATAATATTTGCATTATATTTTCGTATCACATCAAACGTATACCTTTTTGACAATCTTAAGCATCCGAGTTCATTGCCAAACACAAAAGACATCCTTTCTATTAGAGTTTTTGCTATAGTGTTAAGATGTAAAAGATAATAATACAGCTTCAATAAATGTATAATAAAATGATGTAATATTTATTATTAAATACAAAGTATGAGGCCTTAAATAATGCATTCTAATTGATAATGATACAAAATACACAACAGAATTCCTAAGCCAAATGTTGATAATGGTAATGGTAAATTTTGTTGTAAGGAAAACTTTTAATAGCGAGCTTGTAAAATAGATGGCAGCATCAAAAATGTTGGACTCGTTTAAGATAATTTTTGAAGTTTATGATAGATGTGTGTTTCAACTACAAATTATGTATTTTATGTCAAGTAATTCTTTTATTTGGCACACTTACTAAAATGAGAATCCAACTAACACGAAACAAAGTGTCCATCTTTTATTAAAACTTTAAACCTACTGTGCAGTTAATAAAACTTATAAATGTGTTGAAGATAAACGACTGGATTGGAAATAATTTTTAGAAGGTAATTCCATCTCCAATGAAGTGAATTAACCCTATCTAAAAAAGATCACTTTCCATAGCTTACATTAAGTATATTTCTGCGTGCATTGTTATTGAAGGAAAACAGGGCGAGAACTGGGTGGCCGGGCTACTGGGTGTGAGGGCGGGACTCCTGTGGGGAGAGGGCGTGGACAGCTGCCCCTCCACCAGAGAGTGGACAGGGGGTGGCCTACGGAGAGAGAGTAATGAAATCAAAGTACGACACAATGTACACAGTTTTATACTATTCATTCTAGAAGCTTAATTAGCAAATTCAATAGTTTTTATAATAAATTAAAATTATTACATAAAATTAGTATAAAATATATAAAAAGTATAAAATATATATTTACCTATATTGTCTGCAAGCTGGGGCACAACTAGAAAAAATTTCTGGGGGGGGGGGGGGGGTCGACTTTTTAATACATATATTTTTTAGTAACATTTTTTAAAAATTATTTTAATTGAAATTATATGTAATTAAAACTAATTTTTGTATATGTAATTAAAGCTACTTTAATTAAACTTATTTTTAATTAAAATTATTTTAAATGATTTTTAATTAAAATTGTTTTTAAATAAATTATATTTTATATAGTAAATGCGGCTTTTATTATTGTTAATTTAATATTATTACTAATGGGAATGCTTCAGCTGATGTAACGCTCTTGTTTTCATTTTTCTACGTACTGCGGTTTCATTGGTTGTTTCTATTTTATTCTCAAAATGAACGTACTTTTCATCTGCTTCTAAGTTTTTACAACATGCAACTTGTTTTTCATCTAGGATCAGAATGTGGAAATCGATTAAAATAAACTTTTCTTTCTTACTGTGAACGCTTTCTTTAATAAACGATTTGAACAACCAACAGCACAGCACGAAGTTGGCATTTTTAAAAAATTAATTTCTAAAATATTCTTAGAAAACTCCAAACCAAAAGTAGGTAGGTTGGCACATTTATTTTCCGGCTTGTGTACTTGATCAGAGACCCGCTTATAAACCTTCGTCAAGTAAGGCAGACACAGACAGAATTTTTACTGACACCCAGAGAGAAAGTACAACCAGGGCGAAGACGGAAATCGGACCCGCACCCAGTACAGTACGCAGACTGTTAACCTAATTTGCTGCGATCAAACCCAATAGAACACCCGGGCCCCCAAACCAAAAGTATAATTCCAGAAAAATTGAGAGAAAAAAAAGACCGGCGAGCTGATGCCACCGAAGACGTGAATTAACCCCATTACTAATTATGAACGTTAATTAGTTTTTATTTTACATAACTAAAGTTTGAATTATTTAATAGATTATTGGTGTTTCATTTTTTAATTAAAAAATTAAGTGCAATGAGCAGGAAAAAACTCAATTTATGATAAAATGTTTTTATGGAACATTTAACTAGTTAGATATAATTTAAAAAGAGGTCTTAAAAAGAGGAGAGGAAGAGGTTTAGAAAAGGTAGGTCTTGTACAACTAATCTTTTAAAATTTTATGATACTGTTACAGAAGAGATTGATAAAGGCAATATGGTTGATGTTATTTACATCGATTTCCAAAAGGCTTTTGATAAAGTTCCTCATGAAGCTTTGTTATTTAAGTTGAAAAGATTTGGGTTAGGGACTGCTGTGGTCCGTTGGATTAAAAATTGCTTGGCCAATAGAAAACAACGGGTTCACATTAATGGTAAGTACTCTGATTGGAATGAGGTTGTAAGTGGAGTGCCTCAGGGCTCTGTACTAGGACCAGGGAGTTGTCAATGAGTGGAATGCTTTACCAGATTATGTAATGCATTCGAAGAGAGTAGAAGATTTTAAAAAGAAACTTGACGGACATTGGAAACTGGTAATGTATTAGATTTATTTTCGGACCAACCTTGCTGGGCCTCTGGCCTGTTGTTGGTCGACAATTTTTGTATTTGTATTTGTAAATCACCTGATTTGTTGTACAGAAATTAATTGGACCTATCTACATCTATTTACATTCATTTTTGCGCTTGGTTTTTTTTGTATCCTACAGTGGCTAAAGTAAAAGCTTTATTTGTAATAGGATAGCACATAAATTTTGATGCTTCGGTAAAAAAAAACTTATGCTTTTGCTGATTTTATTTTAAGCAAACAAAATGATATATGCGTATTACAAAGAAAGGCCAACAAATTACGCCACTTTCAAATCGTTAGCGATGCCCAGGGCATGATCTTCCATAAGGCCCGTAATGATTTTCATGCTAAATTAAGTTGCCCCTGAAACTTCAGTAAATTGTGTCATTTTGTGGCCCGCATTATTTTTAAAGCAGAATTAAAATAATTATTATTTTTCATTTTTTTTAGCTCTAGCATTTGATTTTGATTCAGACGTTAACCATAGTACGAGCAATCATAAAACAAAAGTTTCCTTGAGAGCCCGGCAAAATTTTCTGTTCCTATAGTCCGTGTTATCCTAGTCCAGGACCTGGTTATACCTCTTGTAATTTAAAAAGTTTGCTACCTAATTAAATACGTAACATTATGATAATATTTAATGACGAAATCAATAAATCATGTCATAAATTATTATCATAACGTCTCGTCATGCAACGAGATTAAGCTCCTAATATTAAATTGAATTAAAAAATGTAATGTACCTATAATAATAAACAAGTAGGTTTGTTACAGAATCTGTCACTTAACCGCTTCCACAGTATTTGAGCTCAACAAAAAACGCACTATTTATACACCTCTGAAAAAAATTTGCCAAACAGGGCCTTCAGCTTATAATTTATTTCTAATTCAAACTTTTAAACGCCAAAATTAACTATTTTCATTAATCTTCTTTCGCAAATTAATAATTACTCATTATCGTTTGCTGAATTTGTTTGAAATTCGAAAAATAATGATGCAACTTTTTGTAATAAAAATCTTTTAGTTGTCACAAATTCCCATATTCATTAACTTTCTTTCAAGAAAGAGAATAATAAATAATTAGTCAAATTGATGCTTTAAAAATAAAAGTGAACTTTCGCTTATTTTTTTATTCAAAGTTAGAATTCTCTATGCATCCTTCCTCATACATCTATAATAAACCATCAAAAGAACTCTATTGTGATATTACAACAATCCAAACTAAATTATATCGCATAAATAAATATTCTTTCAAGAGTTTTATTTTTTTAAATAAAGTTTCTCGTACGTTTGACGAAATGGCAACAGTGAAAATATCGAATAAATAAAAATCAGCCGTGTCTCGCTCAGCCGTGTCTCGCTCCAATGGCGACGCATCTGAAAAAGCGCGGCCGTTTTTTTTGCGATCCAGGGCATGCGCAGTAAAGAAAAATGACGTCATTTGGCGGTTTTTATAAACTTGACCACCAAATTCAATTTTTTTTAAATTTAAATTTAATTTTCGAACAAAATATAACTGGAAGTAGCGATTTAGTGTCAACACACATCTACTTCTGCAATCAATACTGATGATGAGGAATATATTATTTTTCGGAATATATCATTGATGTCCAATATATTAATTTTCGTTTATACATTACTAAATTAATTTCGTTTATACATAACTACATTAAATTTCGTTTATACATTCGTTTGCTAATAAAAATCAAATCAGGAGTTTTAATTTTACACTTCCACTAAACGAAAGACTTGGGATTAGCATTCATCATGTACGGAAGGGAAGTTAAATATTTTTATTGCTACATCTTTTACGATTAAATAATTAATTATGAACTTTTCGAATAATTGTGTTCTTTTTTAAAAGTTTCTTTCTATCAGCCAAAATTTTTTGGAAACGATTAAATTTCAAAACTTTTTTTTTCGTAAAAATCTTTTATTTCCTTTCATAGACCAAAGATGATGCACAACGTTCAAATTTTCTTATGTTTAAATCTCTTATAGACTGCTCGAAAGTTATTATTTTAATTAATTGTATTATTTTTAATTTCTCGAGTAAATCTAATTTGTGTTTTATCATAGTAACAGAAAAGTGAAAAATGGGCAATTCTTGTGTATTGTCTCACGGATAAATGTAACGTTATTTAAGAAATTATTATTTATGAAGAATGATTTTCAAGTGAAATATATTTGACGTCATTTCAAACTGATCGATGTCGCAAAAATAAATTTATTTTAATTTATTGTCTAAAAGAATTAAAGTTTCTCGAGCGATTGTTGCAAATGGCAATAGTGATTAAATTCTAATAAAAATGGCTTCCTATGCTTTTTAAATGAGCGTTAAATTTTGCAGTTTTTTTTAAATAATTGTAGTATTTCGAATGCGAATTCTTTTCTGAAATTTTCAATGTATTCTAATTTCGATGCGCTGAATTTTTTAACGTATCACACTTGTCCGTAGCATTTGTAGTTCGGGATATGAAAGTGCGTGCCGGACAGAGAGACGGACAGGCAGACAGACGGACTGAACGATTATAATACCTTCCACTTTTACGTTATAAACGTAGTGTGGAAGCTAAAATGAAGTTTTGTTTGTGTGTTTGTGGGTATGTTCCATATAGACTCTTAAATTAGACATTTGTTTGACTCGTAACTTGGCACAAATGTGTAGTTCGTACTTAGATTATGATTTTTGAACTTTCAGGTTTCAAAATGTTCTATTTTTAGAGAAAATTCGAATTCTCTGAAAAAACTACACCACTTTGGCTCAAATCCGATCATTTTTTTTACTTTCCTGATGCCATCTGCTGAAAAAATTAAATAAAACTTTTAACGAAAATAATTAAAATTGAAAATGTTTATTTTATTCTGTTGCCATTACCTTCAGAAACTAAATTCATTATTTGAAAAATAATTGACATGTTTCAAGTGACGTAATTCCGTCCAATCTCCATTCTAGGATTTTATTGTGGGTTTAGTTGATGATTTCTTCATTGATGGTTCTGTGTGATTGCAAATATGCATATTTAGGCTATTTCCGTGAATTATAACTATGATGGTTGTTCAAGGCCATCGTACTAGAGCTACATATTAGGGTTTTGTTTTCACTTTTTCGCCAAATATTTTGCCAAACTCGCCAAATTCTTACCTAAACGCGCCAAATAATATATTTTTTTAATTTATAAGCTGGTTTGCTGTTCGAAGGCCATTGTGCTAAAGCTGTATAATAAGAATGTTTGTAGCTATATCTCTTTTCTCGCCAAATTCTTTCCAAAAACGCGCCAAATGAGCTAAAAGGTTTTATATGTTTATGAGGAAAATTACGATGACTTTTATGCGTGCATTTATAGCGGTTTTTTTTTTTTTGGATTTTTAAGGTAGTATAAGTAACAGGATTTTATACTTTATAAGGAGCGGAAGCAATAACATAAGTTTATTATCCTAGATTGGATTAAATGGTACATATACTTGGATCGATTACAACTTTTTTTAGTGCGTGCGGAGAACGGGTATTTATTTGCTAGTATGAAATAAAATTCGAAACCAGTATTAGAAAAAATTTCATTAAAGTCAAAAAACCATGATTACACAAATTGTTGATTCACACAAATTTTCGAAAATGCAAAAAATAAATAAAAGTTAAAGCTCAACAATAAAACAATTAAATGATTTATTATTTCAAACTTCACCCAAGCTATATCAATTTTTAAATAAATTTACGACATTGTAAAGGCCCGAATCACCGTTATGAAATAATAAAAAAAATTAAATTGTTTGCATTAAGTCGTGAAAACAATAGTATCTAATTTTTATAAAACATGTACACATAAACTTGAGCAGAAAATGTTATAATTTTGAACTTGCTCATTGAGATAAAGAAAGTAATCATCTTACTATTATGATATCTAATCTTGCTTTTATGACGAGAGAAAAGGCGCGAAAAACTCCTAAGTACAATTGTTTTATATTTTACTTGGATAATAAAAGCAAAATAAAAACCTTAAAAATAAAACGATGAAAAAATATATTTATCCTTAGGTAGCAGGTGCCTGTGGAATTTCTTTTACTTAACGAATAAAATGCACTGTATAAGTGCTTTTAAATAAGATGTTAATATTTTATTTTATATATTTTATTATACATTTTACAATATTTATTTTTTATTGATATTTCCTGTTTGAGAGTATAATCACTGGCATGTAAGGTGCCACTCTTCTTTCTCAAAGAAAGAAAAGCACCTAACAACGTCTGTATATAAAAATAAAAATCCAAATGAATAATAATAATAATAAAAAAAATATCCGAAATCCCGCGTTGAATTTCTATTGGATGGGAAACTAATTCCGAGGAGTGTGAGGATAGTTGTGCAATATCGTGACCTTTACAGATTTGTGATTACTCAAATCAAAGCAACTCATAAAAAACGAAAAAGCGGCGCCATTTTATCAGAAACTAGCTTTTATAAACCCGGTGTTGCACGAGTGTACCCTTACTAACGGTGATTGTTTTTTTATGTAAACTTTTATTTTATGCCAATTGATCTCCTCTCCACTGGTCAGCATTCCAACAGTATATTATAAGTTCCTCCCATTCTAATATCAGCATTAATTTTTTTAAAAAAAGAAGTCCGATTGTAACCGGGCCCTTCTAGGAGTTAGTAGCTATGATATAATGGCCAGTTTCTATTTGCCCTCCTACACCCAAAAATGCCCAAACTGTTGCGACCTATAAACCACCCATGCAGCCAAAAATGTCGTATCCCCAATAATACCCGCGTGGTGGGAGTGCACGTTAAATATTTTTCAAAGTCCCGACGCTGCGTGCGATGTCGCCCTTAAAAGTTGCATTGGGTGTCTACTCAGGTGTTAGCTCGTCACTTGACTGTAATTCTAAATTAAGACGCCCGTGGCCAATAGCCCTCGCGTATAGCTCTAGTGCGACGATAATTCAAACTAACACTAACCCATAAAATTGAATGGGAATAGCTACCCTACCGCCAATGCCAAAATTCAATCGGCCATATAGCTGTACCAAATTTCCAGTTTCATAAACATAAAGTACGCTATACGTAGGGAGAATTGACATTTCTTGGAACTATTCATCAGATCTAGAATAGTTATCGCCTTTACTGACTTGAGACATTGTAGCAATATCTTCATTTCTACCATTTGTAAACATCATTTAATAAATTCGGAAACAAATTAAACTCACGTGCTCTTACGTGTTTATGCTTAATTTTCGTTCACGCTGAACGCGCTGAAATTTCTTTTAAATTGAAATAAAAAGTATAAATTATAATATTACAATGCTATTCTTATGGAGAAATCGGCTCACGTTTTGCACAACTACACCCGTTTGGGTTCGAATTTCGAAAAATCGCTTCTTAAATAACGCCTTTATTACAAAGAGAATATACTTCTAAAATTTGGTGTAGTTTGGGCTGGCGTTGAGTGAGTGAGTCAGTCAGTCAGTCAGGACTTTGCCTTTTATATATAGATGACGCTTTTTCCCATCTTCCCCCTCCCCCCCACAGTCACACATTAGAAGAGTTAAATAATTTTGTTTTCACAGATTTAGTAAATGCAAACTGATTTTTTACTATGAATTTTTTTCACTTTGGAATTTTTTATTGTTAACAAAAGAAACTTTGAATATAATTCGGGTTCTGGGGGGTTTTGACCCTAAAAATCCCCCGTTACGCGCCTGTCTGCAAGTTTTGAAGAGCCGCACTCGGCAGCACACATTTGGCGACATTGGCTATTAGCTACATTTCCGATGACTAAAAAACTCTGTAAACAAACTAGACGGAACCAGCCGGCAATATTTATATTTCGTACGTATTTGTATTCGGAACCAGCCGGCAGCTCAGACATTCGTATCCGTTTAAATTTATATCTGGCAACTATTTTTTCGTGTTCGTTATAGTCATTGAGCTAGAAGGAAAACTGGAGTGAGGTGTGTGATTCACTGAACAGGGCAGCAAACGAGCCGGTCCAATAACGAAACGCGGAGGAATACACAGCACTGCAGCAAAAACGAACCGGGCAGAAAACCTAGAAACTTGCCTATTTCGCTATTGGGTTCGTCTTCGCTGGTTCTTAGTTAGTGATCCACATGGTTATTTCTTTAAAAAAAGTTGGAATTTAAAGTTAAAGAAAGTTAATTCTTTCGAACTAAAAATGTTAAAATAAATTTAGGAGCCCAAGTCAATATGATAGAGGGGTCTCATACAAGCATTGCATACAAGTGTAGGGAAAATAGTCCTTTTTTGCCCGGTTCGCTCAAAAGGGTGTGAGTGGGTTTTCGGCTCGCTGACACTTCACTCCAGCAGCCGTGTCTCGCTCAATATTAAGAAAACGCGGCCGTTGCCAAAAGCTAGGCGGTAAACTATTTGGCTTCTTTTCTAATTTGGCGCTTTTACTTGGCTCCAATTCTTCCAGCGATTTCATCGATCTATAAATGTTACTAGATCGACCAAAATACTTAGAAAAATGAGGCCACTGCCAGTCTATGTTAGCGACTGTTATTTTTTCTATTTATTTTATTTGGAGGAAGGTGTGGTAAACGAATGTAAACAATATGAAATTTAAGTATTATTTTTAGGAGTAAAAATGCATTTGGTATACAATTTTATATTCTCCTTCGAAAATGCATTTATGTTATATTAGTATTTATTCATTTTGTTATTGAATGTTTGGAGAAAGGGAAACATTTTCTTTCAATTGAAAAATAAAATGAATAATTTTAAATAACATTTATTTACAATATCGTAAAAAAGAAAATCATTCTTCATAAATAATAATTTCTTAAATAACGTTTCATTTGTCCGTGAAGTCCGCCGACACAGAACGAACAAGAATTGCCCATTTTTCACTTTTCTGTTACTATGATAAAACACAAATTAGATTTACTAGAGAAATTAAAAATAATCCAATTAATTAAAATAATAACTTTTGAGCAGTCTATAAGAGATTTATACATAAGAAAATGTAAACGTTGTGCATCTTCTTTTGTTCTATGAAAGGAAATAAATGATTTTTACAAAAACAAGTTTTGAAATTTGATCATTTCCAAAAAAAATGTCTGATAGAATGAAACTTTTTAAAAAGAACACAATTATTCGAAAACTTCATAATTAATTATTTAATTGTATATGATATAGCAATAAAAAATGTTTAACTTCCCTTCTGTACATGATGAATGCTATTCCCAAGTCTTTCTTTTAGTGGAAGTGTAAAATTAAAACTCTCGATTTGATTTTTATTAACAAACGATAATAAATGTAAAACATACTTATATTCAAACATACTATCATGTACTTAGAATTTGAAAAATATTTCATCCAAGTAATTTTAAGAAGCCACATTAAAATAAAAGGGGGAAAAAATACTAAAAAAGTTTCGTTACTTTGCCTTTCTATACGTTTTTCCATTTATAAATAATTTCTTTTATGTATATCTTATAAGTGACGTAAATTTGTTATTAAATTGATTTTGGTTTTCTGTGTAATGCTTTTCATTCTTTAAAAAGTCTAACCATTCAACTTCTTAAAATAATTTTATTGTATCTCTAAAGGCAATTAACCTATTTATTTTATAATCGTCTTTTTTATATTCATAATTCTAAAATTCAATTTTTATTCACTGCGTTCGCCTCCGCCGTTATCCCCCAAATTTTCGTCCGATTGGGGGAAAAATTGCTAACGTTAGAACTGCACACTATCTCCTCTAGCCACTACATAGAGCTAGGAAGGAGAATGCAGAGGTCCTGGTATATGCGCAGTAGCGCACAATGAAGCAGGCGGTGCCAGTATGTTAAGCGCAGTAGCTCGAAAAACCTGACAGCCCTGCTTCAAATCATCTCAATTGGAGGGGCACTCTACAGAGCGGTGCATATTGGGATACCTCGGTACCAGTATGTTATGCGCAATAGCTCGAAAAACCTGACAGCCCTGCTTCAATTTCTCTCAACTGGTGGACCTCTCTACACCTCTTTTCTACCTCTATGAGCCACTATAGTGTTCGTATTCTAGTTGATTGATTGGTTGGTAGATAGACATATATATATATTCAGGTTTGTGTGCTTGGTCAGAGACCCGCTTATAAACCCTTGTCAAGTAAGACTATTAACACAACACACACGTAAGTGGATCCATCTAATTTTTAGAGACAGAGGCCAACTAGAGGATCCCTAGAATTGAGTTGTCACCCCCAGAGGCATTGATTTAGTATGGTAACTTGTAGGACTTTGTGACCACGACGGAGTTTAACGTGCACCAGTCACCATTATAGCGGACACGGGGGGCGGAAGGCAGCAGGACTCGAACTCGCAACCTCAGGGATGCCAGTCCAAGACCTTACCGACCAGGCTATCCCGACCTCATATTCTTGTTTGGGATTATTTATATTTTGTTTGTATTGGTATTCTTGATAGGGATGGCAGTTTTTTATAAAACCACCGGTTTTAAAAAACCGTTTTTTACACCGATAAAACTATTCCAGTTTTACCGACCGTTTAAAACCAGTTTTCTAAGAAACCGGTTTATAATTACAAAAATCCGGTTAGAAAAACAGTTCCGTTATTTTTTTTAAAAACAGTTTTAATGGGTTTTTAATTTTTTTTATTTATTAATAGAAAAAATAATTCGATTAATAACAATCTATTATAATGAACTAATTAATAATTGAAAACTAATAATTAACTAACTGATATTGATTTTTAATTAATATTCATAAATATTTAAATAATATTACGTTTAATATAATATTTTAATTTTCCGGTCTTCTCGTGTTTTTAGTATTTTTTTTACTTACACTTTAAAAAAAATCAAGTCGATTTTAAAGTATTTAACCCGTTTTTTAAAGTTATTGGAAAGTTCCAGGTTTCCGTCCTAATTCGTCCTTCTTTATATTTAAAGTTATAATGTTCCATTTTATTTTCATTTTTCGGTTTTTCTAATAATGTTTAGAGTATTTTAACTAAGCTTTGTATTATTCCACCTCTTTTACATTTTCTACTTTTTAATTATTTAATTGTAATTATTTAATTTTAATTATTTAATTTTAATTATTTAATTTTAATTATTTAATTTTAATTATTTAATTTTAATTATTTAATTTTAATTATTTAATTTTAATTATTTAATTTTAATTATTTAATTTTAATTATTTAATTTTAATTATTTAATTTTAATTATTTAATTTTAATTATTTAATTTTAATTATTTAATTTTAATTATTTAATTTTAATTATTTAATCGTAATTATTTAATTTTAATTATTTATAATTATTTACATCGTGAATAACTCCTGTTTTTTTATAAGATTATAAATTTTAAAAAAATACGACGGCATTGCGGTTGTTGATAAAAAACCGGTGTATAGTTTTTACTAGGTTTTCCAAAACACCGGTTTTTAATATAAACCGGCCTCACGAAAACACCGGTTTTCGGTCAAACCGAAGCCAAAAAAAACGGTTTCGGTTTTACATCCCTACCCTACCGTCGTATTTCGTATTCTTGGCTCTTGCTGTCTCTTACAACTTGTGAGTTCTTATTATTTGTCGTGCTTAAAATTTCATTTTCCGAATCTTTATAAAAATTCTGTTGATTATCTCGTATACTATTTGATTTTTTAAGATTTCAGTTTATCAATTCTTCTGAGAATAGTAGTTATATTTTTTTCTCTGTTGGTGTTCGTGCAATTCGTCATCGATGGCTTCTAAATCCCAAAGCTATGTTAAGGCAAAATTGAACGAAGAGGTAGTAAATGCTGATACTGCCGTTTCTTCTAAGGCTTTAGCTGAAAATAATAATCCGTCGCCTTTGCAAGAAACGTCTTTGGACAATCGTTTGAAGAGAAAAGCAAAGAGACTGTCTAAGTCCCTGAGCAGCGAAAATAAAACGGTTGAGAGTGTCATCAGCGTAAATGGCAGTAAATTGCGATACTCAAAAAACAGCCGACGATCTAGGACTGGATATGGACGAGGTTTGCCAAAGAAAGGTATTATTTTTACATTCATTTATTTCGGTGGTTGTCATGTTCGTACAGAACCATGTTCGTATAGAATTATGTTCGTACAGACATTTTGGCATATGTTCAGTTCCCCTAACATAAGGAATCCGCATTTAATATGTATTTTAATATTTTGATTACACTGAAACTATGCTTGTTTATGTTTTTATCACCTTGCTTAGCATCGATTTTGTTTGCTTCTTTGTAAACAAGTATATACTGATAACAGTTGGCGAGATAATGAAGTTCTATCGTATCAAATTTTATTGTTTGAAACATATTAGATACTAGCGTAGTACTTGTATCACCTGTTAAATTCTCATATATGTATTTCTTTACAAAATTTAGAAACACTTTTGATAAAATTATCTCATTTAAGAATATGTTTCTGCTTGGTGCCTTTTCTAAGACTCAGCAACGAGCCTATGTTATGAGTTCTCCTGTTGTTACCATTCCTCAGTTAATTTTTTAACATAGTAACTGGTCAGCACTAATATCGGCCAGTGGAAAAAGAATGTCGACTAGTAATATAAAATTCAAATCATTGGGCGACATTAAAGGAAACCGTAATTTCTTGAAAATCTCAGCCGCTATATCATAAATTGTATTTTGAAAAAGAAAATAAACATATGAAATTTTAAAAAATGGGCAAGTTGTAGTTGTTGTTTATCAGATATTGCTCATTTATTACAACCCTGTGTGACTAAAATTAAAAACTTTTTAGTAACCAAGATGGCTCTACCCCTGCAAGAGTAAACTACAAAAAACTTTTTTCCCACCGCTTCAGTCTGGAAGTGTTACATGGTGTTGATTCATGCAACAGGCAACAAACATTGCCCCCTTAAAGTGGAAAATTTATTGTGTTTAAAGATAAGGCATTATTCGCCCTTGCGAACTATGATCAAGAAGCTGGGGAACTAGGGTTCTTTTTTGTGACGGGGTACTTAGGAAAGTGGACAACAAACCTTGACAATCATCCCTAAAATTGTCGATTCTCAGTAATTTTCAGTATCATTGATGTCTTTGCTTTCCCCAATCAGTTAATTTATCCGAAACGGAAAGTGGGAGCCTTTTGTAGTAAACCAGTTTCGTATTTTCATTGCGGTTTTGCCTTGCTTTCTCAATTGGCTGGGTACAAAAGCAAATGGGATTTTCCACAGAAGGGGTAACATCAGTTACAATCTATTGGTAAAATTTAAACATCGTTAAAGTCAGTCAAAATGCTTGGGAACATGAAAATGGTTAACCGAGGGTAGGTGGTCAGTAGGTCTTATAACTATGTCATTGTACAACATTGGCTTCTAAAGTAAACTCGCAAAATTTTGCATGTTAAATGTACTTTTAATTTTGGTGTTTAAAAGTGGTACAAACTTTTGAGGATTAAGAAGGGGGAGATGTGTGAATTTTTACTTTCTAAAAATTATTGAAAAAATTATCTATTTGAAGTAACAAATATGATGCATTAATACACCTTGAAGAAGTATTAATATAATATTTAAGATTTCTATTTTTTTAGTTGCTAGACTTGTGTAGTTTCTACACAAATATTTATTGGTGTTTCACATGCTAGACTAACATATCGTATTTCATCAAAATATTTTAATTCATTAAAAAATTAAATCCAAATATTTTATTTAAGATATTATTTCTCAAATAATTTATTACCTTATTAATTATTAGTTTTTATTTTATTCCTTTATAAAATTTAAAATATTCATTGTCAATTACCAGTCTGAGTCTGTAAAATACATATAAGGGAGATAGAAAAGAGATGTGTACCTAGGGTCCGATTGTTTCGAATACCCATAAATCTACAATTGAGCTGATTTAAAGTTTGTAACTTAAGACCGGTATCATAAGACCAATTAGTTCCTATTGGAACTATTTTATACGCTTAAAAAACAAATATGGAGAAATAGAAGACTTAAAAAAAAATTAAAAATGACCTTAGGTACATATTCTAATTGTACTTTTTACTCTTCAATAAGTAAAAATCAAACATACAAATGTGGCTTTCATCAATCAGGATTAATTTATTAACTCATAAGCAACGAAATATATTTTTTAAAAAATTATAAATTGTTCGTAATCAACATTTTGAGAGACTAGTGCTTTAAATCTGCATGTATTGTTTCTCTAAATTTACAAAAAATATTAGTTTAGACAAATTAAATCCAATTTTATTTATCATTTACTTAAATAATTGCCTTTTTTAATAAATATTGTTAATAAGACAATTATGTAGTACTTCATATACATCTATTATTATTGCTACATCAAAATATAGACATTTTTTAAAAAGTAATTTTTATATAAAAACTAAACGGTTAATTTTAATTTGAAGGTACTTCTGTCGCTAAGGGATTTGGCGCTTTTGTTGGGAGCGATAAACAATTTTTTTTTGGTGATACAGCATTTTCTGGTGAAATGCGTTGTGGCGTCTTTGTTGTGGCTAGGTGGCGCTGGTTATACTTGCGCAGATGTTATGCGCGTGGGAATTTTGTTCTAAATTACTTTTTGTCCAATCGCCGGCGCCCGTAATACTTGCCTGGAGTTATGGGTAGGTTGCGCAGATGATGTGCGCATTGGAATTATTTTTATTCTAAAATTACTTTTTGTTCTATCGTCATTTCGTGAGGTTTCGTTTTGCGTTTAAGTTTGGCTTTTGAACATCCGATTACTGTGGATGGTGTGTATTTAAATTCTGAATTTTTACTGATGTTTTTTTAGAGAAAACAAAATTGCCCGGGGCCCCAAACGAGTATTTAGGCTTTCAATGGGCCCTACAATACTGCCCCATGTTTAATACTGATGTTTTTTTAGAGACAAAATAATTGCCCGGAGCCCCAAACGCGTGCGTACTGGATTGCCACTCACTCGTGTAGCTCTAGTGCGACGAAAATTCAAACTAAAGTAAACTGGATTGCCACTACTAGCCCATTGTGTAGTGTAAAGTTTGTTTTGTGTTGCCCAAAGCAAACCAAAGCCCTGAGTCTGGTTTTCTTTTGTCAAAAGTAACTGTCACTTGAATGTCAGGTTTTCCAGCAACACACATAAAAATTCTTAAATTTAATAATTTTATTAAATTTTAAAATTGAATAAATTAAATTACTAGTTAAAAATTGTAATTTAAGTCCCATGCAGTGAAAACAAGTTTACGCTTTCAATTTGCTTATCCCTCAGAGGGTTATAGTTTCTGTTCTATAGCTTTTTAAATACATCAAAGCTTTACCAAATTGGTCATTTTAATTTTTAAAATCAATTACCGTATATACTCGTGTATAAGCCGAGAAATTTTGGACAATTTCAGTGCCGTAAAAATTGGGTTATACACGAGACATCAAATTTCCAAAAAAAAAATCCCATGTCCTTAAAATAAAACTAAATTTCAATCAAACTTAAGGTTTAGATACTATCTATTAAAAATAAGGACCCAAAAGCGGTTAAATCTTGAAGATGAAATAAGATTGGTATCTATTCACTGTATCCACCATAATGATGTTTAATTGTTAGTTCTCGACGTGATGCGTATTTTGCACGTGTAGCTCTGGTACAAGGCAGTTCAGTCAACCAGTCTTTAAGGCGTAAAGAAAACAACATCGGTCCGTGACCTTGGCAGCATAGTCTTCACTCTTCACTGAACTTAGTTTCAACCAAAGAGTTCTATAGTGAACGACTCGTACTGAGCTGCCATCGGCAGCCATGGCTCACTACGGAGCCTGAATAGAGTGGCAAAAGTGCTAGTTAAATTATAATTTTGATACTGAGAAAGGAAGTACACCCAGGGAACAGGCTGGAATCGAATCCGCACCTGTTACAGCGCGCGGACTGCTAGCGTTATGGCCTGCGATCCAAACCACTCGGCCATCGGGCGCCTCATGCCACCCTATTTTGTCTCCGTGTTGGTCCATGGTGCTGGTCTCTACCCTACTATAGAACTCTTCGGTTTCAACTAAGATTCTCCATTCAGGGTCGGCAATGTCAAGGACACTCGGAGATGAAACCCGTTTTATTTTCATTGGGGTTGAAATTTAGCTTGCAAAATAAATAAAAATTACGATCCCGTTATGAACCGGTTTCTTATTTTCTTCAGAAGGCTGGCCTTATTTCCTACCTCGACTTATACACGGGTTACCGATTTTGGAAGGATATTTGCTTTAAAAATGGGGGGTCGGGTTATACACGAGTATATACGGTACTTAAAAAAAATTGATTGCAAAATTGTTTTAATTGATATTATTTGTATGTTGATTTGATTAGAAATTAACTATATATAAAAAAAATAACCACTCTTTAGATGTCAAGGTTTTAACTATTAATTGATTTGATATGAATTGACTTTTATGAATTGGAAAATAATATTTATTAACAAGGATACGCAATATATTTGTGTAAAGAGAAAGACAGGAACATTCCCCAATTAATGAACGTTCATTCACAAGTGATTACCCTGAAATTACCACCCTATTAGGCAAACGCTATTTAAAAAGGACAAATGTTACCATGCTTAAAACAAAAATGTGTATCAAAATACAACAAGTGCAGGAAAAATAATTAAATAATTATTTAAAACAGTTAAATACATACTTAAAAACATCACTAAAAAATTCTACTTAAAATTAAAAACAATTAAGATTTAAATAGATCGATATTACATATATAGATTCATGTATATAACCACTGCTTCACTGTGGCAATTTGTGAAAAAATAAAAATAACAAGCATTGTTGGCGAACTTGGTTTAGGTTTTTAGCAAAAAGACAATGAAAAGATTGCTAAAATTGGTGAATTTCGCTGGAACCGCGATGTTTGGCAATTTCTTCAATAGTTCATCAGCATCACCAAGGGTTGCCGTAAAATGGTATTCGGTGGGGTTGCCAGATTGGCGGCTTGATTGTCGGGAGTTATTACTTTAGCCTTTTAACTCTAAAGTACTAGAAGACGCCTAAGTCCATTTTGAGTTTATGGTTTGGGCGTCTTCTAGTAAGTACTTAAAGGGTTAAAAAATAAATGTTTTTAAGATATCTTTTCTTTAAAAACATAAGGAGGACAAAGAATCATATACACACTTCAGTGTCCATTGTCCAAGATGCTTAAAAAGACAAAGCACACCCCATCCTACAACCTTAAATTAACCCGATTGCCCTGAGTTGTTGAGCAGATACAAAAATGTAATTTGTAAAAACCATTACTATGCTAAAAAGCCATTTTTTCCCTCATAGAACAGTATTTCAATCGAGGAACCTAGTTTACTAGAAACAACTTTTGACAGTAAGAATTATTTTATTGTGTTTCGCGAAGTATGCCAGCAGGACACCATCTCTAACATTTGCATTGTACTCTAGGTCTACACGTGAAAATTTGCATTTTTTGTTGATAGCCAGTGGCCGGTAGCCTCCATACTTTTAATGGCCACTCATCAGCAGATTTTTAGATAAAAAATAAATTTTATAAAGAATTTATTAATTTATAAAAATAAACAACTTTTATTATCAATGTGTAGTTCCAAATCAATACGAATCATTCAAAGAAATTAAGGTAACTTTTATTGTTTTATTAAACAAACAGTTATACAGTCGAACCTCATGAACGAGAACTCGCTTAAGGTAGATCTCTACCTTGGAGGGCTTAATTTTTTATTTCTTAATATTTTCACTTAAAATTTTCAGCATTGTTGAAAAATATGAATCTTAGAACAACTATGTTAAAAAAATATTTATTATTTTTGTTTATGGACATAAAGGTTGACATTTCACCCTGATTTTTTCAATATATTTAAAGCCCTACTCCTCCCTTAATTTTATAGATTCAAGTCTAATTTGTTTTTTTTTACATCATTATACAAGTGTGTAGAACAAAGCTATGTTGGGGCATTTTGAAAATAATAAATAATAATTTGCAAATTTTTGCAAAACTAATTGTCAAGAACACTCAATTTTTTGAGAAAAAGAATGTATTTTTTTAAAACTTAGACAATCATATTTCATAAAAACTCAACGTAGGTTTGTTTACTACATCATATAGAATAACACAAAAGAAAAATTAACTTAAAATAGCATGATTTTCCTCTGAGCCTTAGCGGTTCAAAGAAGGTGAAAAGCTCAGAAATATGTTTCCGATAAAAACATGGTTAAACATTTTAGTTGTTATAGAAAGTACTTATACACGTCATCTAAATTGCAAGAAAAACACATGAACCAAACTGCTGACGACTACCAAATTTGGACAACATATTCTTCAATATGTAAGGTATAATTTCTGATAATAGTTGATTTTTTTTTGACAATTTCAAATTATTTTTTGATTTTCATTGTAGAGGTTCATTTTCTATACTACCTTAACAAGAAATTCCGCTTAAGATGAACTGAAAGCATTTCCCCGGCCTATAAAGCTTTGAGTAATGTTACAAAAAACGCGGAATCACTTTCGGCGAAATCCTGCTTAACCCGAACAAAAAAATTCTGAATTGGACTTTCTTTGCTTAGTAATTCCAAGAACAAATTAAAGAAAACATTAAAAAAGAGAGGCAAATAAACAGTATAATAATAAATTGTCTTCTACTTCTGAGAAAATCACTAGATCTCCCATGATTGATCCAATTGTTGGTACTTAAAAATTCCTAATTTTTCTATACTATGTACTACTTCAAATGAACTTTGTTAATTGAATTACTAATTATTGTATGCATGTATTATCAGTGTATTATATTATAAAATTAGAATAATTGTTAGATGTTATTTTTTAAAAAAAACTATTCCCGAGTTCAATGTAAAAAAAATTATTGCGCTTAACATGAAATTCAGTTAACACGAAATGTTTTGGTGCTCCCTCCGGGTTGGCGTTAACAGGGTTCGACTGTAATCGACTTTTAATTATAATAATTATTAATTATAGTTAGAATCACCAGTATTTCCCAATTTTCAAATCGCTTAAGATGCCTGATATTAGAAAAGACAGTTTTTTCTTATTTTAGAATTGCTGCTTTGCAGAACTGTGTGTGCTAACTGACTTTTTTTTAAATTGAAGAGTTTGATCGCATTTTGCGCAACTAGCACAGTTAGTCTCGAACCCTGTTTGTGGGTCTCTTTAAAAAGAAAAAGCATTGCTTGAATTACACTACATGATTACTGCTTTTTCTTCTTAGGTGGTGCAGGTGGAAAAGGCACTTGGGGAACACCTGGTAGTGAGTTGATGATGGATGACGAAGTGCAAGTGGTGGATGTGCATGATCCAAATTATGATTCTGAGAATCAGGTATTAAACTAGATTTTGGTAGATAAGTTGATTAATAATATCATTGTTTTAATCGCCGGATTTGTTCCATATTACACAACCTATCCTATGTGTAGCTGTACTACAACTTTAATCAACCAACCTCATTTGTTACTGAATCTATTTGGGTGTGATACTTGTTTTGATTGAAACAAAAATAATAGTTTAATTTTTGATAAATATTAGCTTTTGTTTTATACATAAAAAAATTCATTAAAATTCTCAAATCAGACTATGATCCAAAAGGGCCACTATTCCAATTTTAGCTTCCACACTACATTTATAACATAAAAAGTATTGGAAGGCATTATAATCGTTCAGTCTGTCCATATCACCCACTATCACACGATAAACCACAAGTTCCATAAACAAGTGATGCATCATATTGAAGCAAAGAATCAGCCAAGACTATGATCCAAATTAACTGTTCTGATTTGTGGGATGTTCATGCTCACCTTGTGAAACAAACAAGAACAAATATACTTACAAAATATACACTTGAAAAATTTGCAGAAAAAAATTGCTTTCCGAAGAACAATTACGTAAGATTGGTTAATCAGGTTTTCTCCTACAGTTCTTTAATCTTTTCAAATTAATGCAAATTCTTAAATACTGAAATGGAGTTTTTTCGATTTAAACCACATTTTTTACTTTTTTTATCCTGAATGAACGTTTTTTTTTTCGACACAATAAAATTAACATGCAGGTGAAAGCTAATAGACTTGGTTGGCCAGCATAATTTTTTAAAATGCGAGGAATTAATATTTTTTAAATAAATATATTTATTAAGTTTTTTTGTGCATATTTTGTATAAGGAAACTTGTATAATTGTTTAATATAGAAAAAAAATCATCATGGTATGTTTTGAAAACAGTTTAAAAGTGGCTCTGCTAAATTTGAGTTTATAGTAGTTTTGAGCATCATAACAACCTTTCAAATCTAATAAAGCAAAAAAAATTAAATTAAAATAATAAATTTAGAAAAAAACCAAGCTTTATTTCTGGAAACACCATTGTTTAAACTAAGCCATGGTTAAAACCGACGAACCGTAACCAATATTTGTGTAAGATACTGTGCCCCATTCACGCTGCCTTTTGATAGCACTGATTTATTTCATTATAGGATTACTAATTACTTATGAAAACACAACCTTATTCTTGGTTTTGTTAGATTTTTTTTAATCAAAATACCCATCAATATCTTATGATTTTACTTGATTACATGCAGGTCATTCTCAAAATATGTTACAAATGGTACCCGTCAGGTTTGATTACATTTTTTTAAAAATCATACTGTTACAAAATTTTTACTTAAATTGTATAAAAGAACATACATACGTTATTATTTCATTATTTTAAAGATAAGAAAATACTAAAATAATAGTTACAAAATTATAATAAACCATAATAGTTGGTAAAATTCATGTGTCCCACGACAAAAAAAAATCAAAGAACAAGAGAAGATAATTCTAACTTAAAATAAATATTCATATTCATTGTGTGAAGGTGATCGTCGCACAAATAAGCTTTAAACTATCATTTAATTAAAAAATCTTTTCTATTGTAGCTATTTATATTTTGTAATACAAAATTGCGAAAAAAAAATTTTGTCCACTATGTTACTAAAGTTTCATAATATAAGTTGCTAATAAATGAAGTTGTTTACTAAAATAAGTACTACATACTATTAACTATAGATACCTATTTTGAAAACCGTTGAGTATTTTCTCATAAAACTTTGGTTTTTGAGGGAAATAAAGTTTTAAAAAATTAATGTGTTTAGTTAAAAGTTAATGTGTTTATTCAACGTTATATTTTATAAAGTTAAACTGTTATGTATTAAAGTGAGTATGTGTTTATACGGGGGTGGGGTAAATACAAGTGACCTGGCATGGAAATAGAAATAAGGTAGAATTGCTGTCAATGAAAAGACATTTTTGTCAAGTGAAGTAATTGATTGCTTCAGTATTATGCCCACTTATTGAGGATTTATTTGCCAGTTCATTTTCAGGTCTAGGTGTAGAATTTGTTCGTATGATCACCGTGATATACCAGTCTCTTGGCGTTGGGTTTTCTAGTCAGGCAGCGAATTTATTTGCTAGGATTCTGTGCAGCCTTCTAAGGTTAACTACATTTACATTTTCTGGTGTTTAGGCACATTTCAGAATGTTTTTGGACTTGTTCAAAACAGATTTATTTGACATCATTTTGTAACTAATTGTTGCATAGCACTCTTTTCTGGCACTTTGATGCCTTTCAATTAATTAGCAAACAACTGACCACACTTTTTGATATATAATTTTCCCACAACGAACACCCTCTGCTGTACTGTGAGTGTCATCTTCATCTGTACACTGATCAACTCACTCTTACACAGCCTGCACCATAATCTGAACTTGTCAATAGTTCATGTGTAGCCCTAGTGCAATGTTTTTCCAATCCAACCAAGGTAAAAACAGGTTTGCCAAGTGAAGCTATTGAACGCTTGAATAATATAACGATTTGGAGGCTTCAATTATTTTTCTCGCCAAGCATCTCCATTGCATTTGTAGCCCCATGCCGAACCACATTTATTTGCGCCACCCTGTACTATGTTACCCTGTTTGGGTTAAACTGTGAGTTATTTAAGATTAAAATCTAGCTGTTTTTAAATCCTTATTATAGTTCTCCCGTCACTTCTTAGCACCTGAAATATTTTGATTGTGGAAGAGTCCACTTTTAAAATTGGTATAGAACCCAAAGGAGGCAGGGTTGGCCAAACCCATGGCATTTGACAAGAAGAGGGAATTGTTGGTTAAGTATGGTTGGAAATAATGTATCCCACAAAAACTGCTCAAGGTTGATGATGATAGAGGATTGTTGTTGATTGTGGATAGTGGTCAACAAAACAATGCGCATTTCTTTGTTACTTTAACTAGATCGTCAATTGATTTGCATCTGTAGTGCAAAGCAATGAATCACCAAATATAGTAACTCTTGCTTAAACCAAAATCTCCAAATGATGTTAAATATGTCAATGCATTGTTTAATTCTTTCTTTGCTTGGTCATTTAGTTTTTTTTAAAAATTCAATATAATGTCCCTTTATAGTCAAATATGCCGTGGTAAGTCATTGCTTAAAAAAGGTTGCTGCATTCAAGTTGTGCTGAATGTGTTGTTGTCGTATCCATGTAAAGCTATTACTATATAGGGCCAAAAGCGTTGATGATGAGAGTCGCCAGGTCATGGGCCTGCAGACTATAAAGTATGTCATGTGGTTGTGCACCAAGCCTAAAAAGAGGCAGCAATTGCTTGGCAGTCAAACAAATGGTCTGGCGTTAGTTGGGTTTCTGGACTATTTCTGCAGAATGGGTAGGATCCTGAGGTGTTATGTGGAGATATTTTCATGCCTTTAAAATGGCCTGTACGAAGTCTTTCTATAACAGATGACATGTTTCTAGGCCAATTTAGATCAGGAATAAAGGGTTTTTCAAAACGCTTATAAAAAAATTCTACGCTTGGCAACCGCATTTGCATCCTAGGAAGTAACGATGAGAGGCTGATCCAAATCTGGAGCTTTTCCTTGGCAAATATGTCAGCACACTCATTTTCTTCGGTACCCACGTGGGCAGGGATCCACTGGAGTATGCATGGTTTATTGATTTGGCCAAGGAGAATATTTATGTTTGGTTTGTTTCACCGTTAGGGATGGCTTCAAGGGCTGCTGAATGTGTAAAATATTAGTCTATTAAGAAAGCTTCAAACAACATATCTCAGTAGTATTAAAATTTTCTTTCCTGTATCATTTTATTAACTTATCAGATGTCTTATATACCAATGCAAGGGGTCCTTTGATTCAAAAGTAGTTTGGTTTCGATTTATATCGTACAATATCATTTCCTGTATTAAAAAAATATCTGTCTTGTTTTTACTTTAATAATGCAAACAATTTTAGGATGATTGTGAATTTGAGGCTATTGCACCTGAATTAACAATCGAAGATTTGGAAAAGACTGTTGATCCTGCAATACATGAATACTTTGAGCATGGAGATACTCAAGAAGTGATTGTAAGTTTTGAAACAATTAAGAAATACATATTTTTTGTCTTACAAATGATATTCTCACTGCAATTTTATTGATTCCATGTTTAACCCTTCATAATACACTTAAATTGCATTTGTATTAATCTTGCAATACAATTTTTAGTTACTTAATTAATTTTAAAAGAAAATAGTTGACACCTTTTAATATGAACTCAAATTTTGTCCTTTTTTACTTGTCAGAAGGTTTTTAATATTATAGTTAGTATAGTAATAAGTAAAAAAAATCATTCTACTTAGATTAACTTTTATACAATATTTATAAACAGTCCAAAATAAAAGAAATTATTTCAAATGACAAAAATTACATTATTCCCTTTAAATATAAGTAATTTTATTACTAATTTAAATTAAGTTCTATAAAATAAATGTTAAATCAAAAACTTTAATTTATGTAAGAACTACGAATTTATTTGGAAAAATTTCATTTAAATTTTAAATAAAAGCATTTTCCCTCTCCATTCGAAAAAATCCTACACATAGGGTAACGAGTACAGTGATTGGCCCCCCTCACAGTGATTGGCCCCCTCATTCATTATTGAAAATAATAAGAGCCCAAATAATTAAAGCCCCAAATGTTGTTGCCAACATGACAAACGTTAATGGTGGGAATTTTAAAAACATTTGTCACACCTATTTTGGGCTTTAACATCTTATTATTTTCAATAATGAATGAGGGGCCAATCACTGTACTCGTTACCCTATATTCTTTATATAAACATATTTTCAATCAATTATGTATTTAAAAGCATGTTTTGCAAGAAATATTTTTTTAAAAATTAGCATTTAACATTTGCTGGGGGGGGGGGGGGGGGGCACATCAATTTAGTAGGTTTGGAGCTATGAAAATACACATTTTTTGTGTGTGGTATAAAGAAACAAACAAGCTCTGTCAGTTTCTTGTAATTATTAGTCCATTTTAACTTATGTTTTCATTCAAAATGTCTTATAAATTTACCACTTTTTGCACGACCTCTGAAATCCGCTTGACCAAATTCCTACATAATTTTTTGATACAAATAAAAAATTAGCTGCTAGTATCATTATGTTTGGAAAACTTAAACATTCTAGTTTGTAATATAATAGGATAGTGAGGTTTAGGGAAAATTGTGTAAAATGAGGTTGTGAAGTGAATTTTTCGAAGGTCCACGCTGAAGCAAAGAGGTTAATTAATTTTAATTATTATAATACAGTTTCTTTTGTTACACAGTTATGTGTTTTGACTTGAAATAACAGGGATTTCAATTTAACTATACTCCTGACCAACCTAAGTAGGGTAAATAGAAATATGCTATGGAGAAGATCCTTCCGCGGATGTAAAGAGTTCCATAAATTATTTGCGAATCCATCCAGAAAACTTGTTTAAAACATTAATTTCGTTTAAAGTCTAACAGATTTGAATATTATCTGAGAAAATTTGGCAATTTTATCAGAATGAAAAGTGTATTTTGGTTAAATTGTATTCAGATCATTTTGTATGTAAATATTACCTTACAAGAGTTTCCAACCAACGGATCATTGTTTCTTTTTCGCGTTCTATGGTTGCCGTCTCGATCGGATTTATTTATTATGACAGAGGCAGCTGATTTTTTTCCTTATATCATAATTCACTGTGTAATTGGCGATTGAAAATGAATTTTTGTTTAAGAAAGAAGGCAATTCACAATTCTTTCCTTAAATGGAAAATATAAGTTATCAAAAGCATTTGCCCAGTCTGCCTGAACAAAAGATAGATTTTAAAAATTTAAATTTTTTTGGAAAAAGTTGTTGGTAATTGTAGTCAAGTATTCAATAACTGTCATACAGATTTTTTTTATTTCCTTTGTTACTTTTTAAATCGCACTGTACGAATAGTGAAAACTTGTTATGTACATTATTCAAATTTTTTAGTTTTGTTAATATAGTTTTACAGTTTCTCGGTTTTCAGAAATATTTTACATGCTTTCTATAAAGGGCTAAAAAAAAATCTCCAACTATCAATTGGATTTTCTTATTTATTTTTTTTTAAACTTTTTGTACAGTTTCTTTTATCTCTTTTCTCAAGGTTTTGCTTCAGTTTTAGTTGCAATTAAAAGTTTGGAATTCACACTTTACAATACCGTAAAAACATTTGGTGTTTTTTTGCGGTGTTACACTCTAATGAAGGTTTAAAATTTTGAATAAGAAGTTAAACTCTCATGTTTATTATATGTTTGTGATGTATTCTTATTTTTCGCTTTAAAAATAACCTAATACAGTTATAATAAAAAAATTGAAATTTTTTTTCAAAAATAATTACTACATTTGATTTTCCTCCTCGGATGTAAAGAGTGTGTACAGTTCTAGCTAAAACAATAAATTATGAAAACACTGTTACAATATAAATTTGGTGGAACGTTTACTCCACAATATTGGTGTCGGTACATGCTGCCACCGGTTTTACGGAGTAATGTTCCACCAAATTTTTATATTGGGCACAAAAAAAACCTTATAATAAAATGATACTTTACGTAGTTAATGTTGTCATTTGAATATTTGTACTCATAGTGTACAGTTATTCTAAAGTTTATTATTCTTATACAAATGACAATTCTAGGTTACTATTTTCACACAAATTGTTTCTAACAGTTTTCTGGGTGGGGTAAAGGTTACACCAAAATTTTACAGTTAACTTAATTAGCGTACTTTATTGTTACAGAATTTCTTAGTATGTGTAAGTGTGTAGTACAGATAAAAACTGAGGGTGCAGATTCTAAAAAATATGTTTTTTGAACATTGGTCTGTCTGTTATTCTGTCTGTCTGAAACCATTCTACAGCACAAACTAAAAGGGTTACAGGCTTTAAATTTAGCACACGATCCTAGAACCTGTCGAACGTCACAGTAATAAATTAAAAATTAACTATTCCTCAGAAGAAAAAAAAGCAGGGCAAGTCGGTTAAAACTTGCACCGCTTTTCTTCTGAAGCATGTAATTCTATCATCGCACCCTCTTATGTTCCCGAATCGTCATAAACTTAAGGGGTTGGTATAAACAAATATCTTGAGTACTGACATTGTTGGGATTGGAAATTTCTCTCGTCTTGGATTTCTCACAAAGAGGAAATCATTCTATTACTGTAGCTACCATTTCGTATTAGTGAATTTTTTGTTCCTCTGTGATTTCCTGTGAAGTATCTTGAAAAAGGCTCCTACCATTTTAATTCAATTTTGTAATTATTTTTTTTTACTTTTCGGCCAATTTGATGTATCGTTCCTCAAAGTTTTGCTTCGGTTTTAATTGTAAGAAAAAAATTAAATTTACCCGTTCGGATATTGTTAAAACAGTTTGGAGGTTTTTGCGGTTTTACGACAGAGATGTATGCTTATTTTTAGCTTAAAACTATTAACCAGGGTGGTAACAGAACCTGGAAATCAGGGAATTCTCCGGGAACTTTTTAATTCTGGAAATATCAGGGAATTCTCATGGAATTTTTCAAATTTCGCAAAATATCAGGGAATTTTTTCCATTTTGGATTACTTAAACAGCAGGTTTAGGTTGTACTTGTGATCACTACAAACGGACACTTGATCAAAAGAAAATATTCTGGTTGGTTCGATTTGCCTGAAGGACCAATCTTGGAGGAAGGATGAATATCTCTCACAAATCATGTTATAACATGATTCTCTGATCACGTGGTTCCTCTAAACTTATTCAGATTTTCGGAAAAGTTAGGTAGGTTAACCCATAATCCGGAAAATCTCAAGTCCCGCGATGTCTGGATTAAATTTTCTGTACTGCATCGAATTGTGTGTATTGTATATTTTCTAGGTAATTGGTAAAATCAGGGAATTTTTTGTGAAAGTATCAGGGAAATCATGGAAATATCAGGGAACTTTTTTTCTAGGATTTTGTTACCACCCTGTTAACCCTTTGACAATTACAATTAAAATATATATATTGTTTTTAAGTATTAATTTTGAAACATAATTTTTTTTATAAATTTCTCATCAAAATTTGAACCATTCTACTGTTCTGAGAGCTTATAAATCAAAATTGTGTATTTTAATAAATTTACCCCACCCCACTCACCCTATTTTTTTTATTCAAAGCAAAATAATGAAATTGAATATTACCATCATTTATTTATTTTACTGTATAATTTATAAATTTATTTAGCAAAAATATTAAATTAATACTTGATTTGAAGAACAGGAAAGGATTAAACCTTTTTAGAATTAAGAATTTAAACAATTTAAGTATTTTTTTTATTAGTAACAATTATATTTTTTGTATTTGCTACCTTGCTTTAAAAAAGTTCCTTATTACGCACAAAGAAAATATTTGTAATAACGATTTACAATAGGCCAACTGAAGCAATATCGGCGCCAAACCAGACGGCTGATTGAAACTTTTTTTCTTGTTTTGTTTGAATCGGTGCGGGTGCGATGATTTAATGTCGTGCCACGCTTCCCCCTCTGCTTTTTTACTCATTGTTTTTTACCCAAGTTAGGTTGACCACGAGTATAATTGTTGATATTGCATAACGTTTTCACCAATGAAGTTTTTTAATATTAAATGAACTGTTGTTTATTTTTAAATGACATTCAGATCGAACCACTTTTGTAATATTTTTTTAAGTTTTTGTAAAAGTCTCAAAAAGAAGCAATTGGACTAATGATATCTATTAAAAAGTTTATCTGTCCAGTTGCAGTTTTATGGTGATTTGAAAAAGTCTAGCCCAAGTAGGAGAGTTCCCTATAGCTGTTTTTCGAAAAGGACCATTGTTTTTTTTTGTATTGCTTTTTTTTTTGGGGGGGGGGCGAGGATGAGATTGATTTTGTATGTTTTGTTTTTATACTAATTTCAATATTTTTATTTAATTTTTTAAATAGTATATTTGTTTCTCTTAGGTTTGCCTAGAGGAGTTGAATCTTGGTACACTTAGACCAGATTTAGTCGCCATGGCAGTGAGCCTTGCTTTGGAGCGTAAACCTTCTCACCGCGAAATGACATCTGTTCTACTTTCTGATATGTATGGGCAAATTCTTGTACGAGAGGATATTGCTGCTGGATTTGATCGCTTGTTGGAAAATCTTCCTGATCTTGTTCTTGATACTCCTGATGCTCCTACTGTAAGACTTTTTATTTATTTTTTATTTGATGATTCATTAGCTGTTTCAAAGATAGTTTGAGGAAACTAAAAATTTAAGATAATCATTGTAAGGATGATGTAATTTTACTTATTTGGGAGAAAATTTAAATGTGTTTACTGTTTTTCCAAAAGTGTATTAATTGAAGTACCAGTCAAAGTTTTAATTAATTGTCTGAAACCTATAATTATGTGCTTTAACTTGCTGCTGCAAACTTTGTGACTTTTAAATACATATAGTGGTGTTATGAATATTAACACTTTAACAAAAAAGAAATTATAGCTAACTTAGTAAACACTGTGTCCACTATCTATTTATCATTAAAGTGATTATTATGTAATTTTTGTTTTCTGTAAAATTAATATGTAACTACATTATTGTAACGTATGACAAAGCAAAATAATTTTGTAGGTTCTTGGAAATTTCATAGCTCGAGCCGTTGCTGATGACTGTTTGCCACCTAAGTACGTGCAAACTTATAAAGGAAAGGTTGAATGTGTTCATGCTAGGTAATTAGTTTAAATTTTTGTACCTTTTATTTTACTCTGCCAAATATTTAAAAATTCTGTTAATTTTTTTTATAATATATGTTATATTCAATTTTAATAGAGCTGCTTTGGAACATGCTGATGCTCTTTTAAGCATGAAACATGGATTAGTGCGTTTAGACAATGTTTGGGGAGTGGGAGGTGGCATGCGACCAGTGAAATATCTGATAAATCAGGTTTGCAATTTTATTTTAGTTTGCGGCATTTAAAAATTACATAATTAACTGATTTTTTTGTATGACTGTAATCTAATATGTTTTATTTTGCATGAAAATCCTCTCTCTTTGAATAAATAAAATAATGACATATGAAATTGATTAGAAATTAATGGATAGCTTTTACTTTATCAATTGTCTGTAGCCATAAACCTTTTCATTGAATGATGAATCAAAACTATAACTTACTTAAAATTACAAATTTAAAGAAAGTTTAATTTCAGATGAATTTACTTTTGGGAGAATATCTCTGTTCCGGAGATAGTGCTGAAGCAATACGCTGTATTCGAGAACTTGAAGTACCACATTTCCATCATGAACTAGTATTTGAGGCATGTAGCCATTATTTTTTTTATAAGTCTTTATCTATTAGCTATTGAAGTATTTTTATATTGATAAATAACTACAAATACAAAAGCTAGTTCCTAAGTGGTATTTACTCCTTTAATGCTTCTTAATTGTTAGTCTCAAACACTGAATTAAGTTTAAGTTATAACCTTTTTATTGTGTATGCATTTCCCCCGTCCCCCCCCCCCCCCCCCCCCTTTTTTTTATATATATTTTATGTAAAATGCTATTTTTTGTTTATTTTTTCATTCTGTCTGTCAATATGTGAATATTTGACTTAAGGTATTTTAACATATTTAGGCCTTAATCATGGTCATTGAGGACATGGGTGAGCGCTCAATGGATCTTATGTGCAAACTCCTTCAAGTTTTGGCATCTAGTGTTGTTGTTACTATAGACCAAATGTCAAGAGTAAGTAAAGACTAGTGTTTTATTAACTATGCAGTATTGTAAAGCAAATTAAAATTCAATCCCAGCTATAAAAAAATTATTATAAAAAAAACCTTTTTTTTTTTAATTCACTTATTTTTTTATCAGGGATTTTTCCGTGTTTACGAAGAAATGCCTGACATTTGTATTGACGTTCCGCAAGCTTATACTGTGTTGGAGAAATTTGTGACTAAGTGCCATGCTGCTGGATTTCTTGCTGCTGAAGTTTTTAAGAAGTTGCCTTCAAGGTAAACATTAAATATATATATATGACAAATGGGTCGAATGCACTAAGGATCCTTAGGGCACTGGTTCTCCTTAGGGCTTGAGGCCAGTGCGGGGGTGGCAATGATCATGAACCATGGGAAAGCAATGAACTCTTCGCTTTTGAATTGCCTGTGTGAATTCCGTAATACTTGTCCGGTTTTACGTAAGGCTAAAATTAAGGGGCATTTTAACAAAGTATTAGATTTTTTAAATAATATTTAAGGGAAGTTTAATTGTGTTAATATCCTTTCATATATATATAATTATGTTTTGTTACTATTTCAGTTTTCACTTTATATTCACATTTTTTTAACCTTGCTAAATGACAAGAAATTTGCAAAGTTTCAATTGTTACTACATTTTATTTAAACAAAATAATAAAGATAATATTTACTATTGGATATAATGAGGATGAATTATTTAAAGTCACTACTTATATCAATCATAATATAATTATGTATTACCCACCCCATTATCCATTCTCTCAGGTTAGAACACAGTGATGGGGCAGTTTTATAAAGCTCTTTAGATTTGAAGTGACTGTCTATTCCTAGTAGCATTATTTTTTTATATTTGCCTGATCAATTGTGTTTGGATTTTGGAAAATCTCCTCAATTATTATAGACGTAATCTAATTGATATGAGACAATATCAGCAACCAGTTAATAAAGCCCTATCAAGGGATGTCATTGTTTCGATATCGTACAAATAGAAAGATAAAATAATCTTAATACTCTATATGGATAATTTTTTTTATCATTTAAGGTATTTTCTTTTGTGTTGATTTAATTAAATAAGTTTTATTAGATTGAAATCCATTTAAAAGTAAATCTGTCCAATAATTTATTCCAATTATTATATTTTGTCTAAATAATTTAATATAATTTATTATACAATAATGCAGTTATAAAATTGCTCAATCCAGGGATGAGATTGTTCTGTATTTTAGCGGAATTTTGTTTTTGTTTGCTTTTCCCAAAAAAGTCAATTTTTTTAAATCTATTAACAAAAATTTTGGCTTTTTAAAGGTGATGACTCTATTTGTTGATTTTTTTTTTATATTACTCTTAAATGTTTTAAATTAAAATTGTTGTATCTTACCAATAGTTTATAACAATTAAATGTATTTAATTTTTTCTATTTCTTTATGCTGTGTTTTCTATAATTCAAATAATTTGTAACTCTCATAGAATGGATTTATCCCCCCCCCCCCCCCCAAAAAAAAAAATTATATATGTGTGTGTGCGTGTCCATATTGCTCCAATAATCCCAAGTAAAAGAATTAGATGGGAATGTACAAGAACCATGTGCAACAAGTTACGTTCACTAAAACTCAGGGTGACCTGTCTTAAGGTCTTTTCTATATGTGTACCTTTTGAAACAATATGTTGTCAGACAATTTCTCAACTACTTACTCCAATGATTTTTCCCCATATGACTTGTGTAACCTTTCCCTGCCGATAAAAGGGTAACATAAGGTGAATTTCAATCTGAATATACATCTTGATATCACAGCAACATTTAATTGATGTATTGACTTTCAGTTGTCTAGTTTAAGCTAATTAAATATGACCATACATCTTTTATACTAAATTATTTTTAACTTTTCAGAGGACGCAAACGTTTCGTTTCTGAAGGAGATGGAGGTGTTGTAAAGACTTTTTAAATCTGTTTATCACACCTGTCAGTGAATATAATTTTTAAACTTTAAGAACTTTTCTTTTGATGTATATGTTTGTATTTTTTTGGCACTGAAGTGTGGGGATACAGTTTGTGGTGGTTTTTTCTTATAAAAAAATTTATATATACGAGGTAGGTTGGAGCAAAATCCAACTTATTAAATTTTAACATTTAATGTTCTCCTTTTCCTAAGAAATTTAAAACTTTTGTTATTTCTTGTTAGGATGTTGATATTTACAAAATAACAAACAAAAAAAAACTACAATACCCACCCAGGGCAGATCAGTTGTCACATCTACAAAAATAGCATGAACCACTTTTGTCTTGAAATTTTTGATAAGGTTATTCAGCTACCCAGGGTTGAATAAATTAAAATATTGTACGGCCATTGTTCACTAAAAAACATTAGCTTAACTAATTTTATTATTTTCTTGACAACTTTCTGAATTGGAAGTAACTTTTTTTCTTGATATCTTCTCGTTAATATTCTTGATATACTTATACTTTGTATTCCATTCCTATGTATCACTTTATTTAATTATGAAGTTATCATCATTGTTAAAGTTTGAATTTAATGCATTTGTTAAAAGGTCAGAATTATTCAATTTTTATGAATTTAATATCTAAAGGTGTAATATCAGTAACTTTTTTTGTTCTACACCTCTTCTCGTATATATTCTTGATATATTCATACTTTGTTTCACTTCTATATACCTATATTAATTATTTTTTTTGTAAACAAAACACTTTTTTTAATTATGGAGTTACAAACATTGTTAAAGTTTGAATTTAAGACATTTTTAAATTGTTTAATACATGAAACAAGTCAACATAGTAGTGATTTTTAATTTATATTATTTGGTTTTTTTCTGTTATACCAAATTTGTGGATTCTTGTATATTTTTCTATCGGACATAATCTGTTGTAAATATGCAAGTCATAAATATACCATTTTTATGAATTTAATATCCAAAGGTGTTATATCTAATAAGAGTTCTATTTATTTTTTTTATTTTTTTTGTATTGATAGACATGAATTTTATTGACAGGGTTGTAACCATGTAGGCTTTATGTCAATTTGACTAAGTTTTTAAGATTAGATTTTTCTCATATTATTTACAAGATACTTTGTAAAAAGTATACTGTAGATTCAATAGAAAATCTATTACAATAAACTAATATTACAATAAACAAATAAAGTATCAGAGTTTATAAAAATGCATATTAAAAGATTTGAATTATTTTACTTTAAAGATATAGGTAAAACATAAATTAATTCCAATTTTATAATATTAGCATTCCTTTATTAGTTTATAATTAATATTTTAGAACTGGGGGTATAAACTTAAGGTATTTTATTCATATAACTGTTTAAGCATTGTTTTAACTTATGACTTAAATAATAATTATAAGTATTCTTTGATAACAAAATTCAGTCATATCCACATTGCATTGTTCAGTTGGCCATACAGCAAATTTCTATTGTGTTTGGTTTTATGTTTCTTTTTCCTTTGGGTTTTTCTGTATTTTCAAGTAAAGATTTGAAATGTTATGCTCAAATGGGGTTTGGAGAACTTGTGTAATTTTTGAAATTGCATTTCTAAATAAATGTATTTGTTCATATTTGCCTCAGCAGCATGTGTGTAAATGTGTTTCATTATTTCAGATAAGTTTATTTCTTTTTCTTCCTTTTACCCTCTAACCAAGAAAGTATTGGTTCTATAAATAAAGCAATTGATAGTTTTGTTGTAATAAATTTTATAATTATTAAAAAAAAGTAAGTCTTAAGTAATATTATGAAAAAATATTTACTGATCTGGAAAATAAGCGATGAAAATGATAAAAAATTAAGTAGTTTTAAATTTCAATTGAAGTATAATACTATTTTAACAATTTTAAATCTTGCATATTGCAGATGAAAAGATGCACTTTATATTTGAAACAGTCCGTTTTCCAAGTTTGTCTTGATTATTAGATAATAAATACATAAATGTCAAAGCAACGACTAGTAATATTCCAAATATGCAATTTCAATTTGAAAAGGAAAAATTAGTTACATTTATCTCTTGCTACCCGATGTCGACTCCAGGCGACAATAATGAAACTTTGGTTCTTAACAAAATGCTTCACTAAGAACTTGGTCCGCAAAATATAAGTTGATTTGAAAATTCAGATCCTTGTTATAGCTGTTATTTAACTGATATTTTTTTCACAAATTGATCAGAAGCCTAGGTTTTGCTTTAAACTATTCTTTTTTTTTATTTTATGTTCACTCTCAAGATGCGTTTCTTAGATTACGTATTTATTTTTGGTTTAGTGATTGTTTTATATATTGTGGGCATTATTATGATTTTTAAGTTAGTTTTTTTTATGTATAACTGGATGAGAACTCAAGACTAATAAAGAGCATTGAATCATTTTTTTTAAAGGGGAACAACTTCCCTCCCGCCCTTAAATCCGACTTCTTTGACCTTGATTACAGGTCAAAGTTCAAGGTCACAAATAAATGGAAATCGCATTATAACATTCTACTTCTGAAGCCATGAGTGCCCCATGAATTTGTTTTTAAATATAGATACTACTTGATACTAGGTATATATCATCATAGTTAGATTGGTGGGTCACTCATGGTCAAAGCCATGAGTGATTCACTTTTCTTTTTTTTTTTAATTCGAATGAATTTAAAAAAGTGAAAAAGTAGGTATTGATATACTGACGATGTTCGTTTGTCTGTCCGTACCTCCCTTCCCAAATCGGTTCGATCCGTCGGATCCTAAAAATTCTTTTTTTGTTGGTACCGAATCGCGTTAAAGGCTTTTGCTGATGACTGTCAAAGCTTGAAATGTCAGCAATTAGGAAAATAAGTAAAACACAAAATTATAAATCCGGATCAACACAAAATATTGAACGAATAACCTCCATTTTTTTCAGAAAAAAGTACTTTTTAAAGCCAAAATAATTAACTGATAAGTCTTTTAACACACATACTACAGAAATAAAGTTTCGTGCAGTGAAAAACAAGTTTACTCACTTAACCACTAACTAAAAGTAATAGAAATAACTGGTTGCAAGTTTGAGGAACGGTTGTTTTTAGAATTAAGAACAAAATAATTTTTAACGCTTTTATTCATTTTCCAAAAGGATACAAATTCAAGGATATAACAAGTACAATAAGCTTTGTCCAATATATATTATTATATTAAAACTTTAACTAGAGAAAATTATTTCTTCCGAATTTTAAGAAAAGATATATTCTACATTTGAAATATTATAAGAGTTTTGAAACAATATTGCATAAATTAATATCATCCAAGGATATAATTTGCACTAATTTAAGTTAAACTCCTTCAAAGCGACCACTGTTTCTTTTGAAACTAATTTTTCACAGTTGGAATGAGAGGAAGAGCAAGACAAAGTCATTTCTAATGCTGCCGCTTTCCACCTGTGGGTTCTGGGAATTTTCCCACTGCTGTAAAAGTCACGCCTCTCTTGTGAGAAAAATCAGTCACTAGGAAAGGTGGTTTGTCAGAGGAGCATAAACACTTAATTTCTTAAACTTTTCAACCATAATATTAAACAATTTTATTTAATAAAAGTACTAAATACGAATGTTTTTGTTTATTGAATAAGCCAAATATAAAACTATAAAACAATTTTTAAGTAAGAAGTAAGTTATCATTAAAAAAATTAGGGTATCCGTACACGTTGAAAATGTCCTTTTCGAAAAAAATTGACAATTTTTTTACTTGTTTATATTATTACCTGGGTTTTCTTGTTTCTAAAACTGTCATCATTTTAATTGTGTCGGAATTAGAACGATTGTAGTGATTAATTTAGTAAAGGTCAGTAGCAATAGAATCAACCAGATGTTGAAACTTTAAATGCGTTTTTCTCGCATTTCAGTTTTTTCAATAAATACCTGCAGGTGGAAAAAGATAACTCAAAAAGTTATTGAGGAATTTTAAAAATCATTTTTCTACTAATTTAAGAAATTGTTGTCTAGGGAATAAACCTAAAAAACTAGGAAGAAATATGTTTTTTTATTTTGTTTCGACCTTAATAACCTTGACACACCGTAAAAAATGTTGAAAATCAGTCTTTTTTCGACTGCTAATAAAAAATTTATTTTTAAATAAAATCTTTTGGTTTTAAGCATATTCCCTAGACAAAAGTTTAAAGTTTTATTTGGTGGTTTTATTTTCTTAATTGGTTAAACAGTTTTTTTGCTAGCCTCGTTAAAGTTTTTGACAAAAAAATGCAAAAACATGCATAAAATTAGCATATTTTAAAAAATTGGGTATGTATGCCAAATTTTACTTGCTATATATAGTTTTTTCTTTCACATATACACAAAATTACTTCCAAAGTTGTTTTCTAGTTCATATTTTTTAAAAAGTGCTCCAAACGTGTTCGGATACCTTAAAGAATGATGTGATTGAAAAGGAGATGGGCCTGAAAGTTGTACTAAAATAAACCATACCTTATATAAAAAAAATAGAGAAAAGTAAATGCCCATAAAAAATTCAATAACAAGTACTAAATTGAAATGTATCACAGAAAACAAATGCAAAGGATTGTATAAAATAATCATTGTCGCATAATGTAAAAGGAATAAGCAAACACTGTTACATTATATATATATATATATTATATATACTATATATATATATATATATATAATATATATATATATATATATATATATATATATATATATATATATATATATATATATATATATATATATAAAACAACATTTTATGTTTAGTACGTTGAATCTTTTTAATGCTGAAGCATTTTACTGAACCATTAAACTATAGGTTCGATAATAATTTAATTTTTTTTTAATTTACCTACCTATTAAACAAACTCTAGTAAAAACATAATTTTGTTTAGGTGGGATAGTAATTATGATAGGATAGTTGGGTGGTATGATGTTGTATAATTTTCAGATGACTGAACATAAATCCTTTGCCTCCTTGAATAACTAGGTAAAAAAAATTATTGAGGATACACCTATTAAAAAAAACGCCATTTGGTGCCATTTCTTCCCTTGTACTTTTTTAATTCATTTTAGTTATTTTGAGAATTACAAAAATACTGTTAATAAGAGGAGGGAAATGTTTGTTTCGTTAAAATTGGTTGTTTTAAGGTATCAACCTACGCTCAAGGTTGTAAATTTTAAAAACGTTAGTTAATCATTGATATAGATTTTCTGCGCAGTTTTAAATAAACTACACAGAAAAAGTAAAAAATGTGGTGCACAATTTTTTAAAAATAATTTTTGAGTTGTTGTAAATTGTTAAATATGACATTATAAACTAAATAAATACTAAATATGCCATTTTTCAAAACCTCATCTCATCAAAAGTACTTAAAATATTTAAATTTAATTTTCACTTGGTATAGTATATTGATAGGCGAAAAAACAATACTCAGAATTTCATTAAAAATGGCATATTTTTACAATTGTTACTATGGAAAAATAACTTACAACTGCCATTAGATCCTGGTTCATAGGATGCCAAGCTCTATAAACATGGGGTAAAAAAAGTTTTAAGATATCTGTTAAACCTTGTGACATTCATGTTTTGAAAAATTTTACGGGAAAGTTACAATTGTGAAAAATCACCCCCATTTAAACTAAAATATTAAATTTTTTCAAGAAATATCTTGTTGCATTTTAACGTAGGTGGATACCTTAAAGAAATTACTATTTTCTTTAAAATCAAAGAAAATAGACACATGACATTAATGTGCTGTTATTGCACAAAAAATTAGAAATTTTTATATTGTAAGGGTAAAAAAATAAGTTGCAATATTCTTTTTATTAACAACTTTATTCCTCATATTTTAGAGGTGATATACTTCAGATTTCCCTAAAAATTGTCCATGCAGATGCTTTTTTTACTTCTTATTTTACTAGATTACTTGCAACTTATATTATAGTGTTTCTTTGTTGTGACGTTTCTTAATCTCTAAAACAAGGTAATTAAGGGATCTTAATATATATAATTAACAAAGATCTTTTACTGGAATAACAAAAAATTGAGATTCAGTTCATCGGTATGAAAGTTGTCAGTGCGAATTAATCTATGACAAATGGGACAAGTTTTGCGTTCACAAAGCCATTTTCTCAAACAATAAACATGAAAAAAGTGATTACAACGAGTTATGCAAACAATGTGCTTAGTAACATCATTTTGGCATATAACGCAAATGCCTCCAATTTCTTCTACTTCATCAATTGTAGCCACTGATAAAGATTTTACACAGTCATAAATTAATTGTTTCATTTTTATCTGATGCCATATATTAATTAGTTCACACCAGACATTATGGTAAAAGTGAAGAAGTAAAAATAATGTTCTTAAAATACTGCAATGATCAAAAATTTTAAAGCAAGCCCTTAAAAATAAAATGGTGGAAAAAGTTATTACAAGTAGGCGCTTGGTAATTTCAAGGTAAGATCTATAATCATAAAGTTCATACCACATAGTGTAACAATTATGATGTATTAAATTTAATGAATAAATTATCAAGTCAATAAAAATATATATTAAAATCTCAACATTAAAAATTATTACCCCAAAGACAATTGGCATGGTATATAAATTAGTAGTACATATAATTATTAACCATGAACTGCTAATTATAAGAATAAAGCAAGCTACAATAAGACCTCTTGCATGCATTCTATAAGAAACATTTCCAGTTGAACTTAAATGTACCAAATGCTGACAAACTTTAAAATTCATTTGAAATAAAACAGAAGTTGCCATCATCCAGTTAATGTTTAGAATCATATTAAAACGTTTTTCAGAAGCTAAACCAGTTACACCGAATTCTATGCATAACAATATAAGTAAAAATGAATAAGGATCTGATAAATTAACATTACCTTCACCATTGATGAATTTCAATACGGGTTGATAAACAATTTTATCAACAATAAAAGCAAATAAGAATGCAACACCGAAAATTGTCAAAATATTTTCAAAGCTCATTATTGTAATTTGCTTTACAAGGTAGACCAGTTTATTACTGAAACTCAAAGTAGTAAATTCACTAAATTCTACATAAAGACAATCATAACATAAAATTGAAAGATTTTTTAAAAATCGAATCACAGTAAACACTTGTAGTATTTGAGTTATTTGGAAATGAGTCCAAGTATGTTTAATGTAAATAAAAATCCTGACTAAATCTACTGAATAGTTCCATGATACTAATGGTAGATAAAGCTTTATATAATTAAATAAAATAATTAATTTAGTAATGAAATGCCACATTGATATACTGAATGCTATTATAGCTACCAATACTGGTACAGTGGTAAAAACTGTTGATGGCAAAGCAGCATTTATTAAAAGAGGAAACATAAATAAAATACTAATTAAAAAGTTTTTTCGACTTAACTTTTGTAAATTCATTGTAGAAAAACAAAATAAAAAAGATAAAATAGATTGCTGCAAATAATTAAGCAGGAAAACTTTCCAAGATTTCTTATTTAAGGAAAAAAGCTCAAGCTGTAGACTAGAATGCTTGCGAAGAAGGTCAGAACAATACTTTACATATTCCACATTTAATACATATGACCATCCAATCACTCCAAGAGAGGCAATAGCAAGATAGAATGTTATGAGATGTGTTGGCTTCAGAAAGAAAATGAAAACAGCAACACCAACACCTAAAAATATACATTTTAAAACAAAGCTGAATATAACAACTTAAATATTAACCTTGTTACATTTTACAAGTTGTTATAATATTATAGAAGCAAGTAAAGAATAAAATATCATTAATAATTATCAAGTAAAGCCTCATAAAAATTAAAACATTCAAAATATTACTATTAATGGTATATTCTCTTGGAAGACTATGCAAAAACAGCTGTGGCAGAATCTTTTAGTTAAAAGTGCTTTTTAAAAAATTGAATGAGAATGGAAACATAATTCCAAGTTTTAACACTTTAATTAAAAAAAATTTATTGACAGCCGTGTGTCAAAGGTAATTAAATTTTTACCCTCAAAAAAAGTTTCACTGGCTTTGCTATACAGACTTGCTCCTCTTTTAGATAGGGAGTATAAATTTTTAAACAGTTACTGAATTAACCTATCTCAGATCAATATTTAATAACAACAATCACAACCTTTCTGAAATAATTAGACGAACAGCTGCTGCTAATAAACTATTCTTTGGGTTAAGTCATTTTCTCATATATGACTTCTTATTTAGGAAGACAAACCAACTGACTACAAGGCAGTCATACCATTCTAACTTAAACTTCGAAAAACTGAATTCTGAAAGGGAAAGAAGGGATTTCGAGTACTTTTGAACGAAGGGTCTTACGAAATGTCTTTGGAGGAATATTTTTTTTAAAATGTGTCTCAAGTAGGAGATACAAAAATGTATTATATATATAAAACTTGCAAAGAGCCATATGAAGTTTATTTGCCTGCAATAGATCACAAATACTCCACAATTTTAATGGAAAATTATCCAACATGTACTTTGTAAAGACAAGCAACAAGAATTTATTTTAATAATAGAAATTTACTTAAAAGAAATTACTTAATAGAAATTTACTTAAAAAATTAAAACTTTTTTAAAGGACATGCCAACATGTTCACTTTTTTGCCCCAATATAAAATAAGAGGGTTAATCCTAGTTGCTGGCTCGGCGACTTTTTGAGCTTGCCAACATCTCAAAAATTATGTTTCTCGAACACTGCCTTTGCTTGCCACACATGGTAGTACATGGTTACCATAAAGTCATTTACTGCTCTTTAAAAACTCACCAAATTTTGAAAATTGTTGCCGGGCAGGATTTTACACAAGGGTATTTAGATTTTATTTTTCTTTTAGAAGTTATCCGAATACCTAATCTCGATTTCTAGCTATTTTTCTGCATTATAAAACAAAAATAACTCAAATCTGAGAATTAAAAATATGTAGTTGAAATAATACCTGTCACGACAAATTAAATTAGAAATATAAAATTTATAGACTACCAGCCAATGTTAAAGCCAATGACTCTACATCTTGCACACTAGGTAGATTACTTCGTATTGCACTTGGTTTAGGAATATTCCAGATGAAATAAAGAAGTTTTGTACACAGAAGCCATCCATCTACGCTCATAGAATACTCAGAATTTAAAATAAAATCTACCAAAAACATTAAAGGAACACGAAGAAAAACAACAAAAAGTGCGATGTTTTCCATGGGTTTCAATGTTAGCAATCAGTTTATTCATCAGGGATCAAATTAGAATAAAGAGATTAAATAATTCATAAACATTAAAGCTATGGATTCCCGCGCTTCATAATATTCTGTGCTGTTGTTTTGTTTTCGTTTTGTTTATGGTGGTTATAGTGGTTAAAGTTAAAAGGGATAGTGTGGAAAGTGCATTCAAAAACTATTTTGGAAAAAACGATACACCCGCAGGGAGGAGAGAGGGGACAGGAGAAGCCCCAGTGCCTGCGCTGTAGCGCACAAAAGAAGCCAACGCCGCAGTGCATCTTGGGATGCATAATGAGTTTCGGTTTTCAAGATCGGTAATGCAGACGAATGAGGTGAAAGTATGGAGTGTGCGTCTTGGTTAATAATTGGCGGATCCAGAAATTGCTTTTGGAGGAACTAAGACCTATTTTCAACCATTTTAATTAATGAGAGCTAATTAATTATAAATTAAAATTAATTAAAATAAAATAAGTATCCATTAAAATTAATTCAAATTCATTTATAATACACCTAATATGCATTACAAAACACAAATTAGATTTACTAGAGAAATTAAGAATAATTAAAATAATAACTTTCGAGCAGTCTATAACAGATTTAAACATAAAAAAATTTAAACGTTGTGCATCTTCTTTTGTTCTATGAAAGGAAATAAATGATTTTTACAAAAACAAGTTTTGAAATTTGATCATTTCCAAAAAAATTTTGTCTGATAGAATGAAACTTTTTAAAAAGAACACAATTATTCGAAAAGTTCATAATTAATTATTTAATCGTAAATGATATAGCAATAAAAAAAATTTAACTTCCCTTCTGTACATGATGAATGCTATTCCCAAGTCTTTCTTTTAGTGGAAGTGTAAAATTAAAAAACTCGATTTGATTTTTATTAGCAAACGATAATAAATGTTGAAACGAAAATTAATATATATTCGACGATTAATTTCTTCGCATGCTCACCAACCCTCATCATCAGTATTGATTGCACAAGTAGATGTGTGTTGACACTAGATAGCTACTTCCAGTAAAATTTAGTTCGAAAATTAAATTTAAATTAAAAAAAATTTGACTTTGTCGGTCAAGTTTATAAAAACCGCCAAAAGACGTCATTTTTCTTTACTGCGCATAGTGTTGCCACCACTTTAAGGAGAAAAATGCTACGGCATCATCGGAAAAATACCATTTAATTCTAAAATTACCAAAAAAATACTAGAAAAGCATTTCAGGTCACTAAAAAGATTCCAAAATGCAGCTAGTATTTTTACGATATTTTTTTGTAATTTAAGAATAATTCTAAAATAAATTCTAAAATTACAAAAAAATATCGTAAAAATACTAGCTGCATTTTGGAATCTTTTTAGTGACTTGAAATGCTTTTCTAGTATTTTTTTTTTTTTTTTTTTTTTTTTTTTGTAATTTTAGAATGGGGTTGTTTCACGGAGGATCCGGCAATAGCTCTTCGGTTTTGTTTTCATGTCTCTCGATTGGTTGGTTGGTAGACATATATATTCAGGTTTGTGTGCTTGGTCAAGCGACCCGCTTATAAACCTTCGTCAAGTAACACAGACACAACAGACAACACACACACATAAGTGGATCCATCTAATTTTTAGAGACAGAGGCCAACTAGAGGATCACCAGAATTGGCTTGTCACCCCCAGAGGTATTGATTTGGTATGGGAACTTAGAGGACTTTCGGACCCAACAGATTTAACGAGCACGTACTCCGCATATACTCGGTAGGTCTTCAGTGGTACCGGGACTCGATCGCAGGACCTTCCGATCCCGAGACCGAGACGCTGACCACTAGGCTCACTACGGCCCATGTCTCTCGAATTACTGTTGTTTTGGTATTCGGGAGTGAGTTTCGAAGAGAATATTTTAGTTGTTAATTTTTTTGAATTCCAACTTCTTTCAATGCAAGTTTTCCTTGATAAATGATTAAAATAACCAACAGCACAGCAAGAAGTTGTAATTTTAAAAAATAACTTATTCTTAGAAAACTCAATTTCGAATATCAACAAAAGTGAGACATGAAAACAAAACCGCAGAGCTATTGCCAGATTCTCCGTGAAACAACCCCATTAAATGGTATTTTTCCGATGATGCCGTAGCATTTTTCTCCTTAAAGTGGTGGCAACACTAGCCATTTTGCACCTTTATTTTGGCCTCCATGCGCGTCCCGTCGTTAGCATTGGAGGTCACGTGATCTGCCAATCTAATACTTTAACTATGATATCTATGGTTACAACTATGCCAATTGTCGCCCAGACCTGAAAAAGGAGAAGAATAGGCAAGCAAAGGTATAAAATAGAAAGGCATTGAGCTAGAAGAAACGTGGAGTGAGGTGTGTGATTCACTGAACAGGGCAGCAAACGAGCCGGTTCAATAACGAAACGAGGAGGACACACACAAGTTTAACACTTTCCGCACATCTCTCCGGTATGGCAGGGTAAAAAACCTAAACGCGTAGATTAGACCTGTTGGTGAAGCATATATATATGAAAAGGTTCAACCCAGGTAACCCTGAGTTGCATAAACAAACATACATAGACGAGAAAGACAATAGTTACAAAACAAGACAAAACAGAACGAATTTTTATAAGTTTTCAATTTTTCACTTTTTTTTTTTCACTTTCACTCAGCGGCACGTCAGCGGTCTCCTAAAACCTAGAAACTTGCCTATTTCGCTATTGGGTTCGTCTTCGTTGTTCGTTGGTTCTTAGTTAGTGATCCACATGGTTATTTCTTAAAAAAGTTGGAATTTAAAGTTAACGAAAGTTAATTTCTTTCGAACTAAAAATGTTAAAATACATTTAGGATCCCAAGTAAATATGATAGGGTTCTCATACAAGTGTAGGGAAAATATAGTCCTTTTCTGCCCTGTTTGCTCAAAAGGGTGTGAATGGGTTTTCGGTTCGCTGACACCTTACTCCAATTTCCCTTCTAGCTCAATGTAGAAAGGTGACCCACATTTACCCCAAGTCAAGTGGTTGACAGAAACCCCTCGGCGGATTTTAATTTTTAGTTTTTTTTTATTCTGTTTTCCATCAGAAATATTTTTTCTTTCAAGAGTTTGATTTCTACAAGTTGTCGAATTTTCGACTTATTTATAGCAATTTAAATATTTACACCCCATACTTTTAATAAACTAAATTGTTCTTCGAACTTTTTTATAATTCCGGGATTATTTTCATGATAAACAGGGATCAGAACTACTATAAATTAACAAAAAAAAAAGAATTCATGATTTTTTATATTAAAAAAAAGATATTCTTTTACAGAAAAAAAAAATGTTTTTTTTTTTTTTCAATTTAAAATCGTTGCGATAAGCTGCCAAAAGTAGCAACTCGTAAAGTAGCAAAGTAGAAATAGCGAGTCATCTTTTTTCTTTTCCAAACTCCCTTTTTATGCTATCAGATTATGAGCCTCATATGTTTAAGTTGTTGGAAAAAGCTCGCCAAATGACCAAAACCACGTGATTCGGGACCCGCGCGGGTAACATGAAAATGCGAATGACATGAAGCCGACGTGCGCAAAGCATGATTGGATAGTCGATACAGTTTTCATTTTTGGGTTCACATCATCCAGAATTATCTTCGTTTCGAATGCGCAGAACCGGTACACGATGCTTCATTTTCAAAACATTCCATATTCTACCCCCCTCCCCTCTTGTATAGGTTTATATGTACGCAATAGATAGGATATACCTAAAACAAAAAAGTTTAACACTTTTGGAGAACGCTGACGCCGAAGGCGTAAATCTCTCCGGTATTGCAGGGTAGGTAGGTTTGAATTATCGTCGCGCTAGAGCTACACGAGGGCTATTGGCGACGGGCGTCGTAATTCAGAACCACAGTCAAGTGACGAGCCGACACCTGAGTAGGCACCCAACACAACCGTTAAGGGCGACATCGTACGCAGCGTTGGGACTTTGGAGCGTACGTACGTTGATAAAGCCGTTTAAAGCGTCTGGGAAAAGTTTCGGCCAACGGAAAGTGTCTGGCAAATTTATTATTAACTTTTAACATTATTTTCTAAAACATACGTAAAAATCAGCCTTGAGAAAATGACTTAAGTTATCTTATAATTTACCTACTTTTTGCACCTGATACCTGTAAATTGGCCGTCGGTCCACTTTAGCGGGTATGCATACACTAAAAGTAAATGGAAACCGAACCTAATCCGATACATTTCATCCATGAGAAAATGACTTAGGTCTGGGGGTCCTGGGCTCTCGCTCTATATTATTCGTCGGACATTTTTGGGCTGCACGGGCCGTTTATAGGTCGACAGTAATTTTTGGCGATGCCCGGACCCGAACCTGGGACCTTTCGTATGCAAGGCGCATGCCTAACCGACTGGGCTCCCCAGCTCCCGGTATGGCAGGGTAAAAAACCTAAACGCGTAGATTAGACCTGTTGGTGAAACAAATACATGAAAAGGTTCAACCCAGGTAACCCTGAGTCGCATAAACATACATACATAGACAAGATAGAACAATAATTACAAAACAGGACGAATTTTTATGTGTTTTTCAATTTTTAACTTATATGCCTAAAACCACAGATAATATACGCTTGGAAAACTTATAAACATGGAAGTATATAAAACTAGAAGGATTTCTTCATTGGCAACAGATCTCAAAAAGAGTGACCAATTTTTGTCCTCCCACAAAATGGCGCATTTAGCGGCTTTTATTAACTTGATCGCATAAGTGAAAAAAGAACAATTTGTTGCCATTTTGTAAATTTATAAGGGAAAGAGTGCACGTTTCATCAAGAAAATCGGCCCATTCATGTCTCCAAATCACTGAACTGAACCTCTGGAAGGAGCATCGAAACGCTCGCCAATAGGGTCGGTGAAGCGCGGCAACCCTGTAAGAGCAACCCAACTTTTGCCGCCAACCCTAAACTTTACCTGTTAAAATAGTCATTTTAAACCAACTTTTTCAATAGCTTTTTAAACAGAAAATTGATATGTTATTACTTTAAGAGGTTCTTTATATAAGGAAGTTTCCGAAACATGTACTTTTAAAAAAATAGAATTGCAGGAACAATCTTTGAAACTTAAATTCCTTGGAGTACTATTCTTGGCGAGAGCTGACAACATCCAATGCAAACTGTCAAGTCAAGTGTCAATTGTGATCGGCGAATTCATGCCAATTGTGGCACATATTCTCCCTAAAGCTGTCGCCAAGTGACCCAAAAATAGGCTTCACCAGCTTTTCATGGGATGCTCATTCCAGAGTTTCAGTTCAGGTCAGTGCGCCAAATTCACGAATTCGTGGCAAAACAGAGGTGATGTACTGGTAGGCACTCGGTTTCAAATTTAGAGATGTTAACTTGTAAATTTGAAAAAAACGTGCAGTAATATTTCACCGTAAAACAATTAAAAATTGCTATATTGGCTGTTTGGTATAAAATTAAACCTGGAGTGTTAATAAATCTTTTAAATTCATCGGATATCGTGTTATTTAGATTCCACACTACGTTTATAACGTAAAAAGTGGAAGGTATTATAATCATTCAGTCCGCCTGTCTGTCCGTCCGTCATTCACTTTCATAGTCCAAACTACAAATGCTACAGGCAAATGTGATACGTCAAAAAAAAAAAAAATCAGCGCATCGAAATTAGAAGGCATTGAAAATTTCAGAAAAGAATTCGAAGTACTTAAATTATTTAAAAAAAATGCAAAATTTAATGCTCATTTAAAAAGCATAGGAAGGCATTTTTATTAGAATTAAATCACCATTCACATTCGCAACGATTGTTCGAGAAACTTTAATTCTTTTAGACAATAAAGTAAAATAAATTTATTTTTTGACATCGATCAGTCTGAAATGACGTCAAATATATTTCACTACGAGATTCTTTGTACGTTGATACGAAATGTTTTCATTATATTTAAAAGCGAGGAATATTACATATTTATTCTTTGAAATATAAATTAATTTTTGCAAACGATAATAATTATTGAATTTTCGAAATAAAATAATGAAACTAGCCATATTTAGCATTTTTCAGTATTAAATGTTTAATATAGAATTAATGCTGTGTTTGGCGCCTTTTTACCTGTTAAACATAACTGTTGTGTGGAAGCGGGTTAAGTGACAGATTCTGTTACAAACCTACTTGTTTAAAATTTATCATATCAAAAATAAATACAATTCAAGCAATAAAAATTAGGCTATTGAACGTGAATTAAATTTATTTTTGTGAGGGGTGCTCTTTTCGTTTTCTCCTCACTCTACTTGCCGGGTTTGGAAAAAAATTGCCATTAACCTCACAGCAGAGCCTAACAGGGTAGGTTTAGAACAGCGATATTTACGTTGTTTCCTGGAAAACCACACGGGAAGTCAAGCTTGCGTTGTAATTGCAAGGACTATAGAAGATTCGAACAAGGATAGATCCTCCGCCACTGCCCGTACTCTGAGCACCCGAGATAGAGGTGCCTGGCCGTCCTAGTCCAGCATTACAGTATTACAATTTAAAACAAGTCAGTCTATAATATTTTACAATGAAGACTTAAATTGCTGTTTCTCATGTTATATGACCACAAGTAACACATTTGGTTGATGACACCTAAAAAGAACTTTTTATGTCATCATTCATTATTACTACATATATCTTATTAATAGTCATATTTTTATCAGTGGGTGCAATATATCACTCCATTCAACTAGTACAGCAGCTTGTATCAGAAATTGAAAAAGAAATATTGCACAATATAAAAATATTTTATTATATTCAATTTTTTTAACATTTATTTTCACTAGAAATTGTATAATTTTGGTATTCACGCATACAAAAGCAATGAAAATTTCCTTTCCAAACCATAAATGCCAACAAATTAAATATAACATTAACATATGTACAAATTGCAAGATTCCTTAATTCATATAGAACTGAATATTCACACAGCAAATAGTAATTATCACATTAAAAAATTAGTAATTTTAAACCTTTACAAATCTGTAAAATCTGTTTCACTAGGGAACCTATAAAATATTTTTAGAAACTGTAACAAAAAAAAAACACCAATACTAATGGTTAAATAAATTATAAAAAAAAAAAAATTATACTTGAAGAATTTTAATTACATATAAAAATGTTTATCAATGCAAAGTAAGAGGACACACACATTCACTATTTTTCAAAGGTAAAAAAAAAATACATGAACCAAAAATTTAAATGAAAATACCAAGCAAAAGACTCAGAGGGATTTGAGTATCTGAACTTAAGACTTCAAAATGTTTAGTTAACGTTAGTAGAACACTACAAATCCGAGTTTTCCTTATCCAGAATATCCAATATCCGGACATAATGCTGATTTTATTTTTAAAGTTAGAAATTCGAAAATTAGTTTATTCTTTTTATATTAAGATATAAAAGGTTGCTAGAATGACAAAGTATAGCATTAAAATAAGTTTTCGGGGGGGGGGGGGGGGAAATATAAAATATTTACATATCTATTTGAAGCAAAGATATTGAAATTTGCATTTTGCCTTTGTAATCTGCAGAAATACAGAAAAATCGTCAGCATGAAGCAATATTGTTTACTAAATCATTTTAAACATAGCTATCATTTTTAGGACCAATATGTCTTTATTAATTGGATGCAGACGGATTGAAATAGACATGTTTTACACTAAACAATCTTAGAGGGGAAAAACTGTCACTCTTTACGTTATACGAAAAGGTCATTTTGCTTAACCAAGTTGTATAAATCGTTTAACAGAGCGACCGTTTGACTAAAGGTGCACAGGGATATTAAAAAACTTAAAATGTATTTATTGAAATTTCAAGACATTTCGGTGAACTGCATGTATTTTCTGGTTTTCCATGATCCTTTAAAGTTTTTATACTTCCTACAATTAAGTCATAATCGTGATACACAAACAGAATTCAATAATTTCCATTATTCTGCATGATTTAAAAAAAAATATTTTAAAGATCCAGCATTCAGAAAAATCAAATATCCAGGATCGCTGATTACACATTTGAGATGTTCTACCATTTATACAATGGTAGAACATCTCAAATGTGTAATCGGCGATCCTGGATATTTGATTTTCACAAATTTAATGCTCTATCGAACATTGGATCAGTAATAATAGTTTAAAAAATTAACTACACTTTATAAGAAAAAAAATACAAAATTAAAATTACGACTTGGAGATAAATTATCAGATTAAATTTATGCTTATAAAATGACAATATAAAATTTTTCAATACTAATGCAAGTTTCACTATATCTTACTGGTAACAAATAATCTTCATACACATGCATACACGCATATACAGAGACCAAAAGTAACCATAAAACAAAAGGTGCATTCATACCATACAAAAGCTCCATACAAATCGCATAACCTATGAAAGCACCTGTAACAATTTACCTTTGGTAATGACCATTCAGTCTTGAGCAAATAGCCAATGTAAGATACTTGTGCTGGACTTTCACATTATTTGAGTGGATGATGGAATTTGACCCAATACAAGTATGAATAACAACAAAGAAATCTATCTAAACTTTTTGAATTGTTTTCTTCATTGTTACTTTTGGGTTACTCTGTATATTTGCAATACAGGGTGGCTTTAATTAAAGAATTATTTTTTAAAGCTTATACATATGCTCTCCTTCCAGAATACAGTATTCAAATTTCCCTTAAATAAGCATTGCTAACACAGTAAAATATAAGAATAACAAAACAAGTAATGCAACTAAAGAGTAATTTAAAAATTAATTTTTTTTATTAGTTTAAGACTTTTACTTAAGTTTCTTTTACACTCCTTTTCTAGAAGTTTTTGAATAAAACCTGTAATAACCAACCATTTTGAAGTGATAAGTAGAATATTAGTTAGGATATCCTATTAGAGATTGTGTGCTGCACCATCTTGTCCTTTACATCTACTTTACACACTACTAGTCCCATTTAAAAGCCTCTTAAAGCATTTACAAAGTATTCTTTTTTAGATGTTCTACAAGAGTCTGAACATATGTCCTTTAACTATAACCACCAAGTATTATTTTATTTTTTTCATATAAAAAATTAATATTGCACAATTTATTCCTTTAAAACTGCAATTAATTTAAAATAAACTAATGCTTAACTTAAAGAAACAATATAAAACTTTTATTTGAAGTAAAATTAAGGGTCAGGTGAAATCATTTAGTAATTGTATGTTATTTAAATAAATTGCATACTGTTGCAAAAAAATATATACAGGTGTATTTTACAAAACCAATTTAAACTTTCTTACAAAGTAATAAAATAAAACAATAGTGCTCTTAAAAAACAAGTACTTAAAGTAAGATTATGTTTCAAATATTAAGAAAAAGTACAACAATAATAGTATTACAATCTAATAATCTTAAAACATATATCTATCAATGCAAAATAATAATTTTTTGTAGTGAACATGGTTAAGGACAAAAGGTAAAGTTTTAAAATATCAAGTTTAATAATAAAAAAGTTTACAGCCAAAATGGACTGTATTTGATGCAGTAAAAAAAACTATTGACTTTTTATCTCTTTTGAAACTTAAATAATTATTATGCATTTTAGGCACTTCAAATTCTTTTAATTAGAATAGCTAAGCAGGGATAGTTCAGAATAAAAAAAAATATAGATATATGTATAATTTAGACATGATTTTCAACAAATATTTTTTTAACTTTAACTAAAACAAATTTAAAAAGTATTACCAGTAGGACTTGATATTAATTTATAAAAGCATATGTAAGTGATATTATAAAAGCAAGTAAGTTGTTGATTTTGAAATGTTAATTAAAGCACATATCACAAAATATTTTGCCAATATTTACCATATAAAATGGTAAGGTATTTACTTGCACAACTGTGAACTGTGTATTTGTACAGATAATGTTGATAAAATTATCCAAACAAACATTTGCAGATTCAAAAATAAAATATTTTAAAAGCATTTTGGTATACAGTTGAGCTTTGAAAATATGCGCAACTTGGGGGAAGTTTGCGCAGATATCAGGAATTTGGCAGATTTAAAATCACCAAGAAAATTTTCTAAGTTACATGTCAAAAAACCAAATTGGGGAAACTATACCAATTTTAAAATCGCAGATCTCCGGTATTCCCTGCCGTTTCTGAGGCGACGAAATTCAGTTAGTTAATAATTTATCTTAATAGGCAATAAAAGATACATGCTTGGTCATAAAATCCCATGCATACATCGTCCAGATAAAGAACTTCTGTGAGACATAAAATGAAGCTGACGAATTTCAATGAATCTTTATAAAATAGTCAAAGAAACCAAAATAACATTTAAATTGAATTTATATTAAAATTGTTACTTTAAAAAAGTTTATTTTAAATTGATTTTCAAGAACACAAGTTTATAATTTGGCTACCAATCAAATAGCTTCAAAAGCCAAATATTTCTTGCCATCAAGTTCATATTAAAGAATAATAAGGTGCATTGTAGAAGGAAATATTTAAAGTTGCACAGCTAAATGGAAATTAAAATTCATTTTACATTGCTTGGGGGACCTATCCTAATAATGGTAAAAAACTGAATTAAAATAACAAAAATCAAATACAGAGTAACCACACTATATATAACTCTACTTAGCAATTTCTAGTGAAAGGGGATGAATATGAAATTCTTTTCAGTTAACGAGTTTGTAAGAAAAAAACAAAATTACAAATTTTGCAGTAAAATAACCAAAGAAAAAGTGCTCAATATTTAAATTAGTTAAAAAAAATAGAGTACCTTTTTAATATTTGGCATCAACAATATAAGTCTTATAACAAACACTCTTAAAAGCATATATAACAACAGAAAATTATCAATGCAATAGTACTTAAGTTAGCAATAATATGTTAATTGGCAAGTTTAATTCACTCTAACTGCTATTGTAAGCTTTAATATTTGTAGTTTTAACAATTACAAAGTTTATACTTTTATGGCATTCTAAAATATACCTATATAATAAAAAAAAGTCATTCATAACATTGTCACAGTTTTTCTCTTTTTTAACAGTAAATTAATGGAAACAAATACATAATGATTCAGATTTACTGAAAAAATATACTAAGAAAAAAAAGTTTTTTTAAACAAAATTTTAATCAACAGAAAACCTGAAACAGGATTAATACTAAATCAAACGAGCATGAATATATAATACATAAGTTTTACATATAAAGTACACATGCACCAGAACCAGTTGATGGGAAAAAATACAGTATGATTATTGGGAAATATGTTACATTTTCAATTTTGTATGTAATACCTTAGCAAAATTTGGTATAGAGTCCACCTTATACAAGCTAGAACAATTATTTAGTTTTCTTTACATCAGTGATGTGTGTTAAAGGTTTCTGAAATTATATCAAATCCAAAATTTTACTTAGTACTAGAAGTATTAAATTTCAAACAAAATGGTATTAGAGGAGAACTTTAGGCATATTTCCTTATATTAACAATTTTTAGTAAAGTAAAAAACCGAACAAACTATTTAATTTTTATAATCAATGGTTTAAAGTCAACAAAAGTATAATTGTATATAATTATAAATTAACCTTAAAAATTAACAATAAAAATTAATAAATGTTCCAGTTGCACTCAAATTTAATGAAAGAAAAAAATTCAACCTCTTAGTAAATTCAATTGGTTAAACTTTCGTTGGAATAAAAGTTTACTTCGACAGTAATTAAGATTCAGGCAATTTAGTTTGTAGGTGGTTCAAAAAGAAAGATAAAAAGTGTTGGCTGCCAGAAAATATGTTTTAAAAAAATATAGAAACATGCTAAGATAGTAAGGCACTGGTACATGTAACTTTTCTACATTGTTAAATTATGGCTGTTAAATTTTTTATATCGGTAAACATATAGCTAAAAAAGCTTGAAAAAATCAAGACCCTGAACTATAATATTACTCATAATTGATATAACTTTGCGATTCATTTTGGACTGTCAATTTGACAAGCGTTTTTTTAAACTAGGCTGTTAATAAACAAAGGCTTGGGGACCATTTTTGTTACTCTAATGTAAAAAAGGAGTTATTTGACTCTGAACTTTCATTGTCTTAACATGAGAACTATGGTTTAAATCAATATTTTTAAATTTAAGCACATAGCTAGTGAGTTAGGACTAGTTTCTTAACTTTTTAAACCCACCATTATACACATTAAATTAAGCATTTAATTGATGCAAGTAAAAAAGTTTAAATATAATTTTCAATCAATTTTTACAATATATATTTTGTTTTAATACAGTTTCTTGCTGTAAAGGCTTTAAGTAATTAAAAGAAATAACTATTAAATATATTTAAAGCTGCTTTTAACAATAAATATTTAACACCCAGCAATCCCATTTCCACAATCAGAACTGGGTTAAAAAAAAATGTTAAATTAGAAAACAATTGAAGACCTTAGTGGGAGAACATGCTAAGTGACATTTTTGAAAAAAAAATGAGATATTTGTATCAGTGAACATGCTATTCACTCCTTTAAAGATAACAAGTTTCCTTCTTTTCATAAACTTAAAGTTAAGTATATTTTTTACTTTTTTAAGTGAAGTTTTTGACATATCTAAGTGCAACCGAAAAACTTCAAAGCTCATTTTCTCGTTTCCACCTTTTTATCACTTAGCACGTTCTTCCACTGAGCTCTTCAATTGCAAATCCCAATTTTATTAACACATTAAACTCTTTGAAAACTAAAAATACAATTGGGACTAAATTTTGAAAGATAGTTAAAATTCAGCTGGGTGAAATATGCTATTTTCCAAATCACAAAACAATTAACAACTTTCTTTAAAATAAGAAATGTATGTATATATGAATGAAATGTAATTTTAATGCCTCAAGTTTCATCACACTAAAAAAGTTATAATGGCATATAAAAGATTTAAATGGTTGAAACTCAATCAGAAACCTGACTAATACTTCTAAATCTTGTTCTTTCACTCAAAAGTTGTCTATAAAAAAAAGAGAAATATATTTATATTAATAACAGATTAAACATATATAAATTTGTTTTTTTAATTCTATAAGTTGTAAGTTTGTTTTGTTCTTTTAAAGAACCAACACTAATTATTTAAAAACCTATTCTTAAATATTAATAAGCTCATGTAAGAGTATATACGATAGCCAGGACTTATAATGTGATTGTAACTGATAATATCTTCGCCTTTCTTTCAAAATGAAATACAAAAGAATAAAAAAAAGACAATTCAGTATTTCAACAATGAAAATATGCCTTACTTTTTAGAAAAACTAGATAATTGATATAGGCACAATCAATTATTGATGTTCATTGTGTTTATCATAACCTTACTGATGATTACACATTCTTATCTAACGGCACACACATACAGATTATAAAAAAATAGTATGCAATGTTTGTCACTACCCTATTGAGCCCTAATTCACTAACCAGAGCATTTATATGTTTAACGTTTGTAATGAAAAACTTTAAAAAAGGTCTGAGGCTTGCCCTTCTAGAACCACTTCATTATTAACATTAGCATTAGACATTTATTAGCATTAGACAACAAAATATATAGGGTGATCTGGTAATTATTGAACACAGAAGATCGGGGTAATAATTGGACAGGGCCCTAAAACTAAAATGCATCATAATTTATTACATCAAACAAACCCAAATTTGTTAATTGCATATTCAGAAATGCTCTGATTAATTAATTGGGATGAGATTAGTACTTTTTTGAAAAAAAATATTAATAACCCAAAGCGATTTGAAAAAAGGGTTTAAATTTTTTTTCAAGCAATGCCAAATTGTGTATAATTTTGTTTTACATGAACTTGAACCCAGTCTTAGATATGTTTATCACACAAGGTGGTTTGTGCTGAAAAACACTATTGTAGGACGAATAGTCTCGAGTCTGAAACTTCACATTCAGAGTGTGCGTGAACGTGTTGAAGAAGGTATACATGCAGTGTTCTATGATAAAAGTTGCTATTACAGAAAAGTACAAATGATGGTTTATGAAGACTATGAAAAAACTTCAGATAAATTACTTAATGTTGAAATGAAATTTCTAAAATGGTTTTGAGACAATAGGGTAGGTATAGAGAAGATTGAAATTGTGAAACCACTATGTGCAGGGTTTCTGCCAAAAAATGTCCCAAATTCATGACAATTCGTGACTTTTCATGACTGAAATTAACAATTTTCATGACTCCAGGAATCGGACCAAAAATAAGAAAAATTTCAATTTGTCATTTTGAATGTCATTTGTCTATGAACATGTTTAGCTGTTCATTTGTAGTATTACCAACAAGGTTTGGTTGTTGGCAGTTCCATTAAGGCTAAATATTTAGTCGATGGGTTTTTCAAAAACAAATTCTTTACTGCCTCTATGGAATTGAAATCCCCAATTTTTGGTCTTTCAATGCATATCCTTATTAACATTGTTCATACTTTTGTTAGGGGAAAAATTCCAAGCATTTTTCCAAAAAAAAAATTCAAGGATTTGAAATTTACTAACATAACATCTAAATATATAAAGCATGTATATGCTGACGCCATTTTTTTTAACTTAAAATTTTCTAAAATCAGAAACCCCAGTATACGCCGAAGTAGAAAAAAACAAAAAATTTTACGTAACAAATTTTTTTTCATTTAAGGTGTTCATGTGATGACGACTCACGGACACCTTGAGTCGGACACTTGATCGGAAGAAAATATTCTGGTTGGTTCGACTTGGCCTGAACTGGAGCTACAAAAATAAAACGACACTCTCTTCTGATCACACAGAGCCAGAGAACTGTCAATCATTCCAATGCCATGTGACGTCATCGGTAGATTTCATGAAAACTACTAGGCAGCTAAATGAGTAAATCGGGAAGTATTATTGGATTCCTCTTCTAATAGGAGATTGCACTGGCTGGTTGAGATTTGAAGACATCTTAGTGCAATCTAATCTTAGTTCATATTCACATTTTTATCTTAATTATTAGAACCTGTTATTTGAACTTATTGTTTATTGAAATTTCAGTTTCGTTTCACCGAAGAAAAGTAAACAATAGTTTTAAAAAATGCATAGCAGTTCTAGCGAATCGATTGAATATTTTTTTTTGCTGTTTCAGTGCATTTGCATCGCAAATTGCGATGCGATTCCTCTTAAATCAAACCCTGCTTACGGCTCAATGTGAATACAAACTTAACCGATATGCTGTGTTTATGGTGACATATTACATAATTTTACACGGGATGTTGCGAAATTCATACAAATCTACCGTTTTTTCATGACTTTTGGTCGTTTTTGGCTCAAACTCATGACTTTTCATGACAAAATTTAACTAATGTCAAAATTCATGACTTTCCATATGCGCGGAAACCCTGTATGTGCTTTATGGTCCTGTACAAACTATATTAGTCAATCCATTTAAGATGACTGTAATGATGAAGTAAAGTTTTGTAGTTAGTGTATAGTTTTAACTGTATTTAGTTCTAATCAGTTCAGTTAGTTGTAGTTGGGTAACAGACAGCATCTCAATATGCTTAAATTTACTTGTTATAGGTTGGGTGATTAAAAAACACCATATAGACAATGTTTCAATTTGGACAAAGAAGAAATTATTAAAAAGTTTTGTGAAAATTTTAAATGTTTGGCAGTTTTTACTAGATTTCACTGTTATAAATTTTTTACAGAATCGATATGGTGTTCAATAATTACCCCCATAACTTTATCTATAGTAAACACCACTGTCCACAATTTACCCCTCATAGCTATGTGGCGTGCACCTTACCTGTGAACTACTGTAACTGGTTAACCTAATCTGTAACCTTAACCTTCTGATGCCTTGTGTTTTATATAAATACAGCACGCGCCACTGTGTTGCTGCACACACCCCTTTTGGGTTTATTATTTTGTACCTCAGTTGTGCCGCGGCTAGTTTTGTTATGTTCGTAAGTGATCGAGTTCATCTTGTTTCTTACGAGTTAAGTTTATTGCTGCTATTAATTGTTATTGTTATTTAATAAATTATGTTCTGTTGAAACAAGCTTTTTTACTTAACTATTCGACTTACTAGTCTAAATACTGTGTAGAGCAGATTGAAAAATTCTGTCTAATATTTACCCCATTGTGCCCAATAATTATCCCAATTGGTGGGGTAATTTTCGGGCACAATTTTTTTAAAAACTTCTACAGATGAAATAGTAAATTTCAACAATGGTATCCGACAGATACTAAAAATTACTGGTTAGAAATTTACATAAATGTAGGAGGTATGATAAAAGTTTGATTTTTATCTAATAATTACTTTGTGTCACAATACTATATTTCAAATTGTTCTTTAACAGCTAAAAAATTTATGTTTAGGTCTCATGAGCAAAAATAACTGAACTTTCATGGTTAGATTAATTTTAATTATCGTCGCACTAGAGCTACAAGGGCTATTGGCGACGAGCGCCGGAATTTAGAGCCACAGTCAAGTGACGAGCCGACACCCGAGTAGGCACCCAATGCAACCGGTTAAAGACTTTGAAGCATATTTAACGTGCACTTACTCTACACAGGATACTTTCATCGGGCAGTTTTGGCTGCACGGGATGTTTATAGGTGAGCAGTTATTTTGGCAATGCCCGTACCCGAGCCTGGGACCCTCCGCAAGCAAGGCGAACGCCTTAACCAACTGTGCTCACCAGCCCCAGTGAACATTCATGAAATATATTTTTTTATAGGTTTGTAAATAAAGCTTGAATCTATAGATAGTGAATTTCCGTTACAACGAAATCCAAGGGACCGGAAAAAATCTTCCCTATAGTGGAATGTTTGTTAAAAAGGAAAATTAAATTTTAAGCACATCCTGAAACCACTTGAAGATGGCAGTGTCCACATCTTAAAACTATGCAGTCTGTATTCGTTTCCTACTTAGTCTGATCATCGACGACTACAATAGGTCTTTCTTTTACTTTGGTCGTTTAAATGGTCGATAAAGTTAAGGAGAGATTTTAATTTTTGTAAGCATCTTTTTTATTTTAAACTTTTATCAACATAAGTTATAATGTTCATCTTTTCCTCTAAGGAAATCTGATTTCTTTTGGCGGCTGCTATTTCTAGAATAAGACAGAGTAAAAAAACCTGCTCAACACTAGAGAGAATAGAAGTGAAGAAAAATACAAAATGGACAAGCCTACCCTTTTACAATGCCACACTTTCCCCTTTTGTTAAGAAAGTTGAGTGCGATAAAACAACATTAGTCTCTTTTGAGCAAAAGTATCGTCAAGGAATAACTTTCGGTGACAGCAAAGCCAACCGTCACTCTCATTCTTAAAAGACTTCCTTTGTCATAATAAAAACAAAACCCATGTAAACAGGGTTTCAAATTCTCAATCCCAGGAGCAACATAATCTCAAAGTGTCACAATGAAAGGCTATCATTAGAGAATTCTGAAAGGGATTGTACTAGTCAGTACAGATATTTGACCCATTTGAACAGCAATTTAGGACACTCTTGGTGTGTGTGTGTGTAAGGGGGGGGGAAGAAAGGAGGAGGGTTCCACTAAGTCCGTGGTATACCTTGGAAGGGTGAAAAGTTCGGCTTGTCCTTACGGTTTACTTAACTTGGGGAAAAATCGGCACTGGGGGGGGGGGGGGGTATTTGAATCCCTGATGATCTCTGGGTCCGAGTGGCTGGGTTTTGGTGAAGACTGTCGGTAGAGGATACAGGAGAAAAACTGAGTTTTTGCATCCTCAGGCCGCCGGATAGTACAGGAGCCCGGGGTAGCCTAACCAGCATATCCTGGCTGCTCTATCAGCCGGTGCATAATCTCGCCTGTCTTTTAGTTCCAGGTGGTGCCTGGGCGGGGTCCTGCATGGCAGAGTGGGGGGCTCTTCCGAGGTCACTGCTGACTGTTGACACTGGGGCATGCCCTGCTTTCTTGGGTCCTTTGAAAATCGGGGAGGATTTTCCTTCACCCCACCCAATCTCAAACAATCATGGACTCAAATAAACATGTTTCTTCTTCGAGTAAAAACGCAATACCCAAAAACCCCAAATCAGGATCTGGTGCTCCCTCGGGCGCTACCGGGTCAAGGGTCCCCTCTCCCACTATGGAGGTGGATCAACATAAGGAGGAAACCGGAAACCAAACCACCGGTGGAGTTGCAAGCGGAAGTGAGCAACACACGGAAGGTGGTTTCCAGGTTGTACTCTCAAAATCGCAAAAACGCAACATGCGGAAGGCTCGCCAAAAAACTGAGGCGGCGGCGAAGGCTTCGAGCGGTGAAGGTACCAAAAGGCTCTTGTCTGCTGGTTCGACACCCTCCCCAAGCTAAGCTGCCACTCGGAAAAGGCAGCGCACTGATGCTGGACCACAATCTTTTGCCAGTGCGGTAAAGCTTGCCATTGTAAAGGATGCTTTCCCCACTGATAAATTCATGAAGGATGAGGCGGACAGGATACAGGTTCATATTCTGAACCAGATCGACCTCATCAAGGAAGGGGAGCACTTACCCATCATTCAGGGGTCCGTCATTAACTCGGGGGCTTTTGAATTTGTCATCCAGTGTGACGACACTGAGACTGTGTCTTGGGTCGATAAGACCTTCAACAGTAACAAACTCCTCTTCCCGGGCACGACTCTAAAAGTCATTAGTGCCAGCGACCTTCCCAAGCCGGTCAAGATTGCCTTTAAGACCAAGGATGTCTTCACTGCAGAGGCTCAGGTATTGCTGAAGCGGATGAATCGCTTCAACCCAGAACTGAAAGCGACGGAGTGGCGTGTTCTGCACAAGTTTGTGGAACCACTCTCTATTCGCTGGATTTTTGAGGTTGGGCTGGATTCCGCTGAGGCAATCAAGGCCGCAGGCTACTCTGCGTACACCGGGTTAGACAGAGGGACCTTCAAGATCCTAAACAACCCGAATCCTTCTCCTAAAGGGCCTTCCACTGAGGGACAGCCTCTGGATCCTCCTCGGGAAACTGAGTGTCCTTCTCCCAAGGAGCCTTCCTCCCCGGCGCATACATCGATTATTCTTCGGGAATCCGAGAGTATGCCCGCAGACCCTCAACCTCCTCCCTCTCAGGTAGGTGCTCTTTCTGTTTCAAAGGAGGTAGACATAATTTCTGTTAGTGATGAAATTTTGAAATTAAGTGAGGTCGATATCGATTCCTGCTCAGAGGGCACATTGCAACCTTCCTCTCCTTGTTCAGAGGTAGACGATTCTGCCCTTATGGAAGAATCTGAAAGGGACTATAGTTAGTCAAAACTTCTTTCTCTCATGGACAAGTTTTATAACATTTGTCAAATCAACCTGCACCATAGTCGTTCTGCCTCCGTTGTTCTCAGCAAAAGGCTCACTAGCGGTGCTTTCGATATTGCACTTGTTCAGGAACCCTGGACTCGTAATGGAACCATTATGGGCCTAGGAGTTAAAGGCTACAATTTATTTTATGATAGAAATTGTGGGAGACCTAGAGCTTGCATTCTAACCAACTCTAAGCTTAACGTAATTAACCTTGTTGATTACCTCAGTGGAGATTGTGTAACCGTTAAGGTACTCTTCACCACTCATCAGGGCCTCAGGGAAGAAATTGTGCTTCTTTCTGCTTATCTTCCCTACGAGGAAACTGACCCGCTCTCTGATATCATTATTAACACTCTAGAGCACTGTGCTGTAAAGCATCTTAAGATTATTCTGGGCTTTGATGCTAACGCTCATCACATCCTTTGGGGCAGTAGCAACTGCAACAAACGCGGTGAGGACCTCATTGAATATATTCTCAATTTTAATTTATCTATCTTGAATATAGGCAATGAACCGACATTTGTGACTGTTAACCGCAGGGAAGTTATTGATATTACCCTGTGCAACAGCCAATGTTTTGACTATATCCACAATTGGAAAGTTTCGGATGAAATTACTTTATCCGATCATAGGCTAATTATGTTTTCAGTTCTAGGTCCCTCATGGATCCGAACTGAGGGTAGGAACCCAAAGAAGACCAATTGGGAATCTTACCGTAACACCCTGGCAGAAGCAACCTCTGGCCTACCAGGTAAGTTGTGTTCTCATACCGATGTTGAGGCGGCTGTAGTTGACCTGCAGCAATCCATCCTCAACTCTTTCTCCCTCAATTGTGCAACCTCTAGTAATTCTATGCGCAGAGTTGTCCCTTGGTGGAGCAAAGAGCTGACCTCCCTTCGGGGTAAGTGTAGGAAGCTCTTTAACAGAGCTAAAAAGAAAGGTGATTGGTCTGCCTATCGTTCTGCTCTGACGGATTACAATAAGGCAATTAGGTCTGCCAAGCGGAACTCTTGGCAATCATACTGTGATAGCATTGATATATCTGCTACATCTAAGCTTGTCAAAATCATGTCTAAAGATAAATACTGCAACCTTAACACTGTCAAGCTCGCAAATGGTAAGTTTGCCTCCTCCGGCAGAGAAATTCTGAATGAAATGTTCAGAGTTCACTTCCCTGGATCTAGGGAGACTGATACCATCGCACCATCCCATTCACCTACCCCTACGGGTAGCCGGAACCACTGGGTCACGGCAAAACAGGTTGTCACTCCTGACAAAATTGTGTGGGCTATCAACACACTCAAACCTTTCAAGTCCCCTGGCGTGGATGAAGTGTTTCCGGCCCTTCTCATTGAAGGGTCTTCTATACTGGTTCCCATTCTTTGTAAAATCTATAGGGCTTGTATAGCGTACGAATACGTCCCCTCGGTTTGGAAACAAACCAAGGTAATCTTCATCCCGAAAATTTGGAAGGACAACTACTATGAGGCCAAATCTTTCAGGCCCATCAGTCTCGCATCTTTCCTTCTTAAAACCCTGGAAAAGCTCATTGATATTTATATCAGAGAGAATGTTCTGACAATTTTTCCTCTGTCAGCCTCACAACATGCCTATCAGCCAGGTAAATCTACTGATACGGCTTTGTATAACCTTTCCTTCATTTTGGAAAAAAATGTTAAGGCCAAAGAGATCGCACTCGCTGTCTTCCTTGATATTGAAGGAGCTTTTGATAAAGTTCCTATCGAATCCATTGTTCGTGCTCTTGAACATACAGGTGTCCACAGAGTCATTGTCAATTGGATCCATATCCTTTTGTCCTCTAGATTTGTTAGCTCTTCGCTTTTGGGTGACAGTCTGACAGTGCATGCTTCTGCGGGATGTCCTCAGGGCGGGGTTCTTTCTCCCATTCTTTGGTGTTTGGTCGTGGATTCTCTTCTTGGAATCTTTTCTCATTCTGGCGTCTCCTGCATTGGTTACGCTGATGATGTGGTTTTAGTTGCAAAGGGCAAATTCTTCAACACTATTTGTGAGATAATGAATAAAGTACTTCGCGACACTGAACAATGGTGCAACAGAGAGGGTCTTTCTGTTAACCCTAAAAAACTACCATGGTTGCCTTCACTCGCAAGACAACTAGTCTTGATACTAACATCAAGTTCTTTGGACAAACGCTTACCTACTCTAATGAGGTTAAGTTCTTGGGTGTTTACTTTGACAAAATGCTCAACTGGTCTAAGCATTCCGATTATTGTATATGCAAAGCCAAAAGAATATTTTGGAGCTGCAGGAACGCTATTGGACGCACCTGGGGTCTCAGACCCAAAGTTCTCCATTGGATATATTCAATGATTATCTCTCCTATGGTTCTGTAGTATGGTGGTCTAGGACCAAGCTGTCTACTTGTAAACAGAATCTTGCAAAAATCCAAAAGATGGTCATTGTGGCTATGTCTGGCTGCATTAAAACTACTCCTTCTGCCTCTTTGGAGCTCCTCCTAGGGTTGCATCCACTGCACATGCGTATTGAAGCTGAGGCCATTATTTGCGCAAAAAGACTTAAAGTTTTAGGTAATTGGAAAGACTACTCCAAATACCTTTCCTGGGGCTCTTTCAGTACCAATGTCTCTGAGAATGATCTTCTCAATATGCCCAGCGACTGCATGCTCGGAAGAAAGGTTTTCACAAACCCTTCAAAGTCCTCTTTCCCTCACGGAATGATTGGAACACTGATCCTTTCGGTGCTAGTAACTTTGTGGTCTGGTACACAGATGGCTCTAAGATGGGCTGCTCTACGGGCGCAGGTGTTTTCTGTTCATCAGATGGAACAAAAATGTCTTTCCCTCTTGGCAGATACTCAACAGTCTTCCAAGCTGAAGTCTTTGCAATACTTATGTGCTGTCACATTTGCCTACATAGGGGCTATCACAGCAGATCCATTTCCATCTGCTCTGACAGCCAAGCAGCTCTTTTAGCTCTACTAAAGCCCAAATTCACCTCACCTTTGGTTTGGGAATGCTACACTCTTCTTTGCAGCCTTGCAATCGCTAACCAGGTTACTCTATCCTGGGTTCCTGGTCATTCAGGAATTCCAGGCAATGAAATGGCTGATGAACTGGCCAGGTCAGGTTCTAGTACCTTGTTTGTTGGTCCAGAACCAGCTCTTGGCATTTCCAGTGACATTATCAGAGGTACTGTTCTATCCATTTTCAGAGATCAACAGTACACCGATTGGCGTAGATCGACTAATCAAAGACAAGCTAGGGAACTTAACTCAGGTTGCCCCAGCTCTCGCCACAAAGAGCTTCTCGGTCTTAACCGTAATGGTATACGCAGGGCTGTAGGTCTACTTACTGGCCACTGCACCCTTAAAAGGCACCTTACCATTATGAAGGTCCTCAACGATCCCACTTGTAGAGGTTGCAAGGACAAGGATGAATCGGTCACCCACATTCTCTGTGAATGCGAGAATTTCGCAGCTCACAGATTTGAGCATCTGGGGCATCACCTACTTGAGCCCTGGGAACTCCAGGATATTCCTATCAGATCCTTGCTGAATTTTGCTTCGGCAACGGGGCTCTTCTTATAAGAACGAGGGATTTATTTCTTGGGGATGGTACAATAGACCCCTGGTCGCGGTGCTTGGCTCACACAGAGCCCCCCTCCAAAGTCATAAGTCAAGGGGGGGGGGAGATTAGCAGAAGAATACAGATACGGCGATCCTCTCTCCTCGCATGTGGCAATAGTGCTGAAGCACCCCATTTGAAACTTGTCTGGCGACTTTACGAAACAGCAGCAACATAAAAGTTTGAAGTTGCCGGAAGAAAATATCCTTCGTTAGAGTGAAATTACGGAGGTTTAGTCATTTCGATAAAATGGAAATTTTAAAACATTCTAAATGACAATTTGAAAAGGAACTAGGGATTTATTTGTTACTCTGGATATTTCGTTCTAATGTGATATTAGTTATAAAGAAATTTAACTATAATTTTTGCACCTAGACCTTATAACTAACAACAAAAAGTTTTATACTTTAGAGGCTTTTTATGGGGTTTTCAAATAAATGGAGAATCTTGCGATCATATATTCCAATAAGGAATATTCAAATCAAATTCAACGAATATAACTTTTGACCTAGAGATTATCAGATTATACATATACTAACCTTAATACACTTTGATGATGTTTGCAAGTTGATTTCATGGCCGCAGCTATTAGAAGAATATTAAACATATCTCGCTAAAAAACAAAAAGCATTATATGCATACATATATATACATTTGTAAGCATAGATATTCAGGTAATTTATTTAGATATAGCAGTTAATATGCGTCAGTATGCAAGATTAGATTTATTTTAAAAATTCTTTGGTACATAAAAATTGTTTGGTTTTTGTATTTGAATCAGTTAAGGTGCAATGTGTACAATTTTAAATGGTTGATTAAATTACAAAGTAAACACTGTAAGTGGAAATAACTTTTATTGTCTCTATAATGCAAATTATAATACTAATACAAGTGTAATCATTAAATTACAATTTTGTTTTAAGAATATTGCTGCAAAAAGTAAGAATGGGTTGGCATAAATGTGAGACTTCAAATTCTGAAAAATGACAAAAAAAACCCTGCTCATTTTAAGCAAAATTTTGAGTAAGGATTTGAGTTTGATGCGTACATATTGCACATGCAGTATCATTTGCCAAGTTTAAAACATTTTTGTGGCATTTCTCCCTGGCTAATATATAGGTTTCTAATTTGGAAAGATATTTGATATAAAAGTAAACTGGTTTATCTGCAAGTAAATACGATACTTCTGACGAGATATAGATTTGTTTTTAGATACTTTTATACTGCATAAAAATATAACATGATTTTTAAATGCAAAACCAAAGACATACATTAATAATTGAAATAAGAAATAAATAAAATTTTGTATATTACTTGAGCATTGCTGCCTCCAATTTGAACAATGCTATAACGCAATGGGTACAAGATGTCACAACAGTCTTCAACTCGACCCTCGTCATATGCAACTATGGCTTCGCATAATGAAAACCCAATATCTCTAGTTATTGTATGATTGAACCCTGAGCCATTTCTGGGAAAGAGAAAAATTATGCCAATGTTTAACAATATGTGAACTTGTGGTTACAAAAGTCTAATTCTTAGAATGAATACAAACATTTAGTTTTAAATCTTAAAAAACTTATTTTTTTGAAAATCTAAATTAACTGCCAAGGTTTTGAAATATTATTAAAAAATCAACCTTTACCCAAAATATATATTTCTTTTTCTTGTATCGTGGCCAAAATTAGAAGGTATGAACAGGCTAATATATAAGGAGATCAGGTTGCTAACTGGATTTATTTGTCCAACTACCAAGAACATAGTTATGGATTACAGATGGGGAAACAAATTAACAGGACTTTTCCTAAGAATGCACAATCTATTTTCTTTGTTGTTTTGATACCAGTATAGCAAATAGCAATAAAACTGCGATTGGGAAAAAAGGTAAAACACAGGTTTATTTAAAGATAACCTAGTATGAGAATAGTCTGGATTGTTTAAATACAAGATTTTAGAACCAATAGTAATAGCATTAATTTACTGGACATATCTGAAGTGGGAAAATGTTAGAGCGCAGAAAATGGTTTTTATAAACATTTAAAAAATAAGAATTTCATGGGCTATCCAGAGTTTTTGTATCACATCTTAATTTTCACTTAGTTTTCTGCATACTCACCATATTCTGTTTAACAAAGGTACTTGAGAAAGCTCTTTGCTTTTTAACCCCAAGCACTAACCTATTTTTTCAATTCTTAGTTTTATGCTAATTCCAATGATGACAGCAATAATTCTTCTTTATAATAAAATATTTCAAAAAAAAATTTGGTTAATTTTTCAGTTTTTCTCTAACATTGAAAGTTCCAAGTCTCAGATAATTTTACTTTTTATAAATTTTTTTTTCTATTACTTCAGTTTTACAGACATGGTTTTGGTTGAATTAACATCACACAGTAGAGGTATATTATGGCTATTTGTAATGGGAATCATAATTTTAAAGTGCAGCCAAGAGGCGACATAAACAAACTATCCTCAACCTTATTATATAGTCAGTCTCAAAAGTTTAGACAAAAAACATTTTGAGCCACAAAATTTCACTGAAAAGGTTGGGTTGACAAAAGTCGTGGTAGTAAGGACCAGGAATGTATAAATAATTAAAAATATCATGAATCAAAGAAAATAAATAATAAATTTTATTTGAATTAAGTGAAAATAACCAAAATTCTGTCTTAAAAATAGAGAAAATGAATTTAATGCACGTTGAATGGCTTAATTTCACATTTTTATTATTTAAATTTTATTTATCTTTGATATAAATTTTAAAACACATCAGGTAAATTAAAAAAAATATTTAGTAACTATTGTTTCAATTTTATACCAAACAGCCAATATAGCCGCTTTAACTCTTTTATTGTAAAATATTACTGCCTATTTTCTTCATATTTACAAGTTAACTTCTCTAAATCCTAAATAAATGTCTACCAGTTCATCACCTTAAAGTTTTTACACAAATTTGTGAGGTTGGAGACATGCCATTGACCAATTTTTTTTAAGAAACATGCCGTCGTTCCCATATAAAATCACAAAATAGCAACATATTGTTCTTTTTTGTACTTTAATACACTGCAGAGATAGTCTTCTTTACAAAAACAACAAAACAAGCCTGTCACTTAAACATTAATTTCCTCCACATCCTCATAAACGTTCCACCTTCCTGCTAGAGTTTTTGAGGGAAAAACCGGTTTCTTCAAAAGCTTATTTTTCAATATTCGGTTACACTGAGCATATTTAAATAACACTAAAGAGACAGGTTAAATTTTAACCGGTTCAAAGAAACCAGTATTTTCTCAAGAAACAGCAAACTGCAGTATTAAAACTGAACTTTCTTAATTGTGTGGAGTCAATTTATGTTGAAGGGCATACTTTTTTGGCATTTTTATGCACGTTTCATCAAGAAAAGCGGTCGATGCACATCTTCAAATAAACGAATTTGTGGCAAAACTGTAAGGTGATGGGCTGGTAGGCATACAGTTTGGATTTAGAGATGTTAAGGGAATCGGACACCCCCATTCTGTCATACCTCGATCGGGCTTGCGAATGATAAGTCTACGGGAAAAAAATAATTTTTATTCCGATGAAAAGCAATGAAATTATAGCAATATTTTGATGCGTTTTTTTTATTCATAAAATGCCAATTAAATTTTTGTTTTCAAAGGCTACTTTTTTTAAAATTGAAATTTTATTTTCAGCGAAATATTTAAGTTAGTTAAAAGGGGAAAAACCGAAAAATTTCCTTGCAGAAGAAGTTCGACATTTTTCTACTCGTATAAAAAAAGTTACATTTAATTTTTTTAAGTAAGGGTCTTGGCGAAATTATAAAGGAAAGAATAAAAAAAAAGGGCCAAAACCCCACCTCCACACAGGCCACGCCTTTCAGGCGATTTTCTGGGGTCAGAGGTCAAAACATCCAGATGGGGGTGTTGTCTATCACCTTATTAGAGGTTGTTTTTCAAAAGAAGGAATCCTTTGTAGAAGAGAAGTGGTTTTGCCGAGCGAGACGTGCTTTTGTTTGTTAGTTTGCTGGTATTTTTTTACTTGCTGTTAACAAATACTTATTTTCTACTCTGTGATTAAGAGGTGTCGTTCCACTGAGCTCATAATGTGTAGTTAGTTGTTATGAAACTCTGTCATGATTTGATTTTAAAGTAACCTTAGCTTATTGTACTGTGCCTTTTTATAAGTTGCATTAGAAAGATTATTTTAAAATAGTTAAATCTGTAAAAGATTTCAGGATTTTAGTTTTGATAAAATTCTTTTACTATTCTTTTAAAGCTTTTTTTTAATTATAATAATTGTTTAATATATATTATACAAAATTTTCTCAATGAAGTGTATTTAATAAAAATTGACTTAAATATTTTAATACAAAGTTTGAAAAATATGTAAGAAAACACATTTGAAATTTTAAAAAAAAGAATAACACTTTTTTACTTGCACTGCTATAAGACTACGGACTCTTTCACTATAGATTTACTATTTGTTTACGATAGAAACAAGTGCTAAATATGAAATACAAATACTAGTTTGCATCCTGCGTAAACACTCCGATTTTTTGTTGATTCAGCTTTTTGTGTTTCAATTTAATTTAAATAGCTTTAATATACCAACTTTAACATTCTTATTTGAAATTTTTTTAAAAATGTGGCTGTTTTTGATTAATTAAAAAAAGGTTGCCTATTGAGATGGTTAATAAATGTAAACAATTGCTACAACTATTTGTGTAATCTTTAATGCGTACTTTAATGAGGGAGGATATCAATGGCAAAACTAACCTCTGTGTTTTGGAAAACTAAACACAAATAGTCTAAATTTAGGAGTCAGAAAGGAGTTTCTTGAGTAAATATATACCTGTTTGGTACAAATGAGGAGATTACCGCCAGGCCTTTGAAAGGGGGTGAAGATCTGGTCTAGCAATCACATAACTCGTACAGCCACATGTTTTCAATTTGGAGGTTCTGAACATGGAAAACTAGTACAGTCGAAATAGTTAGAAGTGGAACTAATTGTAAAAAACTATAATTGTTGCAAATGGTAGGTAACATGCTTCTAATGAACAAACTAAAAATCGCAACCCGTACTGCCGTGCAAAATATGTTTTTTGGCCTGCATTCTAAAAAAATGTAAATTTTTTTTTAAAAATCACAATAAACCATAATAAGTCAAGTCGAGTTTGGTATCAAATTAAATGAAATTGAATGCTGACAAAGAATATGATATTGTTTTTAAAATTAAAATATTTACAAAGATGATTGTGGAAGGAATTGATGAGAAAACGGCCGAAAAATTTCACTGCATGCGACGGAACCATCCCTTGTTATTATTGAGATGTCCAAAAAAAAGTTTGCTACTTTGCGAGAGCCATGCTTCAAATTGAAGCATGGCTCTCGCAAAGTAGCAAATCATTGAAGCAGCATTGAATCAATGAATAACAAACATGTATTCTCCAATAATAAGCAATATTGCACAAATCCTCATGAAATGTACTAAAATAATTCTAAAGGAATGACTGAAAGTCAAAGTGGAACCTGGATTTTAAATCATTCGAAATGCAGCGAAATAACTTATGCAATGAGTTTACTGACCAGGGTCTCCCGTTGATCAAACTCATACAAGGATGACGAAAGATTTTGTAGATTTTTTATAGTCCATTTTTTATAGTCTACAGTCCATTTACTGGCTCTTCAAGTATTTTGTGTAATTTATTTTAATGGAATAACAGATAGTTCAGACAAGGCTAACACGTGACAGGATTTTTTAGAAGAGATATTTAAAATGAACTAACAAAAATTTTAGCGATGGTACTTTATTGAAAACTGATTATCCAGTTATATATGGCAGAATATTTTCAAAGTTAATAAGGAGTTTGTACTTAATACAACTTTTGCAGCCATACAAGATGACGCATGTCTGTTTCGTTTGTCATTACTGTAAGATTTGATGTATGACGATGTCTACGAATTAATATTGAAACACGTTTTAGAGAATTTGGTAGTTTTTGCTACAATACCTCATGACAGAGAGAAGAGGTGATAACTATTCTAATCTGCTGAATACTTCTTCGAAATGCAATTCTCTCTCCATATAGCATGTTTGTGTGAGCAGTAGCAAATGAACTGTTAAACTTTTTTTTATCCTTAAATATATAACCGGGTCAAATTTTTGTTTATGAAATTGGCAATTTTTTCAAGGGCCTATGAAAAAGTCTTTAAAGTCCAGGAAAAGCCAGGATACAATTGGGCATCCACTTATTTTTTTTTAATTAATGCTGATATCAGAATGCGATTAGATTACAATATCCTGATGGTGTGCTGACCAGTGGAGAGGGAATCAATTTTCAAATTTACAAATAAAAATTTACTTATAAACAAATCACCGTTATTAAGTGTACACCCGTGCAATGCCGGGTTTAAAAAGCTAGTAACATATAAACGTTACACAAATAAAATTGAAGTGTTACGGCTTTATTTTTGTGGTGTGAAGTTACTCCACAAAGCTGGAGGCAGTCAGGCTACCACCACTTTTACTGAGTAACATCTCACCAAATTTTACATTGTCTTAAGAAATTAATTTTCAAAATTAATTCTTATTTCATAAAGAAGGGTATTGACAACTAAAATCTGAGGCTATTGGAGATCCATTAAAATATTTCCATTAGAGGAGATTTTGGCCAATGTTTGGTTTCAAATATTGCAATTTTTAATATTTCGAATAATATTATCGATTTTAGTTTTAAGAATTTGAAATAAATATTCGTAACCCATGTACATTGAGCTAGAAGAAATGTGAAGTGAGGTGTGTGATTCACTGAACAGGGCAGCACACGAGCCGGTTCAATAACGAAACACAGAGGAATACACTTCACTGCAGCATAAACGAACCGGGCAGAAAACTTAGAAACTTGCCTATTTCGCTATTGGGTTCGTCTTCGCTGGTTCTTAGTGATCCACATGGTTATTTATTAAAAAAGTTGGAATTTAAAGTTTAAAAAGTTCATTTCTTTCGAACTAAAAATGTTAAAATACATTTAGGAGCCCAAGTCAATATGATAGAGGGGTCTCATACAAGCATTGCATACAAGTGTAGGGAAAATAGTCCTTTTCTGCCCTGTTCGCTCAAAAGGGTGCGAGTGGGTTTTCGGCTCGCTGACACCTCACTCTAGTTTCCCTTCTAGCTCAATGCCTGTGTATTAGTCGAGGTAGGAAATAAGGTCAGAGCCTTCTGGAGAAAATAAGAAGAAACCGGTTAATGACGGGCCGTAATTTTTCTTATTTATTTGCAAGCTAAATTTCAACCCCAATGAAAATAAAACAGGTTTCGTCTCCGAGTGCCCTTGACATTGTCAGGGTTGCCAGCCAAATTTAAGTAAAAAATAGTCGCTTTAGTTGCCTGGAATTTCCAAAATAGTTGCAAAAATAGTCGCCTTATTATCAAAATAGTAGCAAAAATAGTTGGATCAAATTTAAATACTATATTCAAAATCGAAACTTAAGACTTATAATTATTATTTTTTAAAAATTCTCTTTGCAAAATTTATTATTTAACTGATTGCTTAACTTTTTCGGCATGAAATTCAACACATATGCAAGGAATTTAATTGGAAAATGTTCAAATGGTTCACTTTGTTAAGTTTTTGATTATGATAGGTGATAGATTTTAAGCAAGGTTGATGTTAAAATTTATATCAACTTAAATGAGTAAACAACAGTGCTAGGTATTTTATAAGAAAATTTAGGAGCAATGTGTGCGACTTAGGAGCAAATGTACATTAATGTCTACTGTATCCCACTGGAAGATTTTATTTTTACGATCGCCTAAGTTTCTAAGTCTTACCTTAAGTAATTTTTTATAGAATCACTAGAGTTTTGCGATTATAGAAGCATCAGTTTCGATAACTAAAATTCAAAAAATTTTAGGAATCGCCATTTACAAAAACCAGAGTTTCTTAATTTTAAAATCGCTGCAGTTGAAGAAAAAAATAACAGTCTTAAAATCTTACAAGTTCAAGCTGATTATTTTCGGCGAGATTGTTGAAAATCACGATGAGAAAAGTTGGTATTAACTATTCTGATAACCTAGTCTCTGCAAATTTGACTACATTTATTTTGTTATCTCAAAATTGAAGTATTAGGTCGCATTTTGCGACTAGGCGACTGTAAATTTTGAACCCTGCTAAACAATAAACACCTAATGTGAATTTGATTTCCTTGACCAACTCAGAATGTTGTTTCCCTTAAAAAAAGAACTGTTTGTTAAAATATTATGTCTTAGTTCATCTTGGAATTACCTTAAGTAATTTAATAATTAAAAAAGCATTTTTGCATTTTTAGTTTGATTTTTTTTACTCTCTCCATCAAACACAAAACATCATCATGTTTCTGATCATAATTTTAAAAAATAATAGGGCTGACATCTATTGGGATTAATAAAAAATATTTTCTAATAGAAAAAAGTTTGAAGAATCGAATGATGTGCTTTTTGATATCATAAATGGCTATAGACGATCAGAAAAAAAATTCTAAAATGATTATGCCAAATTGTCATTGGGACTGAAAGGGTTAAACACAATTGATAATTTTTTTTCACTAATGTAGTTTGATTTACAATGGTTAATACTCAATAAAGTAGTTACAGGTCAAATTAATCAAACGCTAAAAAACATTTGAATTTTAAGTGTTTTTTACAATTTTTTTTAATCAAAAGAACAAGAACTATCATAAAATTTTGAACAATTACTACAATGCGAGTTAAAGAGTAATGAAATAGCTTATTTGAAAGTTAATTTTATGACCTTTTTAAACTCCCTACAAATTTTTTTAAGGCTCTGAAAATCTTATTGTACAATGAAGTATTACAGTTTATTTGGCAAGCTAATTATGCTACATTAATGTTTAATCAAATTATTTTAATTTGCTAAAAGAACATAATTTTAAGTTTTGCATGCATCTTGTCTATATGTACATAAAAGTTAGTGAAGTTTGCTTTTAAATATCTTTTACATAACTTTCAAATTCACATTTAATATTTTTTCGAATAACTAAAAAGTTGTAAACTAATGGTTTACACAAAACTTCTGAGATGTGGCAAGGTTCAACCAACAGATTAAAAATATAGATTCTTATTACCAGAAAAATACTTTATCCGCAAGTAATCGCGCAAGTCTCTGACGATTCTACTATCCCAAACCAGAGGTGATCCTTCTGTCCCGAAACTCTAGCGATCCTACTGCCCCGAAACTCCGGCGATCCTACTGTCCCGAAACTCCCGCGATCCAACTGTCCCGAAACTCCGGCGATCCTATTGCCCCGAAACTACCGCGATCCAACTGTCCCGAAACTCCCGCGATCCAACTGTCCCGAAACTCCCGCGATCCAACCCCCAAAAGGGGGGGGGGGAAAAAAAAATTTCCCCAAAAAAAGGGCCCCCCCAAATGGGGGAAAAACCCCCCCCCCCGGGGAAAAAACCCCCCCCCCCCCAAAAGGGTTTTCCAATTTGGGAAAAAAAAAATTTTCCCCCTTTTTTTAAAAAAAGGGGGGGTTTTTTTTTTTTTAAAAAAAGGGGGGGCCCTTTAAAAAAAAAAAAAAAAAAAAAAATTTTTAAAAAAAAAAAAAGGAAAAACCCTTTTTTTTTTTCCAAAATTTTGGAAAAGGGGGTTTTTTTTTAAAACCCTTTTTTTTCCCTTTTTTTCCCTTAGCCAAGTTTCCTGTACACGGAACGAAGGGAGGGGGGGGAGAGACAGATACTCCCCAACCAAGATTGGAATGCATACACCGTTGTGGCGAATAGGAAGGAGTTAAAACCCTTCTATCCGGCTGTGATAGGCAGTAGTTTTGGCTCAAGCCCGCCCCCAACTTACCACGAAATTCAAGGTTTGGGAGAAAGGTAGACTTAGAAAGATGGTAACTTGGCCTTAAATTGTAAATTTGAAGAAATGGGACACTAATATTTCAACCAAAAAGATTAAAACGCTATACTTGGCTGTTTGTATAAATTGAACAATAGTGTTACCATCTTTGAATTGGCCTATATTGGTTTTTTTAATTTATCATTTGAAAAATAAATCAATTCAGCAAAAAAAATGTGAAATTAGGCCAGCAAACCTGCATTAAATTTATTTTCTCTATCTTTTTGAGACAGATTTCTTTGGTAATTTTACTATTACTGCAAATAAATTTACTTGTTAATTAATTTTCTAATAGAAAAAAGTTTGAAGAATCGAATGATGTGCTTTTTGATATCATAAATGGCTATAGACGATCAGAAAAAAAATTCTAAAATGATTATGCCAAATTGTCATTGGGACTGAAAGGGTTAAACACAATTGATAATTTTTTTTCACTAATGTAGTTTGATTTACAATGGTTAATACTCAATAAAGTAGTTACAGGTCAAATTAATCAAACGCTAAAAAACATTTGAATTTTAAGTGTTTTTTACAATTTTTTTTAATCAAAAGAACAAGAACTATCATAAAATTTTGAACAATTACTACAATGCGAGTTAAAGAGTAATGAAATAGCTTATTTGAAAGTTAATTTTATGACCTTTTTAAACTCCCTACAAATTTTTTTAAGGCTCTGAAAATCTTATTGTACAATGAAGTATTACAGTTTATTTGGCAAGCTAATTATGCTACATTAATGTTTAATCAAATTATTTTAATTTGCTAAAAGAACATAATTTTAAGTTTTGCATGCATCTTGTCTATATGTACATAAAAGTTAGTGAAGTTTGCTTTTAAATATCTTTTACATAACTTTCAAATTCACATTTAATATTTTTTCGAATAACTAAAAAGTTGTAAACTAATGGTTTACACAAAACTTCTGAGATGTGGCAAGGTTCAACCAACAGATTAAAAATATAGATTCTTATTACCAGAAAAATACTTTATCCGCAAGTAATCGCGCAAGTCTCTGACGATTCTACTATCCCAAACCAGAGGTGATCCTTCTGTCCCGAAACTCTAGCGATCCAACTGTCCCGAAACTCCCGCGATCCTACTGTCCCGAAACTCACGCGATCCTACTGCCCCGAAACTCCGGCGATCCTACTGTCCCGAAACTCCCGCGATCCAACTGTCCCGAAACTCCGGCGATCCTATTGCCCCGAAACTACCGCGATCCAACTGTCCCGAAACTCCCGCGATCCAACTGTTCCGAAACTCCCGCGATCAAACTATCTCGAAACTCCCGCGATCAAACTATCTCGAAACTCCCGCGATCCAACTATCCCGAAACTCCCACGATCCAACCCGAAAATCCCGCGATTAAACTATCCCGAAATTCCCGCGATCCAACTATTCCGAAACTCCGGCGATCATCTGTCCCGAAACTCCCGCGATCCTACTGTCCCGAAACTCCGGCGATCCTACTGTCCCGAAACTCCCGCGATCCAACTATCCCGAAACTCCCGCGATCCAACTATCCCGAAACTCCCGCGATCCAACTATCCCGAAACTCCGGTGATCCAACTATCCCGAAATTCCGGTGATCCTACAGTCTTGAAAATTGGTTATGCTATTCTATATTCCGGCGATCTACTCGTATATCGCGAAACTCCGGCGATTTTACGACCGAAGGATTTTGGCTATTCTGCAATTGTAAAATGTGGCCTTACGGCGATTTTAAGGGGGAAATACCGAAATAAAGGATATCACCGATCGCGAGAAAAAAAATTAGAAAAAGTCGCCCATCCTTGAAAATAGTTGATAAAATGCTGAAAATAGTCGCCTTTGGCTTGATTTTGCCTAAAAAAGTCGCAATAGTCGCCAGGGGTCGAAAATAGTAGCAAATAGTCTCCTTTTAGTCGCCACTGGCAACCCTGCATTGTTGACCATGAATGGAGAAGCTTAGTTGAAACTATGTTCCATGAAGCGTGAAGACCACGCTGCCAAGGTCACGGACCGCCGTTGTTTTTACACCTTGAAGACTGGTTGACTGAACTGCCCTGTGCCAGAGCTACACATGCAAAATATGCATCACACCAAGAACTAACAATAAAGCATCACATGGTGGATGCCGTGAATAGAAACCAATCTTATTTAATCTTGAAAATTTAACTGCTTTTGTGTATTTATTTTTAATAGATAGTATTTAAACCTTAAGTTTGATTGAAATTCAGTTTTAGTTTAAAGATTAGGGATGTATTTTTTTCGGAACATCGATGTCACGTGTATAAGTCGACCCCCATTTTTACGGCACTAAATTTGTCCAAAATTTCTCGGCTTATACACGAGTATATATGGTATTTTTTTTTACGAGTTTCTCTCCCAGTAGTCACCAATTGCTTTTGTACCAAATTAAAAGTTGTTCTACGCATTAGCTTCTTCTACAGAAAGACTTTGAGCATTATTAGTTCAATTTTAGACCCAGTATATTTATATTTAAATCATAAATAAAATCGTAATTTTTCAGATACGTTATGCTTATTTTTTTCATATATACCTTGATGCACCTTTTTTTAATATGCTTATACTCTCAGTTTGACTCAGTTTGAAAATTTACGAACCTTTTGCCCAACTGGTAATATCTTATAGAAAAAAGTTATTCACATACGATCAAAAATTTGCGGTATTTTCAATATGTATCACAGCTTTTTGGATTTAAAAAAAGTTTTGAAATCAAAACTTAGTATTTATATTATTTTTATTCTTATATCCTTCCCTGCAAGCGAATTGTTTGTTTCACGCATATTTCATTCATCAGTTGCACATCACATTTCTAGCGTGATAAAATTAGCTTATCAACTAATTTTAGGAAAGACGATGAGAGATCATTCTCAAATCTAAAACTATTTCTTACAAAAAAAAATGACTAAAAAAGAGAAACAATCTACCCAGAATCTGACAACAGAGCGCGACAGCGACAACCCTCCCCTCCAAAAATTAGTCGAGCCACAAAAAAAAGGAACACGAAAAAACTCAAGGGGTCTTGTTATCTGCAGACCAGTCTACTATTCCAAAAAATGCATATAGCTAGAAGGCTTGGGCCACCGATAGCCAGTTTCCTGTACAGCGGACTAAGGGAGTGGGGGGAAGAGACAGATACTCCCCCACCAAGATTGAATCATACACCGTTTGTGGGGAATAGGAGAGGAGTTAAAACCCTTCTATCCGGCTGATAGGCCAGAGTTTTGGGCTCAAGCCCGCCCCCTAACTTACCACGAAATTCAAGGTTTGGGAGAAAGGTAGACTTAGAAAGAGGGTAGACGTTGGCCTTAAATTGTAAATTTGAAAGAAATGGACACTAATATTTCACCAAAAAGATTTAAAACAGCTATACTGGCTGTTTGGTATAAAATTGAACAAATAGTGTTACCAAATCTTTTGAATTTGCCGGATATTGGTTTTTTTTAATTTATCATTTGAAAAATAAATACAATTCAAGCAAAAAAAATGTGAAATTAGGCCATCAAACATGCATTAAATTTATTTTCTCTATATTTTTGAGACAGATTTCTTTGGTAATTTTAACTATTAATGCAAATAAAATTTATTGTTAATTAATTTCCTTATGATTCAAGATATTTTTAATTATTTATGCCTGCCTGATCATTACTATCACAACTTTTTTCAAGTAAACCTTTTCAGTGAAATTTTGTGATTCAAAATGTTTTTTGTCTAAACTTTTAAAATGGACTATAACATTGTACACTTTATTGACAGGATTAACTCTCAGAGAAGTTTTGAGAACTGTGCATATCTCCAACATGCAAATGGAATGAAGAAAATTATATTTGTATTCAGTTAAATATGGATTTCTAGAAGAAAGAAATAGAGGGAAAAGGAATAGGAGGAAAATTGGGAGATATGATACAAGGAGCAACATACTAATGCAAAAAAATAGGCACCATATAATGATTATGTACTGCATATATCGCAAACCAAGGAATAGAACAATATAGCAGCCACATTTTGTTTTGCAGCTCGAGGTAAAAAGTAAATTTAGGTATGAATATACAATATAGAAAATTGACAGTAAAGTCACAACGATTTGACGCTGTCATTTGTCGCTGTGACGCCATCAATTGGATTTTAGGTATAGTAAGATATAATGTAGAAATTATTAATACATTGTTTTGATTTAAGCCAAGTTTTGCACTACTATTTCACTAAAAGTTTATTTTAGCTTAATTTAACTCATGTTCTCAGAATCACTTGAGTATGGCTGTCACATAGTAGAAAAAAGTCAAATGACACTAGTTAACACCAGGGATGGGAAAGCTACTTTTAAAAAGTAACTTTCTGTTATGGTTACTTATGTATGTTAGTTACTTTATTAAAAATGTAACTGTTACAGTTACAATTGCTTAATATGAAAAGTAACTAGTTATAGTTACTTTAGTAATTTCACGTTAAAAGAAAAATTGCAATTCTTGCAATTTACCATACCCAAGATTAAGAAAACTAACTAATAAGATAACCAAGATTAAAAAAACATTAGCATAAACAATGCACTGCAATTACAATAAATTTAATATTTTTTTTAATATCAGTTTTAAAAGTTGCAATTCAAAACTGGCATCCAACAGCCTTCAGAAAGTAACCAAAAAGTAACAAAATTTCTTGTTACTTTGTTACCGTTAAAAGTAACTAAGTTACAGTTACTTTCTGAAATATCTAACGGCATTACCTAAAAAAGTCATTGTTACAAGTAATGCGTTACTTCAATCCCTGGTTAACACTAATGTTGAAAGATCATAAAAATCAACAAAATTACTTTTCAAAACTCCCTCAAGAAAATCTTAAGTAATACAAGAATCTTAAGTGATCCAAATTTGTTTAAAGAGCTCCTTGTAATCAGCCAACAAATCCAAATACATTTTTAACAACAGTTTTCATTTAGTAGGGTAAAATATATAATAGTTTTGCATAGTCCAATAGTAAAATTAACAATTCACAGTATTCTATTTTGCCGTGGTATTTCATTTTAAAGTATTTTTAATGAGAAACAAACCTTAAAAATTCCTCTAGTGATGACATTAGATAATTTGTAGCATCTTTGTTTTTAGAACCTATACTAGATAAGAGTAAGTGAATATCATTAAAGGCCAAAATATGATCATCAAAATGTGGGCGACAAAGATCAAAAACATCTTTCCACCTGTCACCAACATCAACACCTATAAAGGAAAAATAAAATATCAGATATCATAAACACATTTTTCCGTATTAAAATATAAAAAATTTTGTTTCTCAAGTTTTAGATTGTAATTGTTTGATTACATATTTCTTTACCCATTTACAATGTTTAGCAAGAAAATTTGTAATGTGAAATAGGTTTTCTGTTTAAATAAACAAAACAAAATACACATGAAAACAAAAGTACTGAACAATTTACGTACGACACATAATGATGTTGTTAATAGTATTCACAAATGGGACATTAATGGGTTAGTAAAATTATAATTTTTATTTTCAAAAATATAAATTTTTGAAACACATTTTAGAGTTTTGAACTTAAATTCCTAGCATTTAAATTACTTTTGTAGAATACCTGCTAATTCTAGGCGATACAGTAATGAAGTTGAATCTACTATATCAAGCATAGCACCAGATTTTATTCTTTCTGCCACTTGAGAATCAAATATATCAAGAGCAGATTCGCTCTCACCCTAAAAATATTTCAAATATTGGTATACAAACTTTTTTCAGTATATGGTATAAATTTTTTTTATTAATATAATCAGTATTAATCAATACTTTTACTTTCTAAACCTTACCCCCCCCCCCCCCCTCTCTCTCTCTTTAGTGGAGACTATCCTTTAATGTAGTCTCATGATACATACAGCAGAATTTTTTTTAAAGCTGAAATGTGTCTGTAGTATCAATAGCAGTCCTTTCTCAAGATAACATCCTTTTAATATTAATAGTTCACAACAACGTGATTGGCACAGTTTAGTTTTGGCGCAGGGTATATCTGTCAACCAGTTTTCTTCAAGTGTACAAAGAAAACAATGCTGGTCCTCGACCCTCATGTTTGTCGGTGTACATAACATCTCTGATTAATGCTTTTCAAGGTTATCAAAATAATGATGAGTATCTCAAGGTCATTGACCCAAAACTGACTCATTTTCATCAAGGTTGAAATTTTGTTTGCAAAAGAAAATTCATTATTTGGCATGAACTGATTCTCTTATTTTTATCAGAAGGCTTTGGGTTATCATTAAAGCAAAAAAAAATGTTCAAAAATTAAACAATTCTTTTAGAATTTTCAAAGCTCTTGAGCTGTCTATTAATATAAATATTTTTATTAAAAATCAGCAAAACTTTAATTTGTAATTTCCTACAATAATCCCGTTTATCCGAATCCCAGTTATCCAAAATTCGGCTTAACCGAAAGGCTCCAGAATTTCTTTGCTAAAATATGAAATGTATACACATAAATGCATAAAGAAATACACAAAAAATACATACGTACTTACAAAGTTAGATTTATTTCTCAAAATATGCAGTAATTTTTTATTTTTTGCTGCTCAATTTGGTTCCTTTTAAAGCAGCCCTGTCCCGCCATCTTTTAAACAAGAGAACGTCTGAAGTAGTGACGTCATCTTGCGCCTCTATGTATCTAAGGGCCTGATCTAAGATTTTTGTAGCTTCGGTATGCGAAATGCTGCACTTGCTAGACTCGGAATAAGGAAGAGATTCATAGGTTCCTTTCGGCCAATAACGAGGCGAACACTCTACGACTTCAAATTTTCTCTTCTCCAGCCTCTTTCTAGGTGTGAAGTGGATGATTCACGATTATCCGAAAATTCCTATGGAATCTCGATTAACCGAAAGTGCTTCGGTCCAGCACCTTTCGGATAAGCGGGACTCTACTGTAGCTGGCATGCATGACAAATTTCAGATTTTTTTTAACAGTTTAATGCTAACCCATGCAGGATTTAATAAAATTTTTCATTTTAAAAATTTGCTTAAGGTTTAATTAACCTATACTAGTGTAGAAAACACTAATTTTACACAAAAAGGGACATTTGGGAACATTTAAATCTGTAAGCCACACAATTTGTAAGAAACTAATTGAAATTCCTTAAAATTTTCTCCAAGTCCTAAATTAATCTCTTACAAATTTTGAAGAGCCATATTTAAATTTTTTTAATTTAAGCATAAGGTGTTTTTTTAAAACTTAGCCAATTAGCCATTAAAAAGTTTCATTCAATGTTTTTGCTTTTTAATTTGGTTTATTTTAAATTGAGATGACAAATAAAGATATTTTGTTAGATTTGAAATTATGTAGTGACATTACCTTTTCAATATGATATAAAGCCCAGTGCCAAAAATTATGACATGCCAATAATCCACAAGTCTAAAAGAAAATGGTGTTAAAAATTGTATTGAATAAAACATATTAACAGACTGATTTATATAAAAGAATTTTTTTTAAATAAACAGGGATGGAAATTGTTAGTTTCAGTTCGGAATACTTTATTGAAGCCAAAAAGAAAAAATAGCTGCAAAATTTAACTTGTAATAGTATTTACATAATATTATTTAATATAATTTGTATAATATGGTTTTATAGCAGGTCTTTAGTTTGCAGATGCAAAAATATTTTTAAGTAATTGATTATTTCGTTAGCACAAAAATTTACTAACCAGAGCTCAGAATTAAGGAGCTTATTTTTTTAAATGTGTGTTTATGATGTACAATCTGTAAAATCCTAAAAACATACATGGTAACTGATAAATTATTTAGATATTTTATCCTTTACTATATAAACACTCTTTAAACCAAATTATAAGCTATCTTTGAAAGAAAAGTTTCACTAAGTTAAACAATTTTGTTTTAGAATGATACCTTCCAATCTTCTGTAGTATTTCTGAGAAATGATACACCTTCTTCCACACGACCTTCCATTTCATATACATGAGCAAGTGCATGTGTTGACCATGCATCTTTGGCATTAATTTCTAATCCCTAAAAAAGTGTACACTTTTAGGTGTGCCATCTTCTAAAACTTTGAAATTTAATTTAAACATTAGTCTATAATAATAAAAAGTGAAGTTTTGTGTGTTTGTTCCTTATCGACTCATTTACTAGACATTTTTGTTTGACTCGTAACCTGGCACAAATGCGTAGTTCATACTTAACCCTCCGAGGGATAAACAAATTGGCTAAAGTGTAAACTTGTTTTCACTACATGAGATTTAAATTAAAATTTTTAACGGAAAATTTAATTTTTTACATTTTTTAAAAGTGATATTTCTGTAGCAGATGGTTATAAATGGCTCTTCCATGCTTTAAATTTTAAAACTTAATAAAATTATTTAATTTATAATTTTTTTACAAATTCTGTGTGTTGTTGGAAAACATGACAGCCAGGGGACGGGTTTATACGTGGGTATTCCTCAGAGGGTTAAGTTATGATAACTGTACTTTCAGGGTCCAAAGCGTTCTATTTTTTGAGAAAATTCGAATTTTATGAAAAAACACCACTTTCGCTCAAATCCGATAATTTTTTTCCTTTCGTGTTGCCATTTAACTAAAGAAATTAAAATAAACACAAAAAATAATTTAAATTGAAAATGCTTTTATTGTTGCCATTACCTTCAGAAACTAAATTTATTATTTGAAAAATAATATACATATTTCAAATGAAGTAATTCCGCCCAGTCTCCATTCCAGGGTTTTATTGAGGGTTTATGTGAAGATTTCTTTACTGATGGTTCTGTTGATAGCATATCGCACTGTACGCGGAAAAGAGACCTATCGCAAAAATACTAGTTTTTCAGAAAAATCGTCTTGAAGTCTATTTTTCTATTGCATTGCATTATAGAAAAAATAACGATTTGCTTACTGCATTCAAACTATTCTACCAATTGAATTAATTTTTACTTTAATCGCTAGACATTTAAATTTTGAATAATATAGCATTTACAACCCGAAAAGTCACATTTGTTTGTTAGGTCACTTTTTCACGTACAGTGCGATATATGCATACTCAAGCAATAAATGTATACATGCAAATTTAAGCTTTACTGTGAATTATAACTATGATGGAAGTCTTATGCATCGCACTAGAACTGCATATTAGGGTTTTACATACTTGCCAACATTGAAATTTTGAAAACCTTACAATTTCAATTATGGGGTTCGAAAGGACAGGGTGAAAGTCAAAAATTAAGAATAGATAGGATTAAAAAAAAACGATGATATACAGGATTTAAAAAAAACATACAACACAACATAAAACCTCAAATAACTGCATGCGGCTACCGATCCACAGAGAAAACAATTTAAATTCCTGAATTTTTCCCTGTATGGCGCAATTTTTACGGCATAATTTTTTCAAGTTTTACACTGCTCATACAATTATAAAGAAAAAAATCAAGCACTCCTCAAATAATTGTCCAGAAAAATTCAAGGAATAGAAATTACTAAAATCATAAAATCTGAATAGATAAAGCGTTTTTTTTTGTTAAAACTAAAACCTGTATAAAATACAAAAATCTGCATTAGTACAAAGTAAAAAAACAGTCTAAAAAAAGCTTCAACACACAGAATTTTATTTTTTAACATTCAAGCTTTTCTTGCCATCACATGAACACAGACCCTTGATCAGAAGCAATAGAAGAAATTTTCTGGTTGATCCAACTTGACCTGAACCGGAGCTACAAAAGTAAAACAAGACTCTTCCGATAACCAGAGAACTGTCAATCATTATGTGCCACGCAACGTCATCGGTAAAATTCAAGAAAATTACTAGGCAGTAAAATAAGTTAATCATTGTTGCATCAAGCATTGTTGGATTGCACTGGCAGTTGGGTTAGTCGATATTTGAAGAAATCTTAGTGTAATCGAATCTTAATTAATCTTCAAATATTAATTACACTTTTCATCTTTAATTATTAAAATAAAAAATTCCAACTTGATTTTTATTGAAATTTAAATTTAGTTTTCATTGATATAGACCGAGAAAGGTTAAAAAAACACGTATGCAAAAGTCGCCCCCATTTTTAAAGCACTATATTTTCTAAAATTACTTGACCTATACAAGAGTATATGAATGCGGCATTCATTAATGACTATGTTTAGAAATAAAATTCAAATATAGTTCCGGACAGATTTCGGTCAATCAAACCTTTCAATATTTTGTTACTTTAAAGCTTGATAGGTGATAAAGGCGGTACGGCTAAATCGTATTTTTTGGTTGTTTTCACGTGAAATAAAATTTTGTATTTGATTTTTTTTTTCATCGGCCGATCATAAATATATTTTTTTACAATCAGTAAAATCGACATCGGCCAAAAAGCACCATTGAACAATCCCTAATATATTTAATTAATTTTTTTTTTAATTAGATATCTCTTTAAAAAAATCATACAATATTTTTACATGTCCGTGCAATTTACAATAAACTGAAAATCTGTACATTGTACGGCTAAACCGTACATGTTGGCAAGTATGGTTTTATGTCTTAATTTTTTCGCCAAATAGGCAGCCGAATTCGCCAAATCATTATGTAAAATGGGCCAAATGAGCACAATTTTTTTTTAAAAAATAGGTTACAAGCTTGTTGTTTGAAGGTCATTGTGGAAAACATTCATTGGCGCTTTACTGAATTACTTTTACTATATTACACTTTGTATAGTGATAATTCTAATTAATGGATAAAAAAATATTACTTAATAAAAAAATTAGCATAATTTAAATTGTTTAAATGCATTGTAAATTCACATTAATATTAAAAAATACAAGAATTTACCCTTTTGGCATTGTTTTCTGCTTTTTTATATGATTCTATTTCTACAAGCCCAAATGCGTACATTCCAAATAGATGACTGAAATGTAATAAAATAAAAATATATTTAAAACACACAAGTTCAGTTTGGGGGTTTGCGTATGGAGCACCTTTTATCTCAAATCATATACAGTAGAACCTCGATTATCTGTCCTTTTATCCGGAACTCTGTTAACCTACTGTCTCTAAGTCAACATCAAGAAATTGTTAGCATATAAAGCTGTTTGTTTGACTTCATGATGCTACCACAAAGTTAAGTTTGATAGTGTCTTGGTCTAACATTAAAGCTTTCTCCCGGTCTTTTGGCAAAGTACCAAGGATGATTCGGGGGTATTTTTAATGAACAAACTCATGAAAATACCCCCGAATCATCCTTGGTACTTTGCCAAAAGACCGGGAGAAAGCTTTAATCTTTAATGTTAGACCAAGACACTATCAAACCACCTTCTCCCGCTTTCTTAGTGGGCACACGAGGGGTATCATTTTTCAGCATTGGCAAAAGAAATTTCCGGAATGTCCTCGGTGTTCCGTTGAATTAGCCTCGCCAGAACACATTTTGGCTTGCTTGAATTTTAAAAAAGACGAAGTCCTTCAGGACCCAATGCAGTTTTTAGACTTTTTGTACATTTTTGGTTTCATGGGGGTTGTCTAGCTAAGCTAGACAACCTGAGATTAGTAAGAAGAAGAAGAAGTTTTTATTGTTTGTTTTTGCTCACTCTTGCTAATTCAAAGATGTTTTTTTTAAGATAGTTTTTTTTTCTTGTTAAAATGAATTGATAACTTAATTGAATTTTGTCTTTTGGTGGAGAAATTTAAAATGAATTGAACAAAAGCACACTATTGTTTTTCTTTGTATTGTAATTGATATTCACTTGAAACTATTCTAAATTTTCTGCTATTGTGATATTTTCATATTTCTGACTTATACAATTGTTGTTTATGCTATATTGAAGAGCTTTTAATAAACTAATTTGTTTTTATTGTAATTTGTGTTTGTTTACTTGCCAACAACTGCGTCACTCTGCGTCGAACCCTCCATTGGGGTTGTCAGAAATTTCTCCGACAAGGTCATTTTTTTTTACAAAAGACTAGACTAGTCTCAGAAATCTATGGCAATTCTAAAGTGAGGAATCTTCTGCAATACTGGAATCAAAATTCTCCAGTGATTCTGAAATCAAGAAGTTTTAGTGTTTATGAAATTGGGAAATAGTGCTGATTTTAAAATAGCAAAACTTCAGCAACTCAACTAAAAGCGAATTTCTGGCAATCCATTTTCAGAAAACTCCCAGAATCTTATAAAGTTGTCGAAACTCCAAAAGGTACTATAACACAAAATAGGCACTTTCTTTAGAACTTCGATCAGGTATTTTAAAAAATAATAGAAATTAAAAAGTGATGATATTGAATTTTCTTTTTAAAAGAAAGTCTCGGTTTCAGAGATAACACTAAAATTCAATGTCTACAACTGCAAAACCAGCAAAGATTTCGGATGCTGGCGAATTTGAGGTCTATGGACTTTCGGCGCTCTCCTATACAACAAGCTTTACTATTTAATAAAATTCTCAATCAGCCAGAATTTTGATTATCTAACCTACCTCTGGTCCCAATTAGATCTGATAATCGAGGTTTACTGTATTTACCATGATCAACATGCACTGTGGTACAATAAATAAAAAAAATTTAACGAAACATTTTAATGTCTAGCACTTGTTTGTACTTGATGTAAATCCTTTCCCCATGACACAAGTTCTTCACTTAACAAAAAATAAGTATAACTCGCTATAAAATAACCACATTTAGTACACAGAATGCAAGCTGAAGCAGAAGGGGTAAGTAACAAATAAGTGTCATTGACAATATAAACATTTTCTCTAACAATTTAATATAAAAATACATTGGTATAGATGTTGTAATATGTGCAATAACATACCCGTATAGTGGAATATCTGGTGTCCAATGAGGAATTACTTTTTCAACTGAATCTTTCATTTCCTTTTGATAACCAAGATAAAAATATGTATCATGGGCCATTTTTAAAGCTAAAATGTCAGTTGGGTGACTTTGTAAAATATTTTCCCATATTGTTGTAGCTTCAACATAATTCCTGAAATGCAAAATTTTACAATTGTCAAATCACAGTTCAAACCACTGTCACCTAGAACCGCTTTGTTTAATAATTTAAATAATTGTGTTGTCTTACAATGCCACCTTTTTCCCCTTGCATTAAAAAGGTTGAGTGTGGAAAAACCATTAGTCTCCAAGCAAAAGCGTCTTCAAGGAATAACTTTCTGTGTGATAGCAAAGCCAACAGTCATTTTTTTTCCCTCAAAAGACTATCTTTGTGACAAGAAAAGCAATGCCCATGGGCACAGGGTTTCAAATTCAATCCCAAGAGCACCATAATCTCAAAGTGTCATAATGAAAGGCTATCATTAGAGAATTGTAAAGGGTAATTGTACTAGTCACTATAGATGTTTGACCCATTGAATAGGGATTTCGGGAGCTCTTTTGGGGGGAGGGGCAGTAGAATAGAAGTACGGTAGTGATCCTTTCTTCCCCTCCTACTCCAATGTGACAAAAGTGCTGAACAAACCACTTTGAAACTTGTTTGGTGTCTTGATAAAACAGACGAAACAGAAAAGTGTGAAGTTGCCAGAAGAAAAAGTCATTCATTCTAATGAAATTATGAGGTTTATAGTCATTTTATTTAAAATGGAAATTTAAAATATAAACGAAGCTTAAAACGTAATTACCAAAATTGTACAGTAACATCAAAATTGTATTGGTAGTAATATCGTGAGCACATTACAGAAATGAAGCATGTTTATAATTTGTTGAAATTGAGAGCATACAAGTTAAGTAATTTTTTATACATATTTGCAGGGATTGGAAAGTTACTTTTAAAAAGTAACTGTTACAGTTACTTAATATGAAAAGTAACGCGTTACAGTTACTTAATACGAAAAGTAACGTTCACAGTTACTTTTTGAAAGTTCAAGTTATAAGAAAAATTGAAAAGCCATTTTTCAAAGAAAACCTCAATTAACGAAACATATAAGCACAAACAAAATGCTGAAATTATAATTAATACATATATTTTTTTTATAATTTCAATCCTGGTTCAATCCAAGAAATTGGTGTGAACGTGCCGTCTCTTTCTCCCTATATACCCCCCCCCCCTGCTTCTTCAAGGGGAAATCGTACTTTGTTGTTGGTCATTGTTGTAGAACCCATTCAGGTTCAGGCAATACAAAGGGGTTTGCACTGGTCGAAACTTGCCGAACGACAACCAGCTTGACAATCAGCATGATTTATTTCAAAACCCTTCTTTTCGGTAGAAGCCTGTAATTACGGGTCTTTATAATGTGATACTTGGAAAGGTAAACAGACAAGGGGAAACATTCGTACTTTAACAATTCTGGCTGAAAGCTGCTGCCACACCTTTAGCAGCCAAAGTGGACAATTCTATTTTGCTTTTTCCCTCCCAAGAAAAGCTCATATTTCGGGAATGCCAAATGTTCTCTTCTTAGGAGTGGAATTTCAAAATAAGCATCAAACAGCCTTGGGAAAGTAACGGAAAAGTAACGCAATTTTTCGTTACTTCGTTACCACTAAAAGTAACTAAGTTACAGTTACTTTCTGAAAAATGTAACGGCGTTACCCGACGTTACCTAAAAAAAGTAACAGTTACAAGTAACAGCGTTACAAGTAACAGTTACAAGTAACAGCGTTACAAGTAACAGTTACAAGTAACAGCGTTACAAGTAACGGCGTTACAAGTAACGGCGTTACAAGTAACAGCGTTACAAGTAACGGCGTTACAAGTAACGCGTTACTCCGATCCCTGCATATTTGTATAGTAAAGAAAATAACTATTTATGTTAAACTGTAAACTGCAAAAGTTTGAATAATAAATTTATATAGAGAATACTTAATTATATCGTCAGTAATACTAAATCTGAAGAAAGAAAATAATTTCAATAAATGTTGAAAGGGATATTTGAAGTTTATCCCATTCAGCCTGGTGTTTTGGCATCTTGAAAACAGTACACTTATGGAGCACTAATCCGCGAATTCGTTACACAATGGAGGAATCACAATGACGATAAATTTCACGATAAAGGGTCGAAGACACAGTTACAGCAATGGCATGATATTGTTATCTAAGAATAAGCACCACACCCGGGTGGGGGGAGGGTTGTAAATGGAGTCACCAAAGAAGCCTTTTTTTTCTGCAACTGAAACTTTATTTGGACATTTGATATTTGGGAATCTTTAAAACACATAATAAATTGAGGTCCAACCCAAAACTTGGATAGTCCAAATAGCAGCTGCATTGTCTGAGGAATGTGGGAAAGTACTTTAAAATCGCAAACGATTTTTTCTACTTTTTCTGTGTGAAGTGGAAAATACTTTGAACACATGTCTTTTGATCTGAATTGAAACTAATAAAGTAACTAATTACTAAAGAATCAAACGGCAATTGAATCTATATTAAAGAATGGATTGTTTTTTTTCTTCTAAAACTTTTTAGTACAGTTTGGAGAGCCACGATAAATATTCATTCTGTAAGATTTTGTTAATTTTAAGTACCGTATATACTCGTGTATAACCCGACTCCGCGTATAACCCGACTCCGTGTATAACCCGACTCTGTGTATAACCCGACCCCCCATTTTTAAACCAAATATCCTTCCCAAATCGGTAACCCGTGTATAAGTCGAGGTAGGAAATAAAACCAGCCTTCTGAAGAAAATAAGAAGAAACCGGCTCATAACGGGATCGTAATTTTTATTTATTTTGCAAGCTAAATTTCAACCCCAATGAAAATAAAACGGGTTTCATCTCCGAGTGTCCTTGACATTGCCGACCCTGAATGGAGAATCTTAGTGGAAACTAAGTTCAGTGAAGCGTGAAGACTATGCTGCCAAAGTCACGATGTTGTTTTCTTTACATCTTAAAGACTGATTGACTGAACTACCCTGTGCCAGGGATGCAGAATATGTCCGATTCGGCGATCCTAGATCGGGGGAAATTTTAGCCATCTGGGGAAATTTTGCGGAAAATATTCAATTATTTTCGATTTTAACAATGTATTACAAAATTCCCTGACCAGCCGTTCGTTTTCTGTTTTAAAACCTACCGTTAATTTTTTTTTGTTCTAATAAACCAAAATAGCATAACGCTTTTGTCTCCTCAATTCAGCATGTCATCGGGCGTTGATCGCATCCATACGACATTCCCCCCTTTGTGTCAAATAGCGTAGCCATCGCCAGCTATTGTACAGATGGTCGAAACCAGGGTTCGATTTAAGTGGTAGCGCATCGCAATTTGCGATGCAAATTCACCGAAACAGCGATAGAAATAATCAACCGATTCGCTACAACTGCAATGCACTTTTCTTTTAAAAAAAAAAACGATTTTTACTCTTTCTTCGCACCGTACCATTTTTACGGTGCCCGTAATTAGGTGAAACTAAACTTAAATTTCATTAAACTACAGGTTAAAATAATAGATTTTAATAATGAAGATAAAAATTTCAATCAAAATGGGAAGATGAATTAAAATTAGGTTACACTAAAGATGTCTTCAAATCTCGGCCAGCCAGTGCAATCTCCCATTAGAAGAAGAGTCCAATAATGCTTTCCTGATTTGCTTATTTTGCTGCCTAGTAATTTTTTACAAAATCTACCGATGACGTCACATTACATCAGAATGATTGACATTTCTCTGGCTCTGCGTGATCGGAAGAGTATCTCCTCTCGTTACTTTTGTAGCTCCGGTTCAGGCCAAGTCGGACGACCAGGATATTTTTTCTGATCAAGTGTCCTACTCGCGGCGTCCTTAAGTAGTGATCACAAGAACAGCATGAATGTTAAAATACTTTTTGTATTACATTTGAACCTTTTTTTCTACTTCGGCATATACTGGGGTTTCTGATTTTAGATAATTTTTAGTTTTTTTCTTTTTTAAATGGAGTGTCGGTGTATATACACGCTTTATATATTTAGGCTTTATGTTGCTAGTAAATTTCTAGTCCTTGAACTTTTCTGGAAAAGTGCTTGAATTTTTTTTCTTAACAAATAAGACCAAAAGTTGAGGATTTCAATCCCAAAAAGGAAGTCAAGATTATTTATTTTTTTGCAAAACCTGGTGCCTAAATTTCCAGCCTTATGAAACTGCCAAAACTTGAAAGTAATCTACCAAATGAATGAACAGCAAAACATGTTCATAGATAAATCTAATGAATATGACCCCTTCCTCATACACCATAAATAAAAGAAAATGTACTTATTTTAAAGTATTTAAAAAGATATATTTAGTAGTATAGTATTATAATTATTTAAAATTTATTTTGTGGTGATAAGTTAAAATTTAAATTTTATTGGTCACGGCTTAGTTCAGCTTTTTTGGTTTTTCAAACCAAGCATTTGGTTTGGATTTCAGCTTTTTTGTTCAACAAGCACTAACATCCCTGTATATCGTAAAATTTTATATACCTAGGGAAATACAGAATTTATTAAGTCTATAACATATAGTAAAATTTTGGGGGAAATTTTCAAACGGATTGGGGGAAATATTGGGAGTAAAAACATTTTCTGCACCCCTGCCCTGTGCCAGAGCTACACGTGCAAAATACGCATCACGTCGAGAACTAACAATTAAACATCATTATGGTGGATACCGTGAATAGATACCAATCTTATTTCATCTTCAAGATTTAACCGCTTTTGGGTCCTTATTTTTAATTGATAGCATCTAAACCTTAAATTTGATTGAAATTTAGTTTTATTTTAAGCAGGGATTGGAGTAACGCGTTACTTGTAACAGTTACTTTTTTTAGGTAACGTCGGGTAACGCTGTTACATTTTTCAGAAAGTAACTGTAACTTAGTTACTTTTAGCGGTAACGAAGTAACGAAAAATTGCGTTACTTTTCCGTTACTTTCCGAAGGCTGTCTGATGCTTATTTATAAATTCCACTCCTAAGAGAGAAGGGAACATTTCGCATTCCCGAAATCTGAGCTTTTCTTGGGAGGGGAAAAAGCAAACTAGCATTGTCCACTTTGGCTGCTAACGGCAGCCAGAGTTGTGAAATTGATTCGTTAATAATGATTTTCTTTGAAAAATGGTAAGATGAAAAAATTTCAATTTTTCTCATAACTTGAAATTTCAAAAAGTAACTGTGAATCGTTACTTTTCGTACGAAGTAACTGTAACGTGTTACTTTTCATATTAAGTAACTGTAACGGTAACAGAGTTACTTTTTTTATTAAGTAACTGTAACTGTAACAGAGTTACTTTTTTAAAGTAACTTTCCAATCCCTGATTTTAAGGACATGGGATTTTTTTTTTTTGGAAATTTGATGTCTCGTGTATAAGTCGACCCCGATTTTTACGGCACTGAAATTGTCCAAAATTTATCGGCTTATACACGAGTATATACGGTAAAAAAAAAACATTTCACTGGAATGTTACGCTATTTTATAGCAATATTATGCTGATTTTTTATGGGGGAAATTATGTGATATTTGAAGAGACCCCTCTCCCCCCCCCCACATGTGATATTTGGTGATATTCGGCACGACCCCCCCCCCTAAACAAGTTGCGTAATTTATGGATGCCCCCCTCCCCTCAAACACTATTATTTTCAACCACTATTAAACTTCTAAACCAACTTCTTTTATGTCAGAAATTGGCAGGATGAATTGCCCCTGCACCAAAATTTCTCCAACCTTTCACCCAACTACAAACTGTTGTTACCATGGATCTTGACAATTTTCTCCTATCAACTTACCTATGAAATTGATATTTATACCACAATTCATTCCCTCACTCCTGCGTCAGACTAAGCCAAGAAAAACCAAAAATGGCTGCAGTGTGTCCTGCAAATACTACTACCAGGTTTGATCTTCCTTGATCGAATTCCGAAACTATGGGTGTGGGGAAACCTCTCTTTTTGCTGCCTATGACATCAGCGATTGTGGCTACTTCACGAAATTCTATTTGGCCAGCCTGTCCCTCTCTGCTGCTTACCATCTGAATCAGATGATGTCTACTGTCCCTCTATGCCAGTGTTTCTGTGCATTTTTACTTGGTGAAGTTAAAATAATCTTCAATGTGCTCGAACCCTTATTTATCTGCTATGTGTTAAACAATTTTCTACTAAGTGCTATTATCGCTTCCTTAAATAATATTGTCTTCTCAATATTTCATCCATAAAATTAATAACAAAAATCACTTTGACATATTTACTATGTTCAATTTTCAAGTGCAAGATTAAGAACAAACAAGTTGGACACACTTCAAATATCCTTTTAAACAGTGATTAAATTAATTTTTTGAATTATTGGTGAAAGTGAAATAGAATATTTGATTAATTTTTTTTTGTAAAACTTTGCAATTGAAACGTTTAACTTAGAATTAATTTTTTTTTTATTTTTCATTGTATAAAATGTGTGGACATTTTTCCTTTAATTTTTTTTATTATATATTATTTTTTATTATTTTTATATTTTTTACACCCGATTCATTTCTTTCCAAATTGCACTTATACTTTATTTCTTATTATAAACTATTCCCAAGAATAAACAATTTACCAATTTTAAACAGTGCATAAAGTGATATATTACAAACATATACTATTCCAGTTTGAACATAAAAAAGTTAAAGAAAATTTTAACGCATTGAATTGCTTCATACCCTGATGACCATGTTATAAGAGCCTTGACATGATTTTTTTCTCTAGACGTTAAAACATTAACTTGATTTTCTGTCATGCTCTCCAAACTTTTAATATCTGCTTGAAAACTTTTGTCCAGCAGCACGCTTCGCCCAGTGCCAAGTAAATCCAAGCCAATAGAGAGAGCTTTCCCCATTACTGAAAAAATTATTTAGGGTTCACATAAAATAATAACAATACACAAAAACAAATCTTTTCTTCAAAACACAAAACTAATTTAGCAAGTTTAAAACACACTGCAGTATTTTTTAAAGTTTTCATTCGAATTTTTAATTTGCCTCTGTAGACTTGGATAAATTATTCTTAAATCAAAAATTTTCCCCAATGTCTCATTTGTCAATTTATGTTTAAAAAAATTTAAGCCCATGATTTTTCCTAATCAAGCAGTTAACAAGTCATATTGATATGTTTCATTTCATGTAAAGCAGTTTTCTGTTAACAAGGTTTGACGACTGTACAACAACATTGATAAACTGTTTAAATTAGATGACCAAAAGTAATGAAAAAGACCAATTCCTCTTAAGAGCTTTTTATAAACATAAAGTATACATTTTGCCCAATGGTAAACCAAAATATTTCCAGTCATTAGAAAATTCAATAATTTTTAATCAATCTTACAAAGCGACCCCCCCGCGAAAAATGGGGTCTCTAGTCTCTTTAATTGCTCCTACTACAAAAATTATCAAGATTGCAACCCTTTTCTTCCCCCCCCCCTTTTCTAAAATGGGATTTATATTGATTTCAAGATATTTTTGAGATAATCAAAAAATTCCAAAAAAATTAGAGTAGACTTCAACAGAAAGGAAATATCCCATAAAAGCTTTTTAAAGCAACTATCAAAATTAATAACACATTTTTAACTACTGTATTTGGCAAACTTGGCTGATTCGTTAAACTCGGCCGATATAGTAATCGAAAACTTCAACCATCTTGTGACCGCAAAACTGACAATCCTGTCAGTGATAAAAGCCAGCAGCCCCACATTCAGCTAACTCGGGTGATCCCCTAATGGGTAAATTCCAGCCAACCTGTTATCGTTAAACCCCGAGCAATCTCGCTGTTGGGAAAACATTAAAATCCTATAAAGGTGCAATTTCGGCAATTGTACAGTCTAAAAAAGGAATCTTTCAATCAATTGAACAGGAGGAGAATGTTGAAAAAGCGGACATTTTTATTAAATTTTCAAAAAAAGAGAAAAACTGCTGATCCAGGAAAAAAATCACATACCCAATTAAAACATGCTTTACTGATGTTACGAATAAATAGTTTTGTACAAAGTTAAACATCAACATAATTTTTTAATAATAGTATTAATATTTTACTTTCAATTAATATTTTTCCCCTTAGTACCGACCATTGCTTCTGGAATATTTGTTACATTTTGCAATTTTCTCGATTTCAATGTATGTGTCAACGCGTGTTTCAATGCTGAATCAATAAAAAGCCATAAAACTTACCAAAGTTTGGATCAGCTGAAATCATTTCTTGGATAGTTTTTGATAATCCACCTAATGAGGGTTCTTCATACCAACCAACATACTAATTAAAAAATAATTATGGTTAAGGATTTTATATTATGTACCTAAAAAGAAATCATAAGTCTATACACTGGAGTATTATATAACAAGGATAATTTGAAACTTTGGGTAAAACTTCTTTATATATATATACCTAACTTTCTAGTATTTTACATAAACCAGGTGTACAAACATAGGTTTGTTTACGACGAACTTTCTCATTTAACAATTACTACCCTTATTTAACAAGTTATAACATATACTATATGGAAAAAAGGAGGCATTTAGAAAAATAAGCCTTTTTTTAATTGCTATATACACAACAAAATTGTGAAAAAGTATAAGAAATTACCTGTGACAATGCTGCATCATAGAGTTTACAGGCTTGATCATTAGCAGATGACAGATGAAGGCCCTCTTTCCTCCATTCCTTACATAAATACAAAAAATTCTATTTCAAAATGGCGTCACTAAAATGCTTGAAATGAATGGTTTTGATTTAATTTACCTCGCACTAAAGACACATGGAGAAAATTGGGAAAGGGTTTCCTAATTGATCCATGGCCAATTGATGAGGCCAACAGCAAAACTGGCAACCAACACTACTTTATATCAACAGAGTTTTGAACGACAGTATGCACAAGTCACATAAACACAGCATAATTTTATTTGAGATTGTTCCCCCTTGTTTAATTTGTTTAATAGGACATCTAATACAAAAGACAGAACCCATGAAAGAATCCTCACAGGCATGATGCCTTAAAATTGTTAGAAGATGGAGCAAAATTATGAACTATAAGAAAATGTTACTTGGAATTAGGATTATTATTCGGCAGTGTCTCAAATAGTGGGCTCCATATAGCAGACATTTCTTCAAGTCCCATAGCTTAAATAAAAGGCATCCTAGTTATTCAAGGTAAATAATGGATAATCACAATCACAGACAGTTATTTTGAGCAAATTTTTTTAAAAAGATACCCTGGCAAATGATTAAAAAGATATATTTACACTTGTTGTTGACTGCTATTGAAAGGGTTTTATGTGTGACTGATGTGTGACAATGGCCTTTCAGTGATTGTATTTTAATGGCTTTCAACCTTACAGTAGAACCTAACCTATTCACTTTGCTGACAAGGGCAGGTAAAATGCAGTATCTTGACTAATGACTTGAACCATTGTTGTAAGCACTAAAAACTATAAATGATAGGAAAGTTTAGTAAAAGACTGATTTTCAATACAAAAATGGTCTAATTTACTGTTGCGATTATTGCAGTTTACCTGCCCACTGTAGATCGCTGCATTATCCAGAATTAGAAAGCACATATTTAGGTCCTATAACTGTGTCGTAACTGGTTTCAGGAATATTTCAGATAACTATAAATTTTAACTGCTCCGATAAGGCAAAAATCTTGAGAAAAAATTACATAGATTTATGGGCCAACTGGGATGAAAATTTCTGATAGCCAGAAACTCTGAGATATTTTTTTGACATGCATACCAATGGAACTGAAAATAATAGTTTTGCTTAATTTATATTTCAATCAAGTATTAATTCAAAGTTAACTGGTGAACCAATTTTAATTTCCCTCCCTAGTTTTAGATATGGAAGTTTTAAATGTAACATACTACTCTCCAACATAATTTGAAGCATAGATGAAGACACTGACTTTTGACACTTATTGCAATAAAATTTTCCTCCTATATAACAAAATAATGATGTTTTAGAATGAGAACTAATTGTGGTTTTTGGAGATTATTTAAAATCATCCTTCCGTCAAGAGGTCTTAACAGTAAATTATCAGTTTAAAAGAGGTTTTGTTTCCTCACAACAATTACATTTTGTATTCAATAATGTATTGAGAATATTATCCGAAATATCGTACAACTCATAAACTATAAGATAGGTATAAAAGTTTTTATCCGTAAGCATTGATATTTATTACAAGTAAAGCATTTCTTTGAGAAAGTGACATCTAGATGAGGACAAAAATTTAAGTAATTAATTCATAAACATATATTCTTACAGAAACACCTCGCCAGAATTGTCTCATTTTATTGTCATTTCTTGAAATGCCACAATAAAAAAATAAATTGTCTAACTGCAGACGAAGTAAACAGTACCGTAGTTTACTAGTTTCACCACTGCCGTGTGCTAATAAGTGATACGGATACGGCTATAGAAAGACTGTAGAGTAGTTGGTTGGTTGGTTGGTAGACATATATTTTCAGGCTTGTGTGCTTGGTCACAAAGACCCGCTTATAAACCATCGTCAAGAAGGACGGACAAGACATACACACATATATGACAGATGCTGCCATCTATCGCCACCTCCTCAATTTAGACATGTCTCTGAAGGGGAGGGAAATAGTCTCCAGTGACCTGTACCCGTGGGAAACTGCGCAATGACCGCCCACAGGACTTTCGGACCCAACAGATTTAACGAGCACGTACTCCGCATATACTCGACAAACACAAACATCCATGCCTTATCGGGATTCGAACCCGAACCCAGAGGCTCCAAAGGCTAGCTCCCTAACCGTTGCGCCGCCGGGTCGGCGACTGTAGAGTAGAAATAGAATAGAAACAGAGGAATATTGATGGGTCGGTCCGGCCTGAACGGGTCCAAAGGAACAGATCTTCAAAAGAAACGAATGGGAATGCTTCAGATGATGTAACGCTCTTATTTTCACTTTTCCTTGTCCTGCGATTTCATTGGTTGCTTCGGTTTCACTCTCAAAACAACCGTCGTCAGAGATGAAAAGAAACTTTTCTTACAATACAAGCTTTCTTTAACTAATGATTTGAACAACCAAAATCACAGCAAGAAGATGGCATTTTAAAAACGTAATAACTAAAGAATTCTTAGAAAACTCACTTTCGAATACCAAAACAAAAGTGATTGATTGGGTTGGGTTGAGATACGTGCTCGCCCAAAGGGCGCTTTCTCACTTGACGACACGGCACCGATATGTATCGGGTCCGATTCTGCAACGATTCCGTGTCGTTCGTCTAGCGCTTTTTCACTAAGCAATTTTCCACCGATAAAAACGTTATTTTTTCTCTCATTTCGTGCTCATCTGTTGCCGAGCTCGGACGTTTTTCTGTGACCTCGTCCTGCGCATTGAATTGTTCCTTTCAATAATACGAATTTTGTGTGTGTTTGGCGTTTATAATTAAAAATAGAACAGAATAGAATTATTATGAATACCCCATTTATTTTTAATGCTTTTATTTTTAAACAAATATTTGGTAAGTTATGGATTAAATATATTTTAGAAAAATATTCTGTAGTTAGATAGTACGAGTTATTTTAAAAATAAATTAATAGTTTAAATATTTTGGATGATTACTAAGCAAATATTACTGGTGTATATTTTTAATGGGATTGAAAGGATTAAAAATAACTTAATTTTGTGTTCTAAAAATCTAAAATTTGGGAAATAGGCTCATTATGCATCCAGAATGAAATGGTGAAAAACTCTGGTGAAAATTTTTTTGGAACTATAACTTTTGAATACATTATAACAATACTTTTCGAAACTTTATTTGTTAAAAATGGTTAAATTTTTAATCATTTAAAAATGCAAGCATGAAGAATTTAGAGGGGGGGGGGGGCCCAATTTGTTTAATAAAATATTTTCATAGGGAATTTTCTTTTTGCTATGATTTCACATTTTCATTTAACTACAACAAACATTTAATTCTTCAAAAAACATGATACTTCCATCTAACGCCACAAAAAGAAAATTGAACTATATAGAAAAAATGTATGGAGAATTTAATAAAATTTATTTGAAATAGTGCTAGTTTTAACTTAGCGAGAAAAAAAATCGCAAGCTGATGATTCCAAATCATCAGGGTTAATATATTAGATTTTTTCAGGTATTTTTAATAACTTCTCCAATCCAATTCCAAGTAAATATAGTTTCAAACGAATCCTATCTCCATAGTTAGAGAAATGCCATAGTTATAAGTAATTTGCGGTCAATTCATCATTGTGTGAATATACCTATTAAGCGGTGCCTATAAATGATCATTTGCCAGTTTACTCCGTACACTATGACTACACTTAGCTAGGGTACAGACAAAAAGTCAAGTATAATGTAACTAAAGCACAATTGGGTGTATGCTGTTGTGATGAGCAAAAATTTTCATAAGGTATTTTTATGGCCATTACAAAGGGATCTTGTTCACTTTGTATTTTCTTGCAGGTGCTCGAATCAGGAAATACTAGGAATAGTAAATATTTACACAATTGTATTTAAATACAAATCAGTAATAAACAAACACTATTCAGTTTTAACAAAAAATTGCTCTAACTTTTCACTCACCCCTATTACACCTTAAAAAACATGAAATTGTTTTTTTTAAAGAAGAAACAAAGTAATATACTATAAAAAATTTATTAAAATAAATAACAAGGATCTGTTAATCTTTATTGGATTGGTGGTATTTAAAAGTAATTGTTGGAACTCTGGAACTGGAGAAGAAGATAGCCTCGATAACTTCTGGATAACTCACCTAAAAAAACATGATTATATAGAAAAACACTTAAAATACATATTTTATTTGTTGATTAGATTTTACAAAAATTAATTTCTTTTTTGATTTAAAAAAGGTTAAGTTTTCATAAAAAGAAAGTACATTTATGTTAGCAATTAAATTTGGTATTATTATGTGGTTGATTAATGGTGTAACTGAACTGGGGTATGTTGAACAAACAAAGATTATTTTACAAGATTTAAGAAGTGTTTGAGTTACATTGAAACAGTATTAAAATAGTTTGTTGAATCATCATTTAATTTGATTTACATTTTAAAAATGTACTTTTGGTGACGAGTTTAAAACTTTGCAAAACCATGGCTTTTCCTAGGAATATATAAATGACACAAATAATAAGCAATACAATTGTTAGTGATTATTCGAAAGGACATACGTTTTCTTTAAAAAGTAACAGCCAAAACAAACACGAGTGCTTTAGACGCAGATGTCTATATAAAATTTTCTAGAAAGGGTAATACTATAACTTTGTTCATCTTTATAAGGGCTTAAATAACTTATTGTTAGATAATAACTCAAATTTTAGCCTCAACACAGCACAGGTAGTTGCAGGCCCAGCTCCAATCACTCCAATACCACACTGACTATAAAACGGGTTGATTTACAAATATAAATATGCTTAAATACTTAAATAGTAATTGTTTGGTGAGATAAGAGATATGTCCACAGGAACTAACAATATTGCAGCAACACTATTTATTTAACACAATTCAAAACTTCATTAAATTAACAGGAACATCTTAAAATATTAACGTGCACTCGTATAACAGAACAACCGACATCTTCCCGCTAACTTAAGTTTTCCCTAAAAAGTCCCCACATAACACCAGGTGAAATTGCCCCTACTTCCAGGAATCTACTATTAAAATAAAAAAGAACTTATAGGTTAAAATGCAGTGCAGGGAGGGGTGTTTAGAATAAACACACTGGACGCTATAATTTGCACGCCTGAAAACTCGCCTGAAATATTAAAAGAACATATGTAAGACAGATTCCATTTGATGATTACATAACTTTTTAAAAGTTAAACATGACTTAATTTACATTAGTAAACACTATGAAAGGAAAGGTATGGATATTTCCTTATAAATTTAGTGTTTTTTCAAATATCATGTTCCTCAAACAGGTAAAAATAAACAAGTAGCAAATAAATGTGAGTACTCTCAGTTGATAAAGTGTCCATTAAGCGAGGCTTCAGAATCTTTTTGGGTTAACAAAACTTATAGCTCGAATGTTGTAAATACATCGAAAAAAGCTTTAAGATTGTCAAGTAATAATAGAAATTTTATGGTTTTGTTGACGAGTTGGAAGTTAGGTGGAATCATGGCCCTTTCCAGAATTGTATAAAATAAAAAATAACTTAAATAATAAACACAAAAGGGCAAGTAGGCCCAGGCAAAAATAAGTTATTTAAAACATACAACATACAGCATTTTATAGTAAATTTCTAGAGGTTAGTACTTGGCGTTGTTTTCAATTGAAAATAAGTACTGACAAATTGCAACTTTAGGGTTTCCAAAAAATATCATTGCAATTCTCCCAGGAAACTAGCTCATGTTTAGCTGGAAAATTCATGTCACTAAAAGGGTAATTATAAAGGTAGTCACTCATACAATTTCGGATCTGTGTATGCATTACTATTTAAAAACGTACAGTTTTAGTAATTTAAATGTCTGATTTACTTGGATTGTTATTATTTTTACAAGAAACATAAAGTAAATATTACGTTCTAGCAATATAAATATGCTTTTACGACCAACACTGAGCACTAAAAAGGTCTTAATTAGATTTTCTTAAGAAATATACTAAGAGAAAAATGAGTATTTACCTGTGATATTTCACTGCGTTTAATATAAGATTATTCTGTCTTCTAATGTTCAATCCATCAATATGATTCCTTTTTAATATACGTTCTTATTTTTTAATTTTATCCAATTATTATTACATTTGGCTTCATTTAAGACTAAATAAATGTAATTAGAAATCATAAAAAGTCCCGAAAACAGATTAAAAAGTTAGAAAACATCCGCATACACGGAGTAAGATGTAATCTAGAGTTGGTAGGGAAAGATCTAGTTCGAAAGCGAGATAATAACACATCAAACTTCCTATTAGGAGGAAGGAGCAGATGCTTTGCTTTAACCGACTGAAGGTGACTAAAAGGGCCAGAGTATATATGCAGCTTTCAAGATTGTCAAGTAATAATAGAAATTTTATGGTTTTGTTGACGAGTTGGAAGTTAGGTGGAATCATGGCCCTTTCCAGAATTGTATAAAATAAAAAATAACTTAAATAATAAACACAAAAGGGCAAGTAGGCCCAGGCAAAAATAAGTTATTTAAAACATACAACATACAGCATTTTATAGTAAATTTCTAGAGGTTAGTACTTGGCGTTGTTTTCAATTGAAAATAAGTACTGACAAATTGCAACTTTAGGGTTTCCAAAAAATATCATTGCAATTCTCCCAGGAAACTAGCTCATGTTTAGCTGGAAAATTCATGTCACTAAAAGGGTAATTATAAAGGTAGTCACTCATACAATTTCGGATCTGTGTATGCATTACTATTTAAAAACGTACAGTTTTAGTAATTTAAATGTCTGATTTACTTGGATTGTTATTATTTTTACAAGAAACATAAAGTAAATATTACGTTCTAGCAATATAAATATGCTTTTACGACCAACACTGAGCACTAAAAAGGTCTTAATTAGATTTTCTTAAGAAATATACTAAGAGAAAAATGAGTATTTACCTGTGATATTTCACTGCGTTTAATATAAGATTATTCTGTCTTCTAATGTTCAATCCATCAATATGATTCCTTTTTAATATACGTTCTTATTTTTTAATTTTATCCAATTATTATTACATTTGGCTTCATTTAAGACTAAATAAATGTAATTAGAAATCATAAAAAGTCCCGAAAACAGATTAAAAAGTTAGAAAACATCCGCATACACGGAGTAAGATGTAATCTAGAGTTGGTAGGGAAAGATCTAGTTCGAAAGCGAGATAATAACACATCAAACTTCCTATTAGGAGGAAGGAGCAGATGCTTTGCTTTAACCGACTGAAGGTGACTAAAAGGGCCAGAGTATATATGCAGCTTTCCCAAAGACTACGACCTTCCTTAAAGGCGCGATCTCTAAGGGACCTATAAATGTCTTCCAATGAAACCAACTCGAGAATTATTTTGTCCGAAGCTGATCGAGCTGCCCTGTCAGCTTTTTCATTTTCCATAATACCTTTATGACCAGGGGTCCAGACTAAATCGAGGCTTCTGAACAGGTCAGCCTTGGAGAGGATGAGGTTATGGAGAGTAATTACGGCACTATTGGATTTAGAGTTAATCGCTTGAAGGGCCGAGACCACCGATAGACTGTCAGAGAAAATAATGTATGAAGCATCCGACTTAACAAAAGAAATAATTGCTAGGATAAGGGCCAAGGTTTCACCAGTGAAAACGCTATTGAGATTAGAAACGCTTCCCGAAACCGTACTGTTGTCAGCGAAGTTGATCGCCGCAATTTTACATGAACTGCTAGTCCTAGAGGCATCAGTAGAAATAAAGATAGTGGAGTCACTAAACTGGTTTTTGTAATCCAAGAAAAATCTATTGATAACACCAGAGGTGCCGATCCCCCCCCAGAGCTAACGACGCACCCCCCCCTAGAAAATTATTACCCCCCCCCCCAAAAAAAAACAACGGTGAAGATTTTTTATTTATATGGGCAAATGGGAGTACCTAACCAAAGTAGCCTCTAACTACATCTTTACGGTGTATATAGAAAACCTTATAGTAAAATGATATTTCAAGTACCATCGAATGGGGTAACTTAACTTTATCCCAAGAATTAAAACCCCAGTACTGACTTTCTTCTTAAATATTTTTCTACTGATAGGTCAAAGCAGAGTTGCCCCTAATCGAAAAAGGGAAGCACCTTTTGGAATATCTTTTATAATACGGAATTACAAGCTATTTTTAATTTTCCTTTAAAAAGGTTTTCTTTACAGCCAAAGCTATCGGAATCTAAATAATTGGTAAAAAATTCCGCTCAAAATTTATGTAATTATATTATTTTTTAAAACAATAAAAATAGCCGGACACGTGATCCATTCAAAAACGGCTTCCAATTCATTCCCTCAATTCTTAATGCATAAAAAAAAGTTTATCTTGGTATAGCTTTTTATTTAATGCAACACATTTGACATTATCAAACACATCAGAATTATTTTATAAGGTTTACAGAGATTGCTTCACTTAAAAAAACCCTAAAATTTAAAAAAATTAAAGTTAAATATAACAAAATTCTTACCGTGAAACTCGGAATTGCACTATTTAATTATCTTCAATTACCCAGACCCGTCACATTTGAGACAAGACGACAAGTATTTTCCTACTGATTCTCAAGCAATCATTTAGTTATTTTGGCTTCGAGTCTAATTTGGCGGGAAAAAGTCAAAAATATTATCCGAAGGTCATTAATGCGTAAAAATGTTATACAAAGTTAAGTTCGAAAGATTTATGAGCCAGCTGCAAATATGGCGGGAATATCTCATTGATTCCATTGGCAAACTATAATGCGAACGTCATCAATTCACCGAAATGTTTTATAAACTGCGTGCGATTTATGAGTGTTTACACTTTGTTACAGTGATCGGATTGTTTATTGGAAATAATTGTCAGAAATCGTATCGTCTGGTAGACGACAACGAACATAATTTATAACTCCTTTTTTCCCTGGTGTTGCTTTGAATTATGGTTGCCCATCCCTATTCTTTGAAGGCAAAAATAAAAAAAAAATTGGAGCCACTTTTGATTATCTTGCCACTTTGTGTTTTATTTTAAACCAAATAAAAATTCGCCAGAGTACAAGTTCTGAGCCCCCCCCCCCTCCCCCCCGGTGTTGCATCGGCTGGTGGTGGGGGGGGGGGCAGATAATGAGTAAGAATCAGAGTTAGCTGAGTTTTTTATCAAGATTGGCTGTTTATTAATAATTTTTATAAAAAATTCAACCCCCCCCCCCCCTAAAATTTCAACGACGCAGTCTGCGTCGTTGACCCCCCCTTGTAGGCACCCCTGGATAACACAGTCAGAGAGGTCTCTGGACTGGAAAGGATAGCTATGCGAGTGGATGCGGAATTTAGAGTTATTCGGACATGGGAATTCTTTGGAAATGATGTAATTAGTGTTAATGCCTAACTGGGAACAGAGACCTCCGAGGTATTTCCCAAGGGTAATCGGACGCTGGAGGCGGTTAAACCTGGTCCGGTCCAAAAAGAGGAGCGGGAGATCCGATTTCGGACACGCAAACTGCTTGTAGCAAAACTTTTGGGCAAGAAGTAAGTGCCGATTGGAAAGCGGGAGGACCCTTGCCTCCTGTAAGAGAACAGGGATTGGTGTCCATCGAGGGAGGCCAGTAGCCACCCTAATAGCCTGATTATAGATCGTCTCGAGCTTTTGTAAGTCAGATTTGCTCGAGGTTAGGAAAATCGGGCAGCCATACCCTAGTAGCAACTTTTCATCGACCGATAATCGAATTTTCATCGTTCACCGGTGAGCCGATGAGAATTCGAATATCGGATTTTCGCTGAAAATTGCCCGATTGCTCGATAACTGCTCGGTTATGTCCGCTCGATCGAGAAGCCTAGGATGAGTTTTTCCGATGAGATTCCGATCAAGTGTCAAGAAGAAACCGATAAGAATCCGATGAGTAGTAATCGAAATCTCATCGGCCGATGGAATTTCGAACACTTTGCGATAAAATTCCGAACAGTTTACGACATGTTAGTACAAAAGTTTTAAACGAGATGGCGACACTATTTTTTTCTGTTAGTCAGGTAGAATTAAACTCGTTTCGAATTCAGCTGAGGGACAGAACCCCCAACCTCTGGCTCCGCACTCTTGACTTGCAAATGGAACCGTGCGTTAGACCTCACGGCTATCGACACTTGCACTATATTTGAGTTTAAATAAAGAGGTCAAAAGGTTGATCGTTAAAGAAGTTTTATGTTATTGATTAAGACATTTTAATTTTGATTTTTCCTTTTAAATATTAATTTAAGTTAACAGTACTAATAGAAATATCTTAAATTTAAAAATAACTCTTGGTAACTTACGTATTGAAAAGTTGTTTGGTTCATAATATCTATTCAAAGATCTATTTTCTTTAAGTTAAGTTTTTCAAAAATTAATCATGGCCAAAAAGTTAAAAATTAATTTCCAAGTAAATAAAAGAAATAGTTATCACACAGTAAAAATATTTCTCTTCGCACGTAATTAAAAATTTTGTGTGTAAGTAAATAAAAAATAACTATTACCAGTTTAAATATAATAGTTTTCGGATATGAAGTTTTCGAAATAATTTAACGCAATTTGTATGTCCTAAAATAAAAAAAAGCCACATTTTTCGGTTTCTTATCGTTGCGATATCGATTCGTCATAGTTTTCCGATGAAACGTACATTGATTGAATTTTCACTTTTGACCGATATCGAATCGATGACTTTTATCGATAGAATTTCGTTCACCGATTTCCGATGTCGCCTCGTGCACTTTCGGATTACGGATGCGATCACCGGTGAGTTTTCGCTGAATCCGATGAACGATCGATAATCGATCGAGCAAATTTCGAGAAACAATGCTACTAGGGAGTCGAATGAGCTTCTAATGACAGAATTAACAATGCTGATGAGATGGAAGGTTCTTGTTCCCCATGAGTTAGAGGCAATTGCTTTGATAGCGTTGAGTTTCTTTATCGACTTTTTCTTTAGGTACTCAAAATGATACCCAAAGGTAAGGTTTCTAGAGAAAAAGACGCCCAGGATTTTGACGTAATCAACTGAAGGGATTGGCTGACTATTAAGATGGAAACAATTTGAGTTCCTCACCATTTTGTTTGAGAAGTTAATGCTTTCGCACTTAGAGGGATTGATACTTAATTTCCCGACCTTGCACCAAACGTTAATGTTATCGAGAGTTAGCTGGGTTTTAATTATCAGTCTCTGGAGGTCTTTGTCACTATAAAGGATAAAAATATCGTCTGCATAAGTGAAGCACTCGACACCGTCCGGAATAACATCGAAGATGTCGTGCATGTATATAGAGAACAGGAAAGGGGATGTGCAGGACCCCTGCGGGACTCCTAGATTACTGGGAAGAGATTGAGAGACTGTATTCCTCCAGGAGACAAAGAAACTTCTATTGCTTAAGAAACGAATGGATGAAGAGAGCGGCTTTGCCTCTAATGCCCAAGTTTAAGATTTTGACCATTAGCCCGTCTCTCCAGACAGTATCATATGCGGCAGTGATGTCGAGTTTAATGAAAAAAACAGTATTTATTCTCGTTCTTGGCCAGGGTAATTTTGTGATGGATAAAACAAAAGTAATTCCAGACAGAAAATGAAAAGACCGCTTTATCTGGTTGCCATTCACGACGTGAAACAACCCCAATGGTCCGGTCCACTGTTTCAAAATGAACTGGTTCATCTTTCCAACTGCATTATTTATAATTTTTGCGATTTTTTTTAAATAAACTTTTTAAAAAAAAATTTAATAAAAAAATAGGTGGTGTCCTATTTAATGTTTTTAACAATGTGAAGTTTTTTTTTATGATGTCACGCTCTCTATACTGATATTTCATTGGTTGTTTTGTTTTCTTTCCGTACTACGAGAAACAAGCCTATTGGTTTCTTATGACGTCATGCTCTTTGTACTGCGATTTCATTGGTTGTTTTCTTTCCATACTACGTGAAACAAGCCCATTAATTATTATTTTAAACAATTATTTAACAAAAATAAGTAAAAAAGCCATTATTATAAAAAGTCAAATTATTTAATATTATTTTGGGCGCTCAAAATGGCGCCCTCTGAAAATTTCTCTCATTAATTTCGGCCAGCCATTTTTTCCAACTAATTCGAAAATTCTTACCGTCTCATCAAAAGAGAGTAAAAACTATACGGTGAAAACAAACATAAATTCATGCATTTTGTTTAACGTGCTTTTTCATTAATAAGTTTTTTATGTAGCAAGTTTATATCATCGCAAGTTCGTATTTATTAATAAGTTTGTATTATCGCACCGTGATCGGAAAATTGACGTATCCGCAAAAGCTATAGTTTTTCAGAAAAAAGCGTCTGAAATGAATTTTTCTATTACATTTGATTATATAAAAAAGAATCTTCTCACTGTATCCCAACTATTCTACCAATCGAATTAAAATTTGCTTTAATAGTTAGATATAAAAAAATTCGAATATTTTATCATTTTTAACTAAAAATGTCATATTTGTCTGATACATGATTTTTCATCGCACGGTGCGATATTGGAAAAGTATTTTTTCAACTTATGCACGTTTGGCAATTTCTACATTTCATCAAAACCAAACCCTCTGCTTTCGACTTTGACACTTGTAGTACTGGGCGTGAAATAGTCAATGGCGAATATTGTTTAGTTCTATATGGCTTCTCCTAAACTTTAAATTGAAGTATACCTTCAATTAAAAAAAGTGATACCAATATTTTAAAGGTAATTTTCTGTTCTTTAGGCCGCAGAGGTTTCTGTTCTTTATTCTGGAGGCAACAAAAATCGTCGGTGGCGAAAGTGTATATCAACCATTAGTAGGCAAACATTCAATTTTGTTTTGAGGAAGTGTTATAATTCCAATAATTAGTAAGTTTACAAATTAATAATTATTTAATTAGTAATTTAATTTATTCACATTTACTAATTAATGTAATAAGAGGTTAATATAATTAGTACTACTATACTAATAAAAAATAAAAATAATTGACGAGGCGTCAAAAGTAATTTAAGAGGACCCCAAAACGTCGCCCCCCCCCCCCTAAAAAGTTGAAGTTACGACCCTGGTCCCAGGTTTGGGCAATGCCACAATAACTCTTGACCTTTAAACAAAGAGTTCTATAGTAGGGTAGAGGTACGACTCGTACTGAGCTGCCATCGGCTCACTACGGAGCCCGAATAGAGTGGCAAAAGTGCTAGTTAATTTATAATTTTGATACTGAGAAAGGAAGTACACCCAGGGCAAAGGCGGGAGTCGAACCCGCACCTGTTACAGCGCGGATTGCTAGCGTTATGGCCTGCGATCCAAACCACTCGGCCATCGGGCCCCACATGCCACCCTATATTGTCTCCGTGTTGGTCCATGGTGCTGTTGCCAGGTTCAGTTTCCACCCTACTATAAAAAGTCCGACGTTTTCAAAGGCCGTAAAAGGTTTGTTTAAAGTAATTAAAAGACCTTTAAACTACAGAGGGAACGGGGCGTAAAACTTTTGTCAGCAGTCCTCAACTCCTCATGCCATATATTGTTCTACTTTATTGTTCTTAAATCACACGATATTAGATGTATTAAAATAACTGAAAAGCAATGTCATTTTCTTACCGTGTTGGCGAACTTTTTTTTGATAACTAACAGACTTATTCAGAACAAGTTTGTAAATAACTATTGCACTAGCAAATAATTACAGTTTAAATGTTTAAAGACTTCTACTATAAACAGTCTACGAAACGTAACTATGAACCCTGGAAACATACAGCACATGAGTTCATGAGTTGCTGTAAATCCTTTTTTCTACGGCCAGAGAGGGAATGCGAAGACATCTATCATCCAACAACAAACAGCAACTAGGAATTTCCACCCTTTTTCCCACCCTCTACACTACATGATAACCAAAGCAGGCAGAGAGGAACACTCCCATCCCTCTCAAAAGGGGCATTCTCGGAACCCCCCCCCCCCCCCTTCACATATCAAATTTTTAAACTGGTCGGGTTCGAGTGTCGTTAAAAATACTTGAAACCTTGTGTGAAATAGATAAGGGGTATCAAGGTGACTCGAGTATCAATGTTGTTCCAACTCCTCCTACATATAAGAAAATATACTTTCAAGTATGATCTCTACACAACTAATAAAAGTATGCATAATTTAACAACTTATTTTATAATGAAAAAATCAGTCAGCACACAACATTCTTAGAATATTTATGCTTTAATATAATTACACAATAACAAATAACAGTGCTCTACATAATTACAATAAACTTCAAACTATACAAAATAATAAAAAAAACATTAATGTAATGGCAATTAGTTAATCATATGAAAATACTTAGGATTTTGTACTACAATAGGTGGTGCAAAGAAGTTTTCATTGTTTGGAATTATTCTAAAAAATAAGTCTTTACTGTTGTACAATTTGTGCATATCAACAAATTTTCTAATAACAGAAAAGTTTGATTGACTCAAATTTGGTGGAATAGAAGTGTAATTTTTTACAAATGATTGTTTAAGTAACGACTTTTTGATGCATTCATTCTTGCAACACAAATTGCATTGCCATCCACTAGGAGCATAAATATTTCCTATGGACCAATTTTTGAGAAGCCAAAAATGTCGTTCAAAGTTATTTTTACTTTGAAGATCAATTGCACAGCTTTTTGAAAATAATTTACTGACTTTAAAATTGCACATAGATGCAAGAAACTGATAAGTACAACCTGAAGGCTTTAAAGGCACTAGCTTTGAATTAGTATCATTATAGGTTATTTCTCTCCAAAACTTAAATAGTAATGTTCTAAGCTCAAAAGAGAAAGGCTCTGGAAAACCATCATATAGTTTCAAAAACAACAGCACATCCTTTGAAATAATAGAAGAAACATGTGAAAATATGAATATATCATCTGGACGGAAATCTGAAAGCCTATCCCAACTGAAATTCCACAATTCAATTAGCATGAATTCTGGCCAGTTGTTGTTCTCATAATTTATATTTTTATCTAGTGTAAAAGGTATTATTTTACTTTGATATGGAGATAAATACCCTTGTTCAAACAAGTTAAGAACTGAAGGAAATTGGGTTTTTTCTTGAATAGTTAAATACAAATCTACTACAGAAAAGGAATTTTGAATATTAACGTCTAATAATTCTATATTATCATCAATAATAAATGATACAATAACACGTCGAGGTCGCTTTCTCCTCTTTATTTCAATACGTGGAGATTCACCATTTTGCAGGAAAGTGGAATTCCATACAGCAACCGGAATACCACAATCTAAGCCAAACCAATTTTTTACACACTCACATTTTTTATGTCTTCTGGATTCAGTTCGATTAGTACCAGGTCCAAAACACCACACACCAGACTTTATTTCAACATAAAATAGAGTCATATCTTTATTCTTCAGAAGTGGTATGTGGAAAAGGGGAAGATTGTAAATTGGTGCAGATACATATTTAACCTCTTTGGGTTTATCTTCAAGTTTCACCCCGCATTCGTTGTAATAAAAAAACCAAATTACAATGTTGAGCATAACAAATGCATAAAGTATCTTGCTCCTTGGAATATAGGACCAGAAAGTAAACCATCTTTCTTCTTTTTCCTATAAGAAATAAAATAAATGTATCCATAAAATAAATACAAATAACATAAAAAGTAATGATACAAATGATAAATGGGTGAATTCTCAAAATATTAACTTTTGTGTCTTCGTCGTATATCTTTCATGAATATATATATTTTGATTTTAATGATTAAAAAATATATCAAGAAATTAAAATAAATGCATAACTATTATTGTAATAAAACTACATAAAAAATAATGGGGAAAAGTTATTAATTATTACTGTTGTTCCCTGCTCCCCAGCGCACATTTTTCTCCATTTCAGAACAAATACTATATAATATCATGAATGTGTTACATATAGAAAATGGAAGGAGGGTCTAAATAATTAAAAAGACTATCTAAGTGAATAATGAACATCGATCCTTGCAGTACAGTTTATTTTAAGTGCTAAATAATTTTTTTTAGGGCTCATGAAGATTTATCACTGAAAATTAGTGTATTTTTATTAATTAAAGATTATTAGTGCCCCCCTGATTGTCTCCTGGAACATTGCAGGCAAGTGAAAATTATAAGTTTGCATACATTGTAGTTAAATGTAAATTTTTATATTTTAAATTAAAAAAATTCTGGCTAAATAAAATGAAAAAGTGAGTGCGAGAATCCTTAGAAAACTTCCTGGTCTTCCTAATGCAAAAAATTGCTAGTTAATAAACTTAAAAGCAAAGGAAGTGTGTTCAAATACCTGTCCCATAGACTTAGCATGGGAAATGAAAGAATGACGCTGAGTCTTTGACTTTCCCTTAAGCCTTATCCATCTATTGTTTTAATGTTTTGTAATTACTGTTCTTGTCATTACTTTCCCCACATAAAGTGTTGTTGCTACATAATAAATGTAAATACTGTCCCATTATTTATGGATTCAAGTGAGGCGACAGTAATTACTCTTTCATGCTGGGCTTAGGCAAAAGTAAACATTTTGAGAAAATCATCCAAATATATATTAGTTAAAAGTAATAATTAGTTAAAAGTTAAAAGTAAAAGTTAAATAGTAATCCGATTGTAATGCCTTCGTTGTCACACATATAGGGGTGCGGCATGAAAAAATACCATGATACCCTCCTCCTATACCAATATAACACCTCCCTGGTTTAGCAAGTCGAGTAAATGGACCCTTTACACATCTTTGTTATCATAAGCAGGGACGGACTGGCCCGGGCGGCTAGTCGGCTATCGCCGAGTGTGTATATATATATATAATATATATATATATATATATATATATATATATATATATATATATATATATATATATATATATATATATATATATATATATATATATTATATATATATATATATATAATATATATATATATATATATATATATATATATATATATATATATATATATATATATATATATATATAGTGGGAAAAAAATCTACAAATTTAATTAAGAATGAGCAAAACAGAATTTTTTTTATGGCCCTGATAAGCAGAAAACTATTGATGCTACGAAGACGAGCATGTTCCCGAATCACTTTGAATTAACAGTCATTCTGTCAGTGGAAATGTCACCTTCAAACAGGCGAGCAACAACGGGGAGGGGGGGGGGGCGGAACCGTATTATAGTATAGTGCAATTTTATTTTGTTAACAATAAAAAAAATTACAAAGTGAAAAAAATTCCATAGGGAAAGATCACTTGGCATTTACCAAATCTGTGTAAAACAAAAAACAAATCTACCTCTTCTAGGTGGGATATTAAAAAAAGCGCGAATTCTGATGAAATATTATGTGGACATTTTCTTTCATTTTTTGTCGTTTTTTTCATGTTGCTATATTGTGGTTTGTGCACTCACAAATCAGTAAAGGTCACGGTATTAGGCAATGTTAAAGAAAAGAAATAAAAACTATCCTCCCCCCCCCCCCCCCTTCGGATTTATTTTTAAGCCAATCGCAATTTTGGCGGGAATAAGATTTTAGATACATTTTTATGGCGCCGATAACGACGGCTATCCTCTCAAACAGGAAGTATAAAAAAACATAGAATTTTATTTTTGACCATAAAGGTATAAAGACGGCTAACCGAAACCTTAAAGTTATTGCATACTTAAGGGACTGGGGAGCCCAGTCGGTTAAGGCGTTCACCTTGCATGCGGAAGGTCCCATGTTCGGGTCCGGGCATTGTCAAAATAACTGCCGACCTATTAACGGCCCTCGTAGCTAAAAATGTCCGACGAATACCCCGCGTAGAGGGATGACACGTTAAATATGCTCTAAAGTCCCGACGCTGCGTACGATGTCTACCTTAAAGATTGCGTTGGGTGCCTACTCAGATGTCTGCTCGTCACCTGACTGTGGTTCTAAATTATGACGCCCGTCGCCAATAGCGCTCGTGTAGCTCTAGTGCAACGATATTTCAAACTAAACTATAGTATACCGGGTGGTTATAAAATAACGCTCGCTATTCGGAGAGGTCTGTAGCTTGAATGAATAATCCGAATGCAACAAACATCGAGACACTTACTAATCAAGAAGAGGGAAAAATAATTTAATAATAAAAAACTCGTCTCTTGACCAGGGTTCTAAATTACGAGGCGTAATTGGATGTGTTGGCCGTAATTGCCCATAATTGGCTACGCCTCGTAATTTAGAACCCTGGTCAAGAGACGAGTTTCTTTTTTATGATTCCATTCTTTTGCCCCCTCCTTGATTAGTAAGTGCCTCAATGAGACACTTACGCTATTAAGATATAAAAAAGAAACTCGTCTCTTGACCAGGGTTCTAAATTACGAGGCGTAATTGGATGTGTTGGCCGTAATCGGCCATAATTGGCTACGCCTCGTAATTTAGAACCCTGTTCAAGAGATGAGTTTCTTTTTTATTATTCCATTCTTTCCCTCCTTCTTGATTAGTAAGTGTCTCAATGCTTGTTGCATTCGGATTATTCATTCAAGCTACAGACCACTCCGAATAGCAAGCGTTATTTTATAACCACCCTGTACTTAAAAACCGAACTATCGATGACGAGCGGTGGAGCCGACGACGTTAACAATATTATGAATTCCATTACCCATAAACAATTAAAATCGTTCTAAAAAATGTCTAAATATTTGCAGCTGGCGTAATAAATCTTACGGCTTTTGTATAACACGTTTTTTTTAAGCTTGTGTTTTGAAGAAAACAGAAAAAACGCGTCGGATTTATTGAATTTTTAACAATAATAAAACTCTATTAATATCTAAGGGGGAAAACAATAAGAAAACGGCAAGTCTGATAAAATATCGTATGGAAAAGATTTTTTTTTTCATTTGTACTGTTCTTTTTTTTATGAGTTGCTTGCGGCGTGCGTGCGAACAAGATTTTGATATTTTTACTATTTATTTGGATTTTTTAAACTGATAACCAAAGAGACCATATTACGGGTGTTTGATTGGGAATTCAACAGATAAGGGTTATTTTGTGAAAATGTATATTTTATCTTTAAAAAATAATACCCAGAATTTTTAAGATATTTATTACTAACGAGAGATGATAACACTTTTTATTAACGAAATTTAGTACCATTATTATTTTTAATAAATTAAGAAATAAAATGTTTAATTATTAATTTTAAAGTTTATTTTTTTAACTGGTTGCTTAGAAACATATTTTTCAAAAATGAAATATGAATAATTATATTGTAAGAAGCAGGGCCTTTGCATGACAGGAGCATGTGGGACGATCGCCCCTGGCCGCCGCCAGAAACGGGAGCGCCTGCAAACTTAATAAAGATCAAAACATTTAAAATAATTGAAAAAATTATTAAGGATATTGTATCTTAGTCATCACGAGTTTAGCAATAAAAACTTTTCTAACTCAGAAAAAATTAAAATTGAATTTACGTTGACCAAATATTTGTTTGTCATATTTTTATGTTAACAGCTGTTAACATGTAAGCGTAATTTTTTTCTTTGTTTAAAAAAAAACAAACTCTTTTACAGTCCACATGTATAGTTGTTGAGAAGCCTTGAAGCCAGCGAAACTTGCTAAAAATTCTAAAATTATAAATTTATATATATATAATGGTAGGTGGGCCAAAGTCATGACTGCGATCACATGCACTGAAACTGAAAGTTTGGTAGGATTACTTCCATTTTTTAGCAATACGTCCTATTATTATTTTACAGTGCAAATATTCACAATCAATTGGCAATATGGTTCTTGAATGCTTTTCTGCTACTGCATCCATTCCTGATAGTTATTAGAGCGACGTATATTGCTTCAGAATAGTACACTTCGATGCATTTTTTTAGACAATGACTTCATTTAGCTGTAAAATTTAGAATTGTGATAGTAGAGTTACAAAAAAACCACTAAACATATTAAAAATATATTTTGAAATACTATAATTGAAACATAATTGTTTGATTTGCTATAGGAATAATTTTTTTCATAAAATAAAAATTTGTATGATGCAAAAGTTTAGACACAAATACGAGATTATGCTAATTTAAAGAAGATAATGGCCTAATTTCGCAATTTTATTGATGAATTGTATTTTTTTCATATGATAAATTAAAAAAAACACGATATCCAGTGAACTAAACAGATTTAATAACAATATTGGTTCAATTTTACACCAAACAAACAATATAGCCACTTTAAATCTTTATTCAAATCATATTTGCTTCAAATGTACAATTAAACATCTCTAAATACGAACCGAATGCCTACCAGTCCATCACCTTAAAGTTTTGGCACGAATTCGTGGATTTAGAGACATGCATTGACCGATTTTCTTGATGAAAAGTGCAGTCTTTCCCATATAAAATCACAAAATAGAGCGACATATTATTCTATTTTGCACTTTAGTACAGCTGGGGGAAAAAAAACTATTGACCCTTCGTTTTTCAGCTAGTATTGGTCAAAGAATTTTGTGAAAGGTGTCATTTTCAGGAAATAGCGTAAGGAATTGAGAACTGGCAACCGAAATTGTATAAGGGGTCGTCTACATATTAAAATGAGTACCAACTTTGAAAATTCCAATAGCAACACCCAATTTTTTTATATAAAAATGTTTATCATCTTCAAAATACCCCAGGTCCAAAAGAAAATTAATTAATTTACATTATTTGTTGAGATATAAGCATTGAAAGTTGAACGCCCATAATGTTAAAAAAGTTTCACAAACTTTTATTCATAGGGGAGAGACGGGTAATAGCGCTCAGAGGGCAATCGCGCTCAGCTCAGCTGTGACAAACTGGGCAACCCCTAAGTTAATTTGACAGTACTGACACCTAGCAGAAAGCAAGGGCAATGCTCAGTGTGATAAAGGCGGCTGGCAAAGCAAAAACACATAGTATTTCGTCCGTGAATAATTTATCATGTATTTTCATCTAAAAAACTTCTGAAGGTAATTTCGAGGTAAGTCAACTATAATTACTGTTAACAGTATGATCATTGTATAGTTACGAAGCATAATAATCTTGTTATCTAATGTAACTAAGTTTATTTAATTGGATACATTGTTGCATGGCAGAGACAGCTCGAAATCAAATATGGCGCGATCGGGTAATGACGCTCAGATGGGCGGTATTACCCTCCACTTTTGGAAGAGTCGAATTACAACCAATCAAAACTGTTTTATCAACTTTTATTAAGCAAAACAAAAATCTGCCATCCTTACAGGAACACCCATGAAAATTATGCTTGAAAAGAAAGAGGAACGACGCCGTCTCAAGGAATCCAAGACAGCCTCTTCTTTAAATGCTACGAAAGCTGCAAATACGTACAATCTACTGGCAAAGAAGCCAAAGAAAAATATAAGGGTGAAAAAGGCCTTATTTGGTGAAACAACAGGAGCCGAAATAAAGTCCAGACCAAGAAAAGTAAAAAATCCAGATACCATCGATGAAACCATGATATGTGATGATGATGAAATGGACGATTTACCTGGCGAAGGTATTATTAGTAATGAAATCAATGGCATATGTAATGTTTGCGGGGAGTTCGGAAAGGACAACCAACTATGGTTTAAGTGCAAATCCTGTTCTAAGTGGAGCCACTAAGATTGCTGTGGAAAGGATAAAGCAGAAAACTATATTTGTGACTATTATTGCAAATTATAAAATTACTTGAATGGGGAGGATAGGAGAGGATAAAGCAGAAAACTATATTTGTGAATGTTGCAAATTGTAAAATTACTTTAATCAGTTGTGAAATATGTTGTATAAAAGCTTTGAATAATGAGCGGCAGTACCCGTCGCAGTGAGCGGCATTACCCAACATGTTCGGGTAATGGCGCTCAATGTAATATTTTCTTGTTTTCAATTTTTCAGCACAATTGTTATTGTTTTCATGTTTAACGATACGGCATTCTGTTTTATATTTGTTCAGTTATAAATGGTAATAAAAAAATATAATTTAAATGTCGTATTATGCGTGTTGCAGTCACTTTTGCTTAAGTGGGCGCAATTACCCTTCTTTCCTCTACACTGAGAAAAAAATACTGTAAACATACACAAAATGTTTTTGTAACGTTACAGAAATAACCAATTTTACAAAAAAAGTTTTTGTAATTCTGAACAGAAATCTTCATTTCTACAGTTACAGGAAATATTCTAGTATTCGCAATTTCTTTCAACCAATCATCTTCGACTTGAAGTTGCGCGCGCATCGCTTCTAAAGTTTCGTTTGCGATCTGGATCAATTCATCGCCATTTAAAAATGATATAAGTTTTAAATTTGATACAAGTGTGAGTAACTTTTATTTCTTTCTATTATACTATTTATAATTCTTATTTTTATATTCGGCATTGTTCCGATTGTTTAATGTTTTATGTTCATGAACATTTCGTTAACATGTAATGAAAATTGTTCTGTTTTGCTAGATAGTATTATAAAAGCGTATAGAATTTGCCGTTTGTTAGAAAAGTCTGACTTGAGGTCAATCTTTCATACTTGTGTCCGTTTAAAACTGTATTAAAAGTATTTGAAGCCACATTTATTTTTGTCATAAATCAATTTGGAATGATATTTTAAAATGAAGCATAATATGTGATTCATTGATTGTCCAGTGTTTACTTAAGAAAGCGACAAGACATTTTTTGCATAAAAATCTGCTCGGGTTTAATTTCCATTTCTACTTTTTTTTAGTGCAATTTGGAATAGTTTCATGTATTTTTATTGAAAAAAAATGTCTTCGAAAGAAAAATAAATAATATTAATTTAATATGAGAAAGAAAATTAACATTACTAGTTCACTTTTGCTTTTAAAAATTTAAAATATAACCTGGATGGCTGGGATTTTTTTCGACTTGTTTTAAGGTTAATGTTAAACATATTAATGAATATATTTGTTAGTTTTTATACTAAAGAGGTACTGATAAACATTGTTTTGATCGAATATATTCTTTGGTACGAATTTTTTCGTTTTAACTAAATTTTGGAACATAAGTTTTGTTTCTTTATAATTATAAAAATAGCTTTTTGAGTTATATGTATTTTAATTTTGTAAAACGAAATGTTAGTGACACAAATAAATTTTCCGAAATTTTTTTTTTAGGTAACATATCTGTGTTTGTGAAGTTGGTGTGGTTCAAAAGTGATAAAGGTTTAGAATATGTAAATTGTGATTTATTTCTAAAATTCTAACACCTTTTTTTGTGTAACTTTTTATTCATAGATTATCTGAATATTAACAAGCCTCGCAGTGCTTCTATATTCTCCTATTTTTTTTTTTAGGATTTCATTTTCGATTTCTAAATTTTTCCCCCCTACCGTTCGCTTTTTGCCGCCATTCCCGACATCATCGTATGTTTTTGTTTTTTTGCGATCCGATTTGTTTGGTTTTCGATTTGTTTTCAAGGCCATTCTGCGATTTTCTCGTAAAACACACTTGCTTACTCTGCTTTGCTTGTATTTAACAGTGTAACTTACAGGTTCGTCGTGTAAAAATAAGAGTTATAAGTTTATCTGGCGAGGCAGTAAACCAGCTACAAAAATCTAAAATCCAAACTACAATGGTCTGAATAAATAATTTTAGCACTATGATTTCCGTTTTTCACTAAAATTCTCTTGGTCATATAATAATAAAGGTAAGTGTTTTCTTTTATTATTTTGATATCATTAACGTATCGTATGTAATTTTAGATAACAAAGTTAGTGTTTTTGTTAACTTGCGGGAAATGTTAATAAAAAAAATTCTATTATAATTTTTTTCCTGATCTTTTATAAAGCTTGCAAATTAAATAAAAAAAGAATTGGTATATTTTTATTTAAAAGACCGATTAGTTATGTTTAATTTTTAAAAAAAAAATTGTTTTGATTTATCCGGCCCGGACTTTTTTTTATAAACTCGTACATGTTTCCAGTTTTGGTTTTATAAAGGGATTTTAGAAAATTGAGAAGAAATCTGTTGGGATGAAATAACCTCTGGCATCATGAAAGGCACTTTTATATTATTTTTATAACTTTTTATACGATCATGTGTTTGAAAACTAAATAAGGGTCCATATGTCTTCCATTATTTTAACATATGGATAAATATTGTTACTTTTATAAAAATATTTCCATATTTATTTTATTTGATAAATTTCCTTATTTACTTGAACAGGTTCCTATAAATCCCTATATTTTCTTTAAAAAATCCTTCCTTCCTGAAATTTAACTAGTGTCAGTAATCAGTATAGTTAGGAATTTTAGTTGGGTTTTGCATATTTTCGTGTGTGGGAAAGTAGTGACTGACACAAGACTGTTAATGTTTAAAGACAGGAAAATCGCTTGTATAGCGATCATTAGGTATGGTTATGAAAACAATTAAATTATCTATACATTTATATTTCTTTTTTAGGTATTAAAAAGGTGGATTGTCTCTGTATAATTATATAAATGTCTCTGTATAATTATGTGTGTAGTAATAATAAATAGTACTAATTTTTGTAGATGTAGTACTTTTGTAGTTTTAATTTGTTTTCTTCATAACTTACAATCTGAACAAAAAATAGATTTTTAAAAAATGTTTCTTCTAAGTGCCTCTATTACTTATGTAAATGCAGAATATAAACAGATAGTTCCTCTTGTAAACATTTGTAAAAATAATGTCCATACACACAAATAAAATTCTGTATTTGGCGGGTTGAAATTTACTGAAAACAAAAATATAGGATTAAACCATTTTTTTTTTGTTATTGAATCTAGTTAGGTCCAAAAAAAGTCATTCTAAATTATAATTCTAAAATATTTTTATGATCACAATAATTTTGTGGTAGTAAACATGTTTGTGAATAACAATAATTTTTTTTAACATTACATGCTGAATTATTTAGCATATAGCAAAATATATCAAATATAGCAATATATAGCAAAAACAAACTATAACAAACTAAAGTAGTACAGCGGGAGGTAGAGCCACCATGAATGTCTACTTGTGTGCTATAATTTAGGGAGACATTCTATTGGTCTTTACAAGTAGGCACCTCTATTAATTATCTATCTATCAAAGTGGCAGATGTTCTGGGGATGAAGCAAGTACAGTAATTGCAAAGAATGCAATGGAGTAATTGCAAAGAAACTTCATTAGTATTGTGTTTACTGAATAATAATTTCATCTAATTTCCAGAATCTATGTTACAGCCAACAACAGTTAACAATAATATTAAGTACATCTATTTATATTGAATACTATATACTAGACATCAACTCCAAAGCGAGTTAATTCTAGAAACTGGCCTGTCAACTTTTACACTGTTTAAATGTGCAATCGGTCATAATCAATTCATAAAATATTCCATTTATCTTAAATGATATTTTTTTTAAATGAGCTTTACATATGAAATAACTATATCTATTGGTTAGACATTAAAAATATTAGCTAATATTGCTACCAGTACCTGGGTTGTGTAGGCTGCATAATTTCGTCTTGTAAAGTTACAAAAACACTACAAGACCATTTTATGCATCCTACAAAAGAAGAGTTACAAAAACTTTGCTTGTATATGATACATAAAAAAGTCTTGTAAAATTACAAAAATATTACTTGGTTAGGATTCATAAAAGAGTCTTGTAAAATTACAAAAACATTACTTGTATAGGTTACATAAAAAAGTCTTGTAAAATTACAAAAAAATTACTTGTATAGGATTCATAAAAAGAGTCTTGTAAAATTACAAAAATATTCCTTGTATAGGATACATAAAAAAGTCTTGTAAACATACAAGATATATATATGTATTGTTCACACAAAGATATTAAGTGTTTTTACAGTACTGTTTTTAGTAGTTATTTACTAGAAATTTTCTAGGAAAAGTTTTTTACAAAATTTTTTTTTGTTATGGTTACAGATTTTTTTTCACAGTGTACCTCCACAAATAAAATGAATTAAACAAAAGATTTTTTTTATTATATACTTCTTAATCTTTCAAAAACAAAGCACACAAGTTTTTTCATCAATTTTTCATTTTTAATATTTTTTTATTTAAATAAAACATGAATAGCAACCCCCAATTTTTTTTTACATAAATCGATAAAGTAGATCAAGTAGAACCAAAATCCCGAATTTTTTTTAAATTCAACAACAATTATTTGCCGAGTTATTGTAAAAATACTGAAAAAAAAACGAATTTTAGGGACCGTGTAAAAAATTACTTAGCAAATTGGATCCTAACTTGCATTATCGTTTGGTGGTTGAAAAGCGTTTTTGGTAAATGTTTATTTAAATTATTGATGTCTGTGAAATGTCTAAAATCTTTTCTTGTTTTAAGTGCATACAATGTATTTTGTTTGTATAATTAACATTAAATTATATCGATTACTATGTTTTTGAATGTATGTTATTTCCAATACAATTTCAAAAAGTGTGTTTTATATTAAAAATTAAAGACCCCAAAATATTATTGGAATTCGGTGTTTAGTATATTTCTTTGTTACCACATTGATTATTTAAAATGATTAGTGCCCACTGCCTTGGTTAAAAATCATTGCCAAATCATTCTGCATAATTTTATTTTGCTTTCCTTAAATATCGTGTTAAGATCGTAACTCTCGTTTTGTATTACCGATAAAGTGCGCCGAATTTTAAACAAACTTTTTGTAGCAATATGCATGAAACAAAAATTTGCATAAAATGTAAAACATAAATGCAAAAATCATGTTTGTCTATCTGATTGCACGGAAAAAAAAAAGGTATGTAACCGTTACCAAATTGGTGATCAGTATTTACTTGCGGTTACCAAATTATGCTCGCGGTTAACAAAAACATTTGCTACTCCCTAGCAAAATCTAGACCGCTCCGATTGGCTGGCAGCTTGGAATCCTGGGTGTTTGGCGGCAATAAACAACATTTACAATGGCGGACGCAGGGTGTGCGAATTTACTAAAAGCGTGGGGATTTTCGGATCTAATACAAAAGTTTCAAGGTAAGTGATAATTTATTGCGTTTTATAATGTGTATATTTAGGTAAAATAATGAAATGTGTAGCTTATATTAGCTAAATATATTTTTAACTTTTATAATTTTAAGTTAGTCACATCAGATTAATATACTCTGTACACTACTTTCCATGTGCTTCGAAACGTAAGATGTTTCTTATATTTTCAGGTTTCCATTTTCATAATCATTTGTTATATTTATAGTTTGCTATTGAATGTTTTATCTCAATATACCTATTTTTAAATATATTATTATAGTTATATATATTTTCAATACGCTATTAGGTTTAAAGTCGGCGTGTCTCGTATTTTTTCCTTTTGTTCGGTTACTTCCGCATACCTGTCAACTACTACGGATTGTCCGTAGTTTCTACGGACGAGGGTATCAAACTACGGAGTTACGGAAACACAGTCAAAACTACGGATAAGCTTTGATCAAAAATACAAAATTTATTTTGGAGATTTGTTTCGCCTTGGTATTAGTAATTTTTTAGCATTTAATGAATCAATCGTTCGTCGGCCTAGAAAAACAAGGCTGATGATTTTAATGGGATTTTTTTTTAAAAAATTTAAACGATGTATAATTTCATTTGCGGAAATAAAATGCCCAATGCGTATCAAAGTATTTTTCTTATTCGTGCGGAAAGTAAACCTACCCACGACGACTTGTAACATTTGCTAAGTAGCCGCGTAATTGCAGAAGGTTAGCGTTCTTTTTAAAAGTTTTCTCTCTGAAAAAAATCGCTTAACCAAACCACAACTCCTCGCAATATTTACTGGTTCGCAGCGTAATCGTCGTATGATCAGGGTTTCGTTTCTTTTTTAGTTCAGGATAGATCAGTCAACCAAATTTTAGGTACTTTGTACTTTAAAAAATTACGATCCGTGGTGCCAAGGCCCGCTACTTTGGAATTTTTTTTGTTGCTGAGTGAATTTCATTGTGTTTTTAATTGAAACTAAAGAAGTTTTTAAATTCGGAAAGGTTTGCGGTGAAATCGTATTTTTTGTTTGATTTCCCACAAAATGACCGACTTTGGTATTTGATTTTTTCTCCATCGATCGGCCGATTGAAAATAAGAATAACCGGCAATCGAAATTTTTGAGTGATTGGGAAATAATCGTAATATAATTGGTAAATAATCGTCCCCCCCCCAAAGAGACTACGGACATGCCTCTAAGGAATGTTGGCAGGTATGCAGTTCCGTTTTAAATTTTTAAGAATTTATTGATGTTTAATTTATGTACTATTCCACTCTCTATACATTTCTCTGTCAGTAATATTTGGCATTTGAAAATTTCAATATATTAAATACTTTTAATGTAAAATTTAGTTCTTTTAAATTTTATATTGCCAAGGTTGAAAAAATAGTCAGACTACAATTTAATTTTAATATGAATTTCCTAAACAAAAACATTTTCGCTTGTGTTGGAATTCAACGATTTTGTGACTTACGAAATTTGATTTTTGCAAATTGTACTAAATTATTGCATAAAAATAAGTCAATTTACCTATAATTTGACAAAAGCAATTTTGTGTTTTATTTAAACTTAATTATTATATACTTCAGTTTTTAAGATGCTTTTGGTGATTATATTTTAGAACAGCTTTATTGTTTTTTTATATTAAAATTTTTCATAGAGTTTACTAAAGATAACAATGAATCAAGATTAAAATTATATTTAATTTTTACATTGTATATTATGAAATCGAAACTGATTTTTGTTGTTGTTTTGCTTTTAGATGAATATGGGGATGAAGAGTCTCTTAAGTCCTTAACGCCTGATTTATGTGCTGAATTGGTACCGAGGTCACTATTTCAGGTCAAATGTCTAATTTAAAAAAAATGTATTTTTATGTAAGACATTTCTTTTAGTATCTTTGTTTTTATATTTTTGAAATAAATACTTTTTTGGACTTTTGACCTTTGTTTTAGTATCTTTGTCCTTTAGTATCTTTATTATGTCTGAAATAAATACTCTTTTTGAACTTTCTGGGTTTTTGTTTTAGTTTTTCCAGCGCTAATGAGTGACTGATAATTTTTGTAAAAGATATATTTTAAAGTTCATATTTAAAAAATTAAATTTTTCATATGTTGCCCTTCAATTTAAAACTAACTTCATATAGTTTCACGAGTTTTTACTGAGTCATGGATGCTATATTGATTAAGTATCGTCACCAGCTTAATGAACTCAATCGAAACAAAATAGGAAGCCAGTTTTATGATGCTTTATTTTTATAACATGCAAAACCTAAATTTAGTTTAAATAACTACTTTTACAATTTTTGCTGCAGGTACCAAAAAATTGTCCATTTTTAAAATTGATTGCTTAAAAACCAGAAATGAAGTAATTCAAATTGGATGGAAAACACAGCTTTAAATGACTTTAGAAACAAGATATAGTTCAGTTAGACTTAGTCATAATATTTATAGGCACCTTTGAGCCCAACACACTAGGCAGTCATGAGTAGGCTAACACTGCCTAGTGTGTTGGGCTGGAAGGTACCTATAGATATTATGACGGATGTCCAACTAGACTACACCTTGTTTTTAAGGTAATTTAAAGCTCTGTTTTAAAATCCATTTTAATTACTTCATTACGGGTTTTTAAGCAATCTATTTTAATGTGGCCCGTTTTAACTTGATTAAATATTTAGTAATATATAACAAATACTTTTAATTCGCTTGGTTCTGTATAGTAAATAATTGGTACTTGACAACAAATATTTGGTAGAATATAACATGCGTTAAAATCGTTTGGTAAATCTCACCAAATATTTGGTACTAGATAAAAAATATTTGATAACATAACCAATTATTTTAATTGGTTTTGGTAATTTTTACCAATTATTTGGTATTCGATAATAAATATTTGGTAATATATACCTAATATTTTTAGTTCATTTGGTAAATTCGACCAAATTTTTGGTCCTTGAAAACAAATGTTTGGTAATTAATAGCAAGTATACTTTTCTCGTTTGGTACGGTTTACTAAATATTTAGTAACTAAAACCAAATACATTGTGATAGTTACCAAATTTATTTAATATTGGCTACAAAATTACATAGTAGCTGGTACAAAATTTTCGCTACCAAATCATTTGGTAACGTGTACAAAATACCTACTTAACTCATATACGACCAAATAATTTGGTACTGGTTACTCAAATTTGGTAATGGTTACTAAATTTTTTTTTCAGTGTGTAACTAATCGCATTTGAAAATCTGTTCGTTATAAATAATCGTATATGTGACTTAATTTAAAATTAAAACTTTTTCTCGTCTACCCTTTATTTTATTTCTGACTTAAAATCCAAAATTTAAAAAAAAACATTAAAAAAAATCACAATATTAGTGAAGAAGGTTTAATTCTAGCATCCTTTGGCGAGATTATGTAAACCCTTTTTTTAGCTTGTCGTTTCGAAAAGACACCCTATAAATATTACATTTTTCAATTTGTCGATTTCCCCCTAAACGAGTTCAAAATTAATGCTTTAATATATCAGCAAATAATGCAAAATAAATAATTCTTTTTTTTATACCTGGGGTATTTTAAAGGTGCTGAACATTTTTATGTAAAAAAATTGGGTGTTGCCATTGTAATTTTTGAAGTTGGTACTCATTTTAATATGTAGACGACCCCTTATACAATTTTGGTGGCCAGTTCTCAATTCCTTACGCTTTTCCTGAAAAATGACACCTTTCACAAAATTCCTTGATCAATAGCAGCCGAAAACCGAAGGGTGAATCGGTTTTTTCCCCCAGCTGTACAATGCAGAGATAGTCACCTCTTCAAAAACGACAAAAAAAAGTAGGTGATTTTAACGTAAATTCACTCCACACCATTACGAAAGTTCCTTCTTTATACTGAAGTTTGAAATTTCTTGAGAAAAACCGGTTTCTTTGAACCGGTTACAATTTAACCGGTCTCTTTAGTGCTATTTAAACACGTTCGGTTTAACCGAATATTGAAAAATAAGCTTTTGAAAACACCGGTTTTCCCCTCAAATTTATAATGGTGTGCAGTAGCGGATTTCTAAATAGGCTAGAGCCTACGGCGGCAAATTTTCTTCGACTTTCGCAAAACCACAGATATCGGGTTAGTCATTGATTTGCACAAATCTTTGATTTCATTTGTTTCATCTACTCGGGATAACTTTACAGTTTATGAAGAGGAGGTCAAGGTTTTAATTGGAGAGAAGAATTACACTACAAGTGAGAAGCGCTCCAGGAAAAGAAAGCGGCATTTCGATGAGAGTAATGATAATGAAGTTTTGTTTGAGGCTAACGAGGAGTTCAAAATAAATGTCTTTCTTGTCATTGTTGACCGATTGATTTCTGAATTAGACAAAAGAAAATGTGCGTATGATAGGGTATTCGACATTTTCAAAGTTTTCTTTAAATATCGAGAACTCTCCGAAGCAGAAATAAGAAGGGAATCTTCGAAGTTGTGTAAAGTTTACTCGGACGATATTTCCGGAGACTTTATTGATGATATCTTGCACATTAAAGAACATCTTGCTCTAGAACAAGAACAAGTAACTATAAACAATATCTGTAACTGGATCCGTAGAAAGGATCTCGTGGATGTTTTTCCAAACATAGATATCATGTTAAGGATTTATAAATCAATTGCGGTTAGTAACTGCTCATCTAAATGCTCAATTTCATGTTTAAAGATAATTAAAACGTACTTACGGTCAAGCATGACGGAAAACAGATTAAACGATCTAGCAGTTTTGTCTATCGAATCTGATACTGCAAGCTCTATTTCTTAGGATGAGGTCATAAAAACTATTGTTGATTCAAAAATAAGACGAAAAGTGTGAATGTTCAAAAGGTTGCTTGGCACTTTTGTGGTGCACGAGCTTAAAGACTTCCCGAGCAGAGAAGTTTTATTTTCCCTTGATCCTGCTTGGCAACAGCGCAGCGCGTTGCTAGGGCAACGGAACTTTGCTTCACAGCAACAAATTCTCTTGTCGCGTTCCATGAATGTCTAAAACCACTGAGCTGAACCACTGAGCATTTAAGTTTATTATTTATTCTAAATGTTTCTATAATAATCTCTATATTGGTAACAAGTTGTAAACATTAAAGGCTTTCATCCCGACAATTACCTTCTATCATTTCACCCACCTAATATACGGCATTTCCCTAACAACTGTTGACACTGGACGTGATCTCTTGTGGCTGAAAGAAGGTCTGTGATTTTAAATAAAACTATTATTATTTGAATTTACTTTTAAAAATGACTGTGAATAGTGGCAAAAATTTAAATCCGCCAATTCTAGATACTAATTTGGAAGTAAATAGAATGTCGATAAAGCCGCCAACTTTTTGGCGACATAAGCCTAAGCTATGGTTTTTACAACTTGAAGCACAGTTCGCAAATTCCAATATTACTCAAGATGTAACAAAGTATAACATTGTCGTTGCTTCATTAGATGAAAATGTCTTAGATTATGTCGTGGATGTTTTATCGAATCCTCCAACGCAAAAGAAATACGACGCACTAAAGATTGCATTACTCGATAAATTAATAGATACGGAAGAATCCAGGTTAAGAAAAGTTTTGACAGAACTTAATCTTGGCGATAAACGTCCATCTGACTTGCTACGACAGATGAAGGGATTGGCTGAAACTTCTATTTCTGAAGAACTGTTAAAGTTACTTTGGCTTCAGAGGTTACCACAACAAGTTCAGGTTATACTTTCAATAAGCTCTGATTCTCTGGATAACATTGCAGCGATGGCAGATAAAATAATCTGTATATATAGTGCAACAGAATTATGTACAGTGACTAAACCGATCGATAAAATTCCCGAACCGAATAACACTAAAGATGAGAAAATTAGTTCTTTGGAGATTAGAATCGCAGAATTAACTAGGAAGTTTGACACATTCATAAGGGGTAGGCCGACAAATAAATCTGCAAATAATCGCAATCGCAGTCGTTCGAGATCCAAGTCTGCAAGTTATAAGCTATGTTGGTACCATTACAAATTTGGTAAAAAGGCGCATCGATGTGTAAAGCCATGCGAATTTGAAGAGTCAGCAAGTACTCCGGGAAACTGATGGGCCAGTCGCTTGATGAGGCCAACGACTACGGCCAGATAAACTGTCGCCTCTTTCTCTTTGATAAATCAAGCATGAGAAACTATCTTATAGACACTGGCGAAGATGTGTCTGTAATCCAACCGCCAAGACCAAATAAGCTGTCATCATCCGATTTTAAGCTATATGCTGCGAATTCAAGTTCAATCAAAACTTATGGCAATCAACTTATCAGCTTAGATTTGGGCTTAAGAAGACATTTCAAATAGAATTTCATCATAGCAGATGTCTCCAAACCCATAATTGGCGCGGATTTTCTTAAGGCACACGGACTTTTGGTCGATATTAAACAAAAGCGTTTGATTGATCCTTTAACATCATTATCAGTTCCAACTAAAACTGTAAAAGGGCCATCATCATTTTTGACACCTATCAATAGTAGTCGTTTCGAGCCAGCTATAAATTCTCTACTGCAAGAATACAAAAGTTTATCTTCGGAAAAGATGGAACCAAACAACGTTAACGCTAGCCATAATGTCACCCATGTCATTGTAACGAAAGGTCCACCTGTGACATCTAAAGTGCGTAGATTGGCGCCAGATAAGTTAAAAATCGACAAGGCAGAATTTGACTACATGCTTGAGCATGGCATATGCCGGCCATCAAGCAGTCCGTGGTCTAGTCCGTTGCATCTGGTCAAGAAAAAGGACGGAGGTTGGAGGCCATGTGGAGATAATCGTACTTTGAACGCAGCTAAATTACCGGGTAGGTATCCTATACCACACCTACATGATTTTACGCACCAATTAGAAGGCACAACTGTATATTCCACATTAGACCTTCATCGTGCCTATCATCAAATTCCGATGGAACCGTCTGATATAGAAAAAACAGCAATTTGTACACCGTTCGGGCTGTTCGAATTTCCCTTGATGACTTTTGGTCTTCGAAACGCAGCGCAGACATTTCAGAGATTTATGCATTCCGTGCTACGGGGTCTGGAATTCTGTTTCGTCTATCTGGATGATATACTCATTGCATCTCGCTCTAAAGAGGAACATTTACGTCACCTCAAAACAGTTTTTGAGAAATTACAACAATTTGGGTTAACATTAAATCTCAATAAATGCCACTTCGCTCAGCCTGAGGTAAATTTTGTTGGCCATATTGTATCTCAAAAAGGAATTCGTCCAACGGAAGAAAAAATCGAAGATTTCAAGAAACCGAAAACTGTCAAACAACTTAGAAGATATTTGGGTATTTTAAACTTCTATCGAAGGTTTATACCTCAAGCAGCTCATCACCAAGCAAGCTTAAATGATTATTTGAAAAACAGCAAAAAGAATGACAATCGTGTAATTGAGTGGACAGAAGAAGCGTCAAACGCCTTTGCAACCTGCACAGAGTTGTTGAAATCGGCGGTAACTTTAGCTCACCCAATTTCATCAGCTAAACTTGCTCTTATGGTAGATGCTTCGGATATAGCAATAGGAGGAGTGGTGCAACAACTGGTGGTTGATGATTGGCAACCACTTGGTTCCTTCTCTGTTAAACTGACACCCACACAAAAGAATTATAGCACCTATGACCGCGAACTGCTAGCAGCATATTCGTCTATTAAGCATTTCCGGTATCTGTTGGAGGGTCGGGAATTTACGTTATTCACCGATCACAAACCACTGGTGTATGCATTTCAGCAGAAATTAGATAAAGCATCCCCTCGCCAACAAAGGCATTTGGAGTACATTAGTCAATTCACCCTAGAAATTCAACACATTTCAGGAAAGAACAACATTGTTGCTGATGCACTGTCAAGATTGGAGGAGATAGGAATCTCACCCCAAATAGATTTTGAGGCTTTGGCCGAGGCTCAGGGGAGCGATGAGGAGTTAAAGGAGCTGATGGCTTCACGAAACTCTTCACTGAAAACTCTTCACTCTCACTCTTCATTGATTCCAATTTTTGGTTCTAATCGCTCATTATATTGTGATACCACCACTAAAATTAAACGACCATTTCTTCCAGTTAATTTTCGGAAAGCAGTTTTCCAAAGTATTCACAATCTCTCACATCTTGGAATTAAAGCAACCGTTCGATTAGCTAAATCAAAGTTCATTTGGCTTGGCCTTCAATTAGCAAAGGCATTCGTAATTGGACCAAAAGTTGTTTGAAATGTCAGAAATCTAAGATTTCTAAACATGTTCACTCTCCATTACAAGAATTTCCTACCGTTAGTCAACGTTTTCAAGACATTAACCTAGATCTGATTGGTCCCTTGCCATCATCAGAAGGATTTCGATATTGCCTCACCATAATTGATCGCTACACGCGGTGGGCTGAAGCTATTCCTTTACCGGATATTCGAGCTGAGACGGTTGCTGACGCCTTATTGAAGAACTGGATCTCTCGCTACGGTATCCCACTCGTAATTACAACTGATCAAGGTGCTCAATTTGAGTCTCAATTGTTTCTTCAAGACAGCATTGCACTTGCACTCACATCACCCACTCTTTGCTCCAGGCTCTCTGCGGGGGGTCCAATTAAGTCCACATCTCTTTTTTCTGCCCCTATTAGTCCAGTAACCAGGTCGTCAAAAAGGGGCGTTTCAGGAAAAAAATACAGGAATTGTTTTCTCAACGGTTTTATATGTTTTCGAGGGTGCTAAATCAGAATATCAACTTTGTGAACAAATTCTGGCATGGGAACATTAAAAAAAAATCGAAAAAATCCCAAACTTTTACCCCTTTTTTTGGTTTTTTCCTTCTTGCAGGAAATGTATTGATTTCTCTACAAAAACGTCAATACAAAAGTTAAAGTACTCTAAACAAGCTAAATAAAAGTCAATTACACTATTTATGTCAGACTAATAGTTTAGTTGCTACAGCGTGCTGAAAATCAGGCAAATTCCGCCCGAATGTAGAAAGTCCAAAACTTTCACTTGCAGCTCGAAAAATAGTATAGTCGAAATAGAGTTAAGGGTGAAATTAATTAAGCCAGAAACTATTTTTTGTTACAATTGGTAGAAAACATGCTTCTAATTAACATACAAAAATTTGCAACCCGAAATGTCACGCAAAATACGTTTATTGGCCGCCATCTTGAAAAAAACGTCAATTTTTTAAAAAATAACAAGAAACCATAATAAGTCGAGTTTGATATCAAATTAAAGGAAATGTTATGTTGACAAAGAATATACTATTGGTTTTTTAAAACTTATATATTTACAAAGATGATTTTGGAAGGAAACGATGAAAAAATGGCCGAAATTTTTCACTGCACGCGACGGAACCACCCCTTGTAATTATTGAGATGTCCAACAAAAGTTTGCTGTTTTGTGACTCAAAGCCATGCTTCAATGAATAACAAACATGGAGTCCCATATACTAAGCAATATTGAACAAACCCTCATGAAATGTACTAAAAGAATGGAGAAGGAATGACTGAAAGTCAACATATGCAATGAGTTTGCTGACCAGTGTTTCTGGTTGACCTAACTCATGCAAGAATGACGAAAGATTTTGTAGGTCTAAGCAATGTAATGCAATTCTTTATAGACCACAGTCCCTTTACTGATATTTCAAGTGCTTTGTGGAATTCTGTTAATTGAATAACAGATAGTGCAGACAAGGCTAACGCGTGACCTGTTCGGGAGAGATATTCAAAATAAACTAACATACCTTTTAGAGATGGAACTTTATTAAAAACTGACTAAGCAGTTACGAAGAAAATAGCCCAATAAACACAAGTAACTGTAGTAGTTGATAATACCGATATTTTAATGCTACCTTCTACACCATTCTTCTAGAATACTTATTACATGCAATTCGCCACAAAATATTATAAAAATCAGGATATTCAAGCTTTTTAAATATCCAATACGGGAGGAAGATTTTAAAACCTGCCCTCGTCTAGCTCTTATGCAACGATTGTGCAATCTAAACAAAAAAAACCTTTAGTTTTTGTCAACGCATTAACTTTTCACCAGCAATAACTAGTCCTTTTTTCAATATTTTCATCTTAACTGCATGGTTCAGTTTTCAATATAGTTCCACCTCTAAAAGATATGTTAGCTTAGTTTGATCTCTTTCAAACATGTCCCTTGTCTGCACTATCTGTTATTCCATTAACATAATTCCACAAAGCACTTGAAAAATCAGTAAATGGACTGTGGTCTATAAAATAATTGCATTACCTTGTTTAGACCTACAAAATCTTTCGTCATTCTTGCATGAGTTAGGTCAATGGGAAACACTGGTCAGCAAACTCATTGCATAAGTTATTTCAATGCATTTCGAAGGATCCAGGTTCCATGTTTGACTTTCAGTTATTCCTACTCCATTCTTTTAGTACATTTCATGAGGGTTTGTTCAATATGCTTATATTAGGGACTCCATGTTTGTTATTCATTGAAGCATGGCTTTGAGTCACAAAGCAGCAAACTTTTGTTGGACATATCAATAATTACAAGGAGTGGTTCCGTCGCGTGAAGTGAACATTTTCGACCGTTTTTTCATCGTTTCCTTCCAAAATCATATTTGTAAATATTTAAGTTTTAAAAAAACCAATAGTATATTCTTTGTCAACATAAAATTTCCTTTAATTTGATATCAAACTCGACTTATTATGGTTTCTTGTTATTTAAAAAAAAATTAACGTTTTTTCAAGGTGGCGGCCTATAAACGTATTTTGCTCGACATTTCGGGTTGCAATTTTTAGTATGTTCATTAGAAGCATGTTTTCTACCATTTGCAACAAGAATAGTTTGTGTTCTAATTAATTTCACCCTTAACTCTATTTCGACTATACTATTTTACGAGCTGCAAGTGAAAATTTTGGACTTTCTACATTCGGGCGGAATTTGCCTGATTTTCAGCGCGCTGTAGCAACTAAACTATTAGACTGACATAAATGATGTAATTGACTTTTATTTAGCTTGTGTGTTTAGAGTACTTTAACTTTTGTATTGACGTTTTTGTTGAGAAATCAATACTTTTTCTGCTAGAAGGAAAAAACCAAAAAAAGGGGTAAAATTTTTGGATTTTTTCGAATTTTTTTAATGTTCCCATGCCCGAATTTGTTCACAAAGTTGATATTCGGATTCAACACCCTCGAAAACATATAAAACCGTTGAGAAAACAATTGCTGTATTTTTTTCCTGAAAAAACTACCTGGTTAATGGACTATATTTTCAGACTAGGGTAAAAGAAAGATGTGGGAGAATTTTCGCTACCCTCTTTGAAAGCCGACGATTGGGATCGTATAATGCTTTTACTCAGGGCTAGCTTTTACTGCCTTAGAGGAGGGGTACACTACAAAGAGGACGTCTAGACGCAGACATCCATCCATGTGGATTGCAGAGTCATGGTCATTGTCGAATTTTTTTAGGCAATAAAAAGTACACTACACGCGGGCTGTAAACGGGTTTCTCTTTGCTCCTGTTTGTCTGAAGATGTTTAGTATATAGGCCCCCAATGGATGTTACACACGATCTCAAGTTTTGTGGTTTGCGGGATACTTTAATACTTATATTACTAACTTAAAAAAAACTTTTTACACAGTGTTTTAATGAAAAGACATATATTTTTGAAATTGTTTTCTAATTTATTTATATAGTTCATTTTTCTAATATAAGTATTCATGACATTTGTAATGTTTCTACCGGAATTAAACATTTGTTGATCGTTGAAAATAAGGTAAGGAAATATTTTTATATTATATATGTAAACGATTTTCCTTTGCGCAGAATAGTAGACTTATTCTTTCTAGAAATGAAGGAAGTTTGGATGCCCAAGTGTTTTTTTATAAAGAAACTTTTAAAAATCCTCCCCATGAATGCACGATTTTTTTTAATTAATATTTTTCCTTTTCTACAATTTCAATTCTATTCGCACTTTGTACATGCAAAAACAATATTTCCTACTCTTCGACCAATTTGATAAGTTAAAAAAATCGGAATTTCTAGTGAATGGGGATGTCCTTATGGCTAGCTGGTCGTTGCAATATTGCATAATGTGTTGAAATATATATTTAAAAAAAGAAAACAGCCCTCGCCTCAAAATAGGTTCCCAATGACAATTTTGCTAGAGATTACGACTTCTTTTATATTGTAATTATTGAGAGAATCAGTTATTGATTCTTGTCTTTAATATCAAATTTAGTAGTTGTTTTTTTAGATAAATTTAGTTTGCAATTTTTAGGACACAAGGATAAGCGTATTTCTGTTTTCAAATAAAGTAATGATTTAAAATGTTCTTAAAAAATTAAAATTTGAGAAATCCCTTTTAAGATCAGATTAAAGAACCTAAAAATAAAAAGACAATTTTTTTGCCAACAATTTTATGTGCATGCGCAAATAGGTTTTTTTGTTGTTGTTGTTATTAGTCTATAGTTGTTTAAAGAAATTTAAGAATTATCAAATATTGTGAGATTTGACTTTTTGAAAGAGTCAATAGAGTAAAAACTAATTTCGAAATAATTAAAAAAATTTTGTTAATTTGTCTAGTAGTTATCACATATACTTGATTATGTTTTCTTTAATATTTAGTTTAACAATTTGCTGATGCCTTAAATATGAACAGAATATCCGCTTAGATTTAAACTAAAATGGGACTTATTAATCAAATTTATAGCAAAACTTAAAATCAAATACTTTTTGTTTGGTAAAGCTGTAATGTTAAAAGAAAGATTTTTCATGCCTCAAAACTATGCCATAACTTCTTCATTTGGTCTTTTTAATTATACTGTTTTTTGGGTGTAGAAGATGCTGAAGCTGATGTTTTATTTCTATTCTACACAAAAATATAGTTAATTATTGAATATGAATAGTTTTACTGCTACCTAACGATATTAATTTTCTCAAGTGTGATTATTCAATGAAATACATTAAACACCACCTATTAAATAACTTTAAATTAATTCAATTAATTTTTATTATTACCTTTACTTTATTATTATTAAAATAAATTATTTCACATTATTTAATAAATATTAAATCATGTCCCCCCGCCCGCGGTTTGGCCAACGTGTTAGCCCCCCCCCCCCCCCCCCCCATGTTGAAGTTCTAGATCCGCCACTGGCTTACCCCATGGTAAGACTGTAACTTTTATTTACGTTTGAATATAAACATGGAAAGTTACTTAACATTGAAAAAATCACAAAAATAGCTCTAGCAACAATATTACAAAACCAACTGAACGAAGATTCTTGGGGGTGGTATATGACGCACTGTTTCATAAACCAGTTTCAACCCCCAAGCTACTCATTCCCAATATAAGGCCTGGTGGAAAACTAGCCCCGGTCTCCCCTATAGTAAATTCAAAAACATGATTTTCCATTAAATTAAAGATTTTATAACACTTCTGGTTCAATATCATTCCAAACAGCCAATATAACCATATTGACTCTTTTATGGTTAAATACTACTGACTAATTGCTTTAACTAAATAGGTTAACACGTCTATTCGATATAAATCTGAATAGAATGCTTACCAATCCATCACCTTGATGTTCTGCTACGATTTCGAAGATTTAGAGACGTCTTGATGAAACATGTAGTCTTTTCCATCTAAATGTTACAAAATGGTAAAAAAAAATCTGTTGTGCAGTTTGGTATAGTAAAGAGATATTCAATTAAAAACCGCCCCCAAAAAATTTCACTTTTACATAAATTAATTCCACACTAGTACGGGCGTTCTAAAAAAATGGTATTCAAGAAACCGTTTTTTCCTTCTAATATGGAAACTGCAGTATTACAACGAAATTTTCGTAATGATGGGATCAATTTAGGTTAATGGCAGACTTTTTTGAAGAGGAAACTATCGCTGCATTGTACCAAAGTACACCACAGATTTTTCTTTTTTATTTTTGGATTTTGTGATATTTAGATGGGAAGGGCTGCAACATTTCATCAAGACAATGCATCACTACATGTCTCCAAATCCACGAATGTATTTTTGCAAGATTTTTTCTTGCAATTTTTTATATTAATTCAAATAAAACTTGATAGCAGTTATTTTCTTTGGGATTTATTATTTTTTATAATTTACATCTGCCTGATCCACATTAACACAACTTTTCTCAACCAAACATTTCATTGAAATTTTGTTACTCAAAAGATTTTTGTCTGAAGTTTTAAGACAGATTATATTTTGCATTATTCCTGGAATTAAAAAAATGCCATGAGTAATAAAAAGTTAAACTTTTTAGTACAAGAAAAAAACAGGGTTGAGAAAACCCCCAAAAACGGTTTTTTGGTTTAAACTAGATTTTTTTGGGTTTAAACTAATTTTTGTTTTCCTTTCAATTTTGCACACTTTTTGGTTGTTGATTGTTGAATATACTGTACTTACACGCAGTGTAAAGCTTAAGGACCCATTTCGGATGATTGTGACTAGTGTCAAACAAAAACTTGTCAAGAGATAAAAAATAAACATCTATCAAGTTTTTGTGTGCATAGTTTTTTTTTTTTTTTTTGGGGGGGGGGGGGGGGCCCGAACCTAAAATAGTTATAAAGAACACACTCTCACTCTCCATGATGGGCTTGCAACAATAACACAAAATTCAAACAGTTTTTTTTTTTTGCTATTAAAAAATTTTAAAATAAAGGTTTGCTTGCTTTTCAGGCCAAGTTGCAATCAGGCCAAAAGTGACGCCTCATCATCACAACTTGCCCCGCTATTTTTTTTTTTTTTTTTGCAGTTCTCACATTACGCTCTAATGCCATTTCTACTTTCGTTTTTGACTTCATTAAATGAAAGTCAAACAAACAATATCTCTTTTCCTTCCACCTCTATTAGACATTTTAAATTTGTATGAGAACGTTTTTATTAAAAAAAATTATCGACAGCATGGTATGTTTACCTATAGCATGTAAACCTGCAGAACAGAATTTAGTTGTTCTCCTGAGTTGGAGTTAAATTGTCTGCATCATAACAATCTTGCAAAGTATATGAAAAAAGAATAATTTTAAAATTGAAATAATTAAAATTTTGTCAAAAACCAGGTTGGGCTTTCCGGGAAAAAAAACATCTATTTTAAACCGACGAAGCCCCCCCCCCCCCCCCCACTGGGGCAGGGGGGCTAATGACCGAGGCGGTATTTTGAAGGGAAAAAATCAAAACTTAACATTTTGTTTCATGTGGCCAATACAAAGCTGCAAATAAAGAATCCTAACACGTTCTGAAACAATGTATGATTACACTGAAGAGCCAATATAACTGGTATAGGCATACATCTGCGAATAAAGGTGTATAAAACCAATCGAAGTTCGTCGCTATGTTCAGCAGCGTCTATGTGCTGCTATCATGACAGGTTATGAAAATTGAAGGGATTTTGAAAGTATCGGCGGTTGAGAAATGGAATTCCATATCCATGTATCTCCGAGGTGGAGATGAATTTTGGATTTTCATGAATATCGATAATCCAGTAAAACATCAAATCTACGACATAGCTTTGACTTTAAAAACATCGTGCAAAACCGGGTCCATTGACAACTGATCATTAAATGTGATAAACGTCTATGTGTCGATTCTATGTCGTACAAGTATCGACTTGTTAGCTATTTAATGAATATTCAGCGATATGGGCTTCTGGAGCCGTATATATCACGTATCCGCAATATATCATCTTTAATGATTTTCGTCCGTCGTCGATGATCCGGTTTTGCATGATCTTTTTTAGGCCGCAGCTGTGTCGTAGTTTTAATGTTTTACTGGATTATCGATATTCATGATACACTCGTGAAATTATCGTAAGTGAAAATCCAAAATTCACCTCCACCTCGGAGATACATGGATATGGAATTCCATTTCTCAACCCCCGATACTTTCAAAATACCTTCAATTTTCATAACCTGTCATGATAGCAGCACATAGACGCTGATGAACATAGCGACGAACTTCGATTGGTTTTATACACCTTTATTTGCAGATGTATGCCTATACCAGTTATTTTGGCTCTTCAGTGTATTTGAAATAATATTAAAGTGATTAAAGAATTATTAACAAAGAAAAGGTTCAGCAACAAGTATTAAACTAGTAGGGAAAAGATTCTCTATTGCAAACAAAAAGATTTTTTAATAAAGTAAATATAGAATCATTTAGAGAGTATTAAAAAATGGACATATTTAAAAATAAAACTTGATAAACATTGCATACCCGGAAAAAAACCATTAAATCCTACCATGTTGTAAAAAAAGCGGATCGAAATGCAGCAAGTGCCGGAAAAAAAACAATTATTTAAAATGATTGAACATATAATTAACAAGAAGTTCTAAAAGAACTGAAATAGCCTACTTTCTTGTTACTGAAATACTAACTGAACTTCTTATAGAAAAACCAAATAGGTTTGAAACAGTAACTGTCACCTAGAAATGCTTCTATACAAGATTTATGTGCATTAGAAAAAAAATCGCCAATATAGCATCCAGTTGTAGTAGTTTAAACTTTTAAAAGCCAGAATCAACTATTTTAATTAATTTTCTTTCGCAAATTAAATTAATATTATTTATCGTCTGCTTAATTTACCTGCACTTTGAAGAATAATTAAATATTTATAAATAAAACCACACAAAACTACTCTAAACTGCACTAAAAAATAAGAAATGTAAAATAAAACAAACCTCATTTTTATGGAAAAAATATAATGCCCTGACGCTTTATAAACAAATACTGAAAAATCAAAAAATCACATTGTGCTACATTTTATGACGTTAATCCAAACTGATTTATAACGAGAATAAATTTTCCTTCATCAATTATTTAATGAATAAAGTTTCTCATGTTGATATGGCAACAGCGATTTAAAAGGCAAAAAATATTTTCAATGCTAATTCAATGAGAAATTCGCTGAGACAGTAGACAGATGTCCGTCTGGACACACAGACAGATGGACAAAAGGTATGAAAGTTGGGTCTCTGAGGTCATACCTTTCTATTAAAAAAATAATTTTTAAGATCCGACGGGTAGAACCGATTTTGGAAGGGGGTAGCTGTCAGCATGTCAATACCTACTATTTCATTTTTAAAAAAATTCTTTCGAATCAAAAAAAGAAAAGTAGGCTAAAAACATATCTCTTAAAAAATCTTAAATTTTAATTCAAAAATTAATATTTAAAAATTTAAATGTAGATTGATGTTTATGTCCTCATAAATAAGCACTGCTTTGTCGTGGTGATTTCTGAAAAAAATAAATATGCGTGGTTGCCTAAATTGGTGCAGTGTTTTTTTGTGTGAAAAAACAATAGAAAGGTTGAGGAAGTTGGCAAATTTCGCTTGAATCACAATATTTGGCAACTTTGCCAAGTTTTGTTGCCAGGGTTTTCCGCAAAACAGAACTTAGCAGGGTAGCAGGATTGGCAACTTAATTGCTATAATATACTTTTGCTTTTTTTATTTCAAAGACCAGAAGCCCACAAATTTTAACTCTTTGCCTTTCAGCAGAAGCTCAGACACCTTATTTATGTTTTTTCAGAAGCTAATTTCAACTAAAATGTAAACAGTTGTTATACCAGCAGGTCAGGATTGTCCACAAATGCAAATTAAAAGGAAAGAGGATAAAATTAGAACAAATTGGACAGAATTTTTACATTAAGAGATTAATCTTCATAATATATTCTTGAGCATTTTTCATATACTCGTGAATCTTGCATATCCCAATATCAAGTAATATTGTGCTAATATAAATTTAATATCGCTTATCTTTAGTGCCATTACGAACATTAATAATCTTTCACATGATTTTTAACCCTATAGTTCTATCGAAATGACCAATAATTTATATGAAATTTTTTCTTTAAAATATAAAGGAGAGGAGGGTATTATGGAATATCATTCACATTTTTAAGAATAGCCCTTTTGGGTTTTTTTTAAAATAAAAATCAACACAATCATTTTAAATACATACTATAACTAAAGGTAATGAAGTGCCAATGGTGAAACGAAACAGTATTTATTTTTTGTTATGAAAAAATTTACTTTACAAAAAACTTACAAATGGAGGTTAATATGGGATAGTCGGGTAATATGGAATAGTGTTTTACAATTATTGAAAATTTAATTATACTTTACACAGCATAGTTAATTTTAACTTAAAAGCAATATTTCAAAAATTACATTAAAATAGTTAGTTTAAATAGTTACAATAGTTACATTAAAATAGTTAGTTTTGTTTTTGAGTCTATATAAAAAATCACAAACATGTCAAGTAGGTTTAGGTAGTTCCGACTTTAATTTCTGAACAGAGGGTATCTTAATGTTTAGTTTCTTTGGTTGCTTTGAAGCTTCTGACTTCATTTTTTGTCAATCTTTTTTTAAAGATCATCCTCCAAATATGGGGAGTAGGTAATGGAATACTTAACTTTTATGTCGTGTAATACCTAGTATTCCATAATACCTGACACACCATTTTGGATTATGAGCCATTTTACTGACAGATAAAACATTGATAGTTAAAAAACGACTTCAGTATAATAAATGATTACTGGTAGATTAAAGCGTTTGAATGCTTTCCGGCAAAAACTTTCAAAAATCCAAAAAAACACACTTTGTTTTGCAGCGGCTGTAACGAAAACAACAAGAAGTTAATTCTTTGTGCTGCATATGGGGGATTTCTTAGGTCTTTCATGGCATTTCCACGTAATGGCAGCAGGAGAGAGGGCTGAAACTTTGGTATTCCATATTAAACGACTATTCCATAATACCCTTCTCTCCTCTAAATATCAGTGTGCATATTTTTTGCAGTAGAAATATATTCCTTGAAATTTTTTTACTTTAATTTTACTGATGAATTAGAGTAAGCATAATTTCGTTAATTAATGTGTTTAGTCTACTTAATAAATACTTCAATAATATTTGGATTAAACGTGTTCCAAATTTTTAAATATTTTACGTATGCTTTTGCTAATCATTTATAAACTTAATTATTAAAATGTAACTTACCATGTAAATTTGATTTGGTTACAAACTTTCAATAAATAAAGTGTTTCAACTTAAGCAGAAGGAAATAAAGAAAAACGATATGTGTTTTCAAAAATATGCTGGTAAGTACGACTTAGAATTTTGATTACGAGTCAAATCATTATTTTTAAACAAAAACTATCGTAATATCAAATAAAAGTTAGTTTGATTCACTCGCAGAATTCGCTACCTAGGTACAAACAACAGATATACATAATAATTTTTTGTGGTCCTTATTACCAATTTTATCGTTATGTGTGTACTTAACGAAGCCAATTTGCCTTGTAATTTACAACCAATAAGCTTTTACCTCGACGTCTTGTTGTGCAACGTTAACGACAAGGTATTTTGCCTTAAATACTTTATACAACAGAAGTGTTTACTAGTATTTTTCATTCATTAAAAATACTATTGACAACAGACTCCCTATTTCTAAATTGTGGCGCAAAACATTTTTCGCTCTGTGGCTTATGATAAAACTCAAAAGTGGGGTGCTTATATATATTTGATCTTTGTCACTCTACTTTGGCTCATAATGCTACATATGAATAATGATAATACTAAGTTTCAAAGTATTTCTTTAGTAAATACTTTAAATTTTTAATGCATGTTTATCCTTTGATTTACTAATTTTAGATAACTTGTAACCTACCTCAAATTATTTCCACAAATAACTTTTTTACCATGGACATGAACAAAAAATTTTTTTTACTATTCTCAATGTTGAAACAAAGAAAAAAACTAAAATTATTCATGCTTTTATTACTTTTTCTCATTAGAATTTTTTTTAAGATTTATCATACATTTGAAATAAATAACAATTTTATTGACTTTAAATTTTCTTTTTTAATTATTATTTTTAATAATAAGGATTTCAAATGCATAATGCACACATTATTGATTTTTTTTACATATAATAAATATTGAGTTTATTTCATGTTACGTCGTCTGCTTTTTTTTTTGCCGTTGCCAAATATTGGTCCGCCATAGCAGAATAAGATGTTGCCGTCGGAGTCCCACTATAAGTAGAATAGACACTGAGTGGTGTGTATCCGGACAATTTGGGGATTCCGAAACGCGGCCCCATGCAGCACTCGCCATACGAAATAAAAGAGAAGTTATTACAAGCCCTGGACAAGGAGTACAATGTAGGTGAATTACATTCAATCACAGGAATCTCTTGCTCAATTTAATGTTTTGTTGGAAGATATCCGTTAAAAACTGTTTCCTCGCATAGCTTCAGCGTTAGGCATAACATTTGGGAGACCAGTCGACTAGTATATGTCTGGCTTGCATGCTTCTAGGTCGGTGTTTGAAGGCTCTCCGTCAACTTGCATTACATGCACGTTTTCTTTGAGAATTTATAGGTAAATTTACACTGCACGATTTTTGTATATGACATAGATTATTAAGATAAGTAAGAAAATTCACACAGTAAATAAAAACACATGCGCGGGTCATCTAATTGTTTTCAACGTCAAATTCTGAGTTTTTTAGTGAAATGTTTACAATTTAACATGAAATCCTGTAATGATATTTTGTATCATGTCCAGCTCAAATATTTGTTAAATCCTTTCCCATAAATTTTCTAAACCTGCATGGTTTCATGCAATTTAAATGTGACATGGTTCTTGAATGGAAAATAAATGAAATGAAATATCTTCATGGAAATGTGATATATTTATACCATTTCCAATGTTTATAAAATCGGTTCCCGTTAATTTTTTATTGTTTTATCATTTGGGGATCTTTACATAGATGAAAAAAATATTTATGTATATCTCATTCAATTGAAGGCTTGATATTGAAAGTGCAATCAAGATATAAAGTTTAGAGTTTACTATTTATGGATATACATATCTGTATTTTGAAAGAGATTGCTAAAATCTATCTCTGGATTCTAATTATTAGGCCAAAATTCAGCTTGAAGTTGCAGCTAAGCTAAAATCTAAAACTGGATACTAATTATTAAGCCGAAAGTTGGCTGTATTTATAAAGGTTGGTTTTTTGATGCATTCTCTGCTGTCACTAAGTTGAGAAAATAATACCCTGTGTATGTACAGGGAGTGCATGTTAAATATGCTCCTAAGTCCTGATGCTGTGTACGATGTCGCACCTAAAAATTGTGTCAAGGGTACCTTTACAGGTGTCAGCTTGTCACTTGACTGAGGTTCTAAATTACGATACCTGTCCCAAATAGCCCTCGTCTAGCTCTAATGCGGCGAAAATTCAACTCGATCCTATCACAAACTTTTAAAATGCTCATGTTCTTTTCCTATGGGATAAAGTAAAATTTTCGGTTAACACGAAGTTTTACAGTATTTTTGTGGTAAAAAAATGTAGCAACGCAAACAGCAAACAAATACAGTGTATAAGTTTTCATGCAAGTATGATAGAAAATTGCAGAAAATATTTTGGTATAGTAAATATTTTTATTTAAATTACTGCTTTATGTTCTGTCGTTGTTATTTAAAGTGAAGGCATAAACTTCTCATGCATATCAAGGTTTTTAATTCAAATAGGGTGAACCGGGGTAATTATTGGACACGGAAAATTGGGGTAATTATTGGACAGGGCCCAACAACCATAATGCATCATAATAGGGTATTTGACTAAATCGGGGAAACTGCCCCAAAAAGTTATATAAACCTAGTATAGGAACTAGAAAACGCATTTTCATTGGTTTTTCTTAAAAAAATTACTCAAATATTATTTAAATTAAGTTTTAAAATCGCGATATTCCAAAGCTTGGTCACGCGATTGCAACGCTACGCTGATTGGTCTGACGTCACCTGGTATTAAACCGCCCCTCATTCTATTCAAATTTAGTCATCCTAAACTTTTTAGCGCTCTTTAAGTCCAAAATGCATAATTTTTTTAGATAAGTCTTTGTGAATTTAGTGCTTATAAATATTTAGATAAAATAAAATTAAAGGATTCACAAAAACGGCCGGCTCAAATTTGCCAAGAATCGATGCTTATGATGGGAGTTCCCTTGTTTTTTTTAAAAATCTTATTCGGGTTTCTGTTCTGATGAGTTCCGAAATATTAAAACTTCAACGGAAGTAATAATCAATTTTAAACGGATTATAAGGAAGCTATTAATATTTTTAATGAAATCGTCCTAAAAGTGTAAATAATAATCCAGTTAATAAGGGAAAGTGTTATATTTAATGTTGTAATGTTAACTAGTTTCATATCTTTATCTTTGTATATAGATGGTGCCCCAAACTTATTTTTTTCTTGTACTAATCTAGAAAATAAGAAATAAGTTAACCACTTCTGTTTACAAAAAGTTATTCCTGTGTTCGAGTCAAAAGAAAAAAACATTGTAAAAAATCTATTAATAGCTATATAAGTGTTCTCCTAATTTTGATTTCATTGAACTTCAAGTATCTTTTTCCATATCTGCATTTAAATATATAGAAAAACTTTTTATCAAACTCAATACTTGAATAAATTATCTAGTAAAAAATTATTAATTAAATTTAAAACAGCTTAATTTGTTTGTGAATGATCTTATTTTTGATGTTTTCATGCATTAGTCCAGTAAATTCAAACTTTAAACTCAAATAAAGGGCCTTAGTAAACAAAATCGCCAAATGATTACATTGCGGAACGGCACAGTAGCAATAGTTGCTCATTAGAAGAAGCCGAAATATTATCAGTCTCCGTACTTGATCAAAGTGTGTAGCCCAAGTTCAATGTAAAAATTACGTACCCATTTCACCAAAAAATAAGCACTTATAAAATAACAAATCCGCAAATGCGTGGACTTATAATAAAAATCACTGACATTTTAAATTATGAATTATAATAAAAAAATTGCATATGCGTACTACAAAATAATCTTTTCTAAATTGGTTTTATTCCGTTTTAAGGCTAGACATTTTGGCAGATGGGGCGATTGCTTAAAAAATTTACATATAAAATTAGGTCACTTCATATGAATTTAAAAAAACAAAACGATTCAACTAAGGCCCTCTAATATTTTCATATACATTTTTTAGGATGTGTGAGTTCAGATTGAGTTTTATATATATATTTCTTATTTGAAAAGCTATTAATTTTTGGTTTACAAGCGCTCTGGTGCCATTTTATCTTAAAAGTCAACCTAAATCTTTAAGGGAATTATATAAGGAATGGATCATGAAATTAAAAAGCCGCGAACCAACCATTAGTAACAAAATGCTAAATGTTAAAAACAAAGCATGTCAAGCAACATGTGAAGGTCATGATATTCAGCAAAGTTCAAGAAAAGAAATAACGAAAACTAGCCAATCACAAAATTCGGCGCGAATAAAGTTTCGGAAACAATTTTTTTTAAAATTTATTTGGAGGGTGGCGCCGTATATATTCCACACGCGCTATCTAACTATGCATATTTTTTTAAACGTTTTATTTTTAAGGTTTTGAGTTTGCTTATATTAAATCCAAGTAACAATAAGTGTAGTTCAACTCAGGAGTTTTTCTCGCCTTTCTTTCGTATATTATACATCAAATTTCATAAGATTGGAAGCTAATAACTCTTACTCTTATAATCCATACTTAATCAATAAATTAGTTCTTATTTTATAAAATGTGCTTGCAATTGCCTCAATAATATTAAAAAACAAAAATAATGCGTTACAATTTTCTTAGTTTCTGTTTAAGTTGCTGATTTATAATATTTGTGAAGGTGGCATTTTAAAGACTATCTTGTGGGTTAGTTTAGGTTGAATTATCGTCGCACAATAGCTACACGAGGGCTATTGGCGACGAGTGTCGTAATTTAGAACCACAGTCAAGTGATGAGTAGACACCTGAGTAGCACCCAAGGCAACCGTTAAGGGGGACATCGTACGCAACGTTGGGTTTTGGAGCATATTTAACATGCACTTCCACTACACGGGGTATTATTCGTCGGACATTTTTTGGCTTCACGGGCCGTTAGTAGGTCGGCAGTTATTTTTGCAATGTTTGTAAGGCACTTGGGCACATTTTCCACTCTTTTTACTGTTTTGTCTGAATGCTTAATACAAATCTATTAAGGTGCAATTAGTTCTGTTTTCATTAAATTTTAATTGCTTAATATTTAAACCATAGTTTATTAGTTATTTTTATATGACTACATAAATGCATGCAATTTTAAAATTATTTCACATTGGCGATTCGTGCTTGTATGACGTCATAAAATTAATTAAAAATATGAATTAGCTTCCGTGAAGTTTTAAATATTGAATTATTTCATTGTTTAGCTTTTAACATGTCATAATTAATTTGTTAGTTCATACAAATTGTTTAGATGTTACCTACATTGCATCTTCGAAAATTTGCGTGAATTAACTTTTTTTTTACTTTCCTAAAATATTTTGCTAATATTTGTTTCAAACCTGTTATTGAATAAACTTAATTTCTTAAACTAATTTTTGTGCAATATTAGTTTTGTATTTAGTACATTTTTATTATTTAAAATTTTTACAAATTAAATAAATGTTAAATGTAATATTCCGGAGCTAATCGTTTAATTTCTGTACAGCAAATAAGGTGATTTATTTTATTATTTTTGTAGTTAAATTTTAAATAAAAACATTCTATAATTGGGTTGTTTCACGTCGTGGATGTCAACCGAAGCAACCAATGATATCCTCACAGGACGCAGAAAAATGACAACAAGAGTATTTCATAATGTGAAACATTCCAATTAATTGATTTTTTCCTATTTATTGCACTTAATGCGTTATTTTTAAAATAAAAATTAATTATCGATTTAACAATACAAACTTTAGTTAATGTAAAATAAAAACTAATGTTAGTTTATAAATAGAAATTAGTAAAAAAAAATACTAGTAAAAATCTGTATTTACTATGGAGAATTGAATTAAAAAATAAAAATAATTTTAATTAAAGATATTTTTAATAAAAAAATATAAGTTAAGAATAATTCTAATTAAATATAATTTCATCTAAAAATATTTTTAATTAGAAATAATTCTATTTAGAAGTAAATTCAACTAAAATATTTTTAATTCTAAACAATTCTAGTAAAAAAATTAATTAAAAATAATTTTAAAAAATGACCCCCCCCCCCCCCAGAAATTATTTCTAGTTGCGCTCCAGCACGATTGTTGTGCCCCCCCCCCCCCCCCGGGTGAATTTCTGGATCCGCTACTTTATGATATTGATTATTAATGACCATTTAATTAAATGTGATAGTTTTATATTAACTACCAGTGTATTTAAGTTTTATTTACATGTTAAGTACTAATGTTCTGAATATTAATGATCTTCTTAAAGTTTAATACTAGATGACAAATGTACTAATTTGTAGTCCATGAATTTTATTTGCAATTTTAATACCAGTTACTTAATTAAATGTTTTAGATCTGCCCCTGACCCAACTGAAACAGTGTAAACACTGTCAGTCTAATATTATAAATCTCTGGATGAGTCATAGGTTGAATTAAATGCTTTTGACTAAGTTACCTATAAAGTGATTGTTTTGTTTTTAATGTTGATTTTTTTTTTTTAAATTGAACAGGAATTTTAAATCTCAGGTTTTCCTTTTGAAATTTTTTATTATTGATCTACTTTCAGGCTTTTGTGATATTTAAGTTTTGATATTTTCTGTAATCTGAAAGTTTTCTTATGTTTATTTTCGGATTCATTGTTTGCAAATGTTTGACTGTTAATTTGCTGATATTCACCGTTTCGCTATTAAATGTTCTTTGAGGATTGTCGTTTATTGTGTTCAATTTCCTGATTTTATTAATTTGAAGGATTTGCAATGAGCTAATATCCGCTGATCCACGATAGGGTTTATGATTGTCGAGGTTTTATAGTTTTTTTTAATAAAAAATCAGTGATTTTTTTGGCAGTTTGTAAGTTTCGAACTACGACTTGTTCTCTTTTTGAAATACTTTGATTTTGAAAAAGTATTTTCAATCATGTGATAGATTTTACAACGTTATGCTTTTTTTAAAATTTATTATTTGACACTTTTATTTCAATTCATGTTTCCTTAACGTTTTGGGTGTTTGTTTTATTCTAATTAATCTTGTACTGTTTATAATTTTCTTTTTAGCCTCCTTTTTTGCATGTTAACTTTTTCCCGAGGGCTCTATAACCGAAATTCGCCGTTGACGAAGGGCGCTTTGTGCACATGCTTTGCAAGGGGGGATGAAATTTTGTCCTGAGAGATGGAATTCGTTGAATTGTGCATTACACAATGAAGGTGTTACAGTTTAGACGCAGATCATAGGCAACCCTTTTTTAGACGAGTATGCGAAAAGGGTTGCAATAATTTAGTTCCCTAGAAAATACATTTCCTCCCAGTAAAAGTTCTGTGTTGGCGATGTTTTCGAATTACTGAAATAATATATTATTACACCAAAATTTTAAAATCAGTTTAAAAAAAAAGGGCTCCTATTGATTACAATTCTATGTTCCGGGTTGTTCGATAATTAATGTCGTTTTTCCATGTTTTTCAAGGTGAATTTCTTTAGATTAACAACAGACATTAATCAATGATATATTAACTATTCTGTTGGCAGATGACCTTTTGCCACCTTTCGGTAAGTTGAAAAATTCCATGTTCGAAGAAGCTTTGGTTTTTGGAAGCGAAGAACTGGTCAACTCATTTTTAATAGCACCATCGGATTACCATTTGTTTCGATCCCTTCAAAACCATTTGAATGGTAAAACTTTCGATTCCGATCAGGCTAAGTCAGGGCTATAGGGTGGATGTTTCATCAGTTCCCAATTCAGCTCTATTAATTTTTGACGGGTTATCAAAGATGTGTGGGGTCTGGTGTTATCATGATGAAACATAACTCTTTTGCGATTGGCCAGTTCAGGGCGTTTTTCTTTCTCTTCGTTCAATTTCTATAGTTGAAGACAGTAGACATTAGAAATCAATAGTTTGGTTCCTTGGAAGCGGCTCAAAGTAGACTATACCATTGCAATCGCACTACACAGAAAGCATAATCTGCATTTGGTGTATATTCTGGCTTTAGATGTCCATTGTGATCATCTTGCTTGGTCCATTATCGTTTTCGGACTATGTTATCGTAAACAATCCATTTTTCATCACTCGTTATGATTCTTTTCAGAAATTGGCCGTTTTTGTTAAGATTCAGTAAATATTTGCATATGTTAATGCGGTTTGGTGAGGTGGTTTTCCTTTAATTCGTGAAGAACCCAAACATCCAGTTTGTTTACGTAACCAAGCTGTTGCAAATGCAAGTAAACGGCTGAATTCGATATGTTGAGCTTCTCTGCTATCTCTCGAGTTATCATACACAGCTTAGCTTCGATTAAAGCCTTTATTTTGTCATCAGTAGTAGCTGGACGACCAGTATGTGGTGCATCTTGCACATAGCCGACCCGGTAGCACAACGGTTAAGGAGCTAGCCTTTGGAGTTCGGTAAAGGCATGGGTGTTTGCGTCCGTCAATAAATGTTGTTATTTGTCTATGTATTTGTGTCGCCTTTCTTTGTGTGTCTCTTGTGCATGTGTCATTTCTGGGGTTGAGTACAATAGACTTGAGGTCGCAGTGCTTGGCGAACTTGCCCCCCACCAAGAAAGTCGTAAGTCATCTTGCACATTAAAATTTCCAGCACAAAAGCAAGCAAACCAACGCTGACACTGGCGCCCAGTAAGGCAGTCCTCACCAGAAACTTTACACAATTTCTTCCGAGCTTGCACCGCATTTTTGCTCTTTCGGAAGAAAAACAACGAAATTTGACGATAATGTCCTCTTTGTGTGTCCATTTTCAACTTACTTTTTAACCAACTTGGTGGTTGCTATTGACGCTCTGGTTTTGACTAAAGAAAGTCTAAAGTCTAATCTTTAAAATAGTGTACAATAATATAAGCCACGCAATCACTACTACATTAAATATGCAATTCAAGTCATTTGTGAAAAAACGACATTAATTATCGAACAACCTCGCATATTAATTCCATGTAAAATAAACATGTATTCACTTTTGTTTATAATTATATGAATCAATATGCTTACTAAAAATTAAACTAATATATTACAAATACTTTAATATCATACAGTCGGTCAATTGATAAAACTGCATCTTGTTTCAACTGTGTTTTTTTCCCTCCAGTTTTAACCGGTACAATTAAGTTACCAAAACCGGCTCTTTGAAAAACTGGTTGTTTAGGTAAGTTGAACGTTGGCAGCTGTATATTTCTCTTTCTAGCCTCTGTGAAGAGTTTCCAGCTGTCTATTTCTAGTGTCCGTACCAGTCATCCTCGTATGTGTACTGGAAATGTATTAAGTTCACAATTAATCACGGATGGGCCCGAGTACACTGGGACAGGCTTGCTCGTTAAATCTGGAGTCCAAAGTCCTGACGGTGTTGGAGTACGATGTCCCTCGAAGTTCCGTTGGGTGCCCGCTCAGGGACCCGGGTGTCGACCCTGTCACTTGACCAGGGCTTTATATTACGAAGGGAATTCGGCTATTTTAAAGCTTCTAAAATAAAAAAAAAACGTTATCAAAAAGAAAAATTCAGCTGATTGGGTTTGTATAGCTGGTTTTTTGCTTCGCTCGAGGCTGCTTATACCAGACATCATCCGTAGTATTTTTTTTAGCAAGACGCATCGTAGATCTTACTTATATTAAATGTACACAGCCAATACACCCCTTTTAATTTAGAACCCTGGTCAAGTGACAAGGTCGACCGATGAGCGGGCACCAATGGAACTTTGAGCGACAAAGACGCTGTCTGTACTTTTTAATCCACTGATTTAGGAGCATGTCTATCCCAGTATACTCGGGTATTTTAGTTGGATTTTGGCTGCATATTTCCGTCTATAGGAAAGCAGCGACTGCCACTGTAATCGAACCAGCACCTAACGCTTGCGATCTGAGCGGATAATGTGCCATACGCTATACCAAATGTGCTACCAAGCCCCTAGGAATAATTTTTATTGTAAAACCATTTTATATTTATAACCACTGATAATTAAGTTACATTGCAGCGATTATTCTTCTCAATACAGTTTTTAAATATATTAAAATAAACCTTTAAAAGTATCCTAATTTGTTTTAGATGTAGGCGATTTTTTTATTGTTAAAATCTGATATCTCCAAAAACCAAAGCGCTAAGCTTTTTCTTTAAGTTGAAATCGAGTACTATCCAAAAGAATCCGATACAAATTTCCCCCGTCAGGATCCCGAGCGAATATAACTTCAGTTTCGGTTTAGCTTTGGCGCCGTTAAAAGCGATAACGATTCTAGGTTGGCACGAACCGGGCAAGAGCGTGGAGAGCCGGTTGCCAGTCACTCCACAGTGGCGGCACTCATATACTTGTACGAAGTACAAGTTCGTTCTTTTATTTAGGCTCTCTAGCCTCCACTCGGTAGCTTTTTCGAACCTTCGCTAGTCTAGACTTGAAAGCAGAGGAATTCGCCTCCGGTCCAATTTTCCTTTATCTCTTTCCCGAATCCGCGATTTGCGACCACTGGAGAACCCTCCAGCGTTCTTTTGTGTATGCAAACCGAGCACCTGTTATGCCATCCGGCCAACTGACTCATGGGGCTTCTACTTAAATAAGGTGTATCATCGAGTACTGAACTTAAATTTACCACGATGTTTTTGTGTCTTTTATTTAGTCCGCGGCTGATTCTTTGCAACAACATCCTGTGTTTTTTTTAATTGAGCGACTACTCCGTATTACACATTTTTAAATTCTTTTTACTAGACACCATAAGCAGCTACCTATTAGGTATTGTTCAGAAAACGCGTTATTGGTATAAAAGAGTGACAAGTTTGTAAATGGATTGATGGTGGCCAAAGCTAAGAAGAAAAATAGTTGTTGAATGTGAAGTTTTAGACCAAGTGAAAATGTCTATCCACAAAAAAAAATTTAACAGAAGAACAAACTGTTTATTTCCGAGATTCATGGTTGTTGAAAATGAACAAGTTTGGTTTTCTTTTTCAAAGGTCCATTTCTACTTTATCTAGTCTAAGGTTAGGATTTTAAATTTGGTCGCGATTGAAATGGATCACGTACTAACAATTAATTAAATATTTTGATTATCAAAACCTCATAACAGAAGGCTTAAAAAAGTACTTTACCGTGTTACGTTACAATATAGTTTTAGTTCACGACGAATCTGTCAACCAAACTTCAAGGCCTCTTAATTTTTAGTTATTTGCAGCAAAATTCCAGTGGCGTCCTTTATTTTTGTAGCTCAGGACGGATCGGCCAATTCTTGATGCATCGTATTCTAATTCGCCGCGTGATGTCGTAGTAGGGTCTTTTTTTTTCTAGTTCCGAAATGTTCCGAACAGATTTCAGACAATCAAACCTTTAAATGTTTTGTTACATTGTGTTAATTTTAGTTTAGTTTGAATTAACGTCGCACTAGAGAGGGTTATTGGCGACGGACGTCATAATTTTGTTACTTTGAGGTTTGAAAGATGACAAAGGCCGGTCCACGACGTTATGATTTCACGGCCGGTTACTTCTACGTCTGCCGAATTGTCTAATTACAAAATAAACTAACGCTCAAGTCCTAAATTAAAACATAAAAAAATTATCGCAATTATATTGTATTTTTTTGTTTTCGCATGACATAAACGAATTTTGTATTAGATTTTTTCCATAAGCATCGGCAATCGGCCGATTGTGTTTTTAAACATTCTTCCCATCGACCAAAAAGCGCTATCAGTCGAGCGGTATCGCATCGCATTAAGCGGCATCGCATCGTAATTTTCTTTGCAAATTCACTGAAACAGCAAGAAATAGTCAACCGGATTCGCTATAACTGTTATGCATTTTTTTAAACGATTGTTAAACTTTTTCTTTTCACCGTAATTCGGTAAAACTAAACATAAATTTCAATAAACAATAAGTTCAAATAACAGATTCTTATAATGAAGATATAAATTTTAATTAAAATGTGAAGATGAATTAAGATTGGATTACACTAAGATGTCTTCAAATCTCAACCAGCCAGTGCAATCTCCCTTTAGAAGAAGAGTCCAATAATACTTCCTGATTTACTTAATTAGCTGCCTAGTAATTTTCACGAAATCTATCGATGACGTCACATTGGGTCAGAATGATTGACAGTTCTTTGTCTTTGCGTGATCAGAAGAGTGTCGTTTTATTTTTGTAGCTCCGGTTCAGGCCAAGTCGGACCAACCAGAATATTTTTTTCCGATCAAGTGTCCGTGAGTCGTGATCACATGAACACCTTCAATGAAAAAATACTTTTACGTTTGACCCATTTTTCTACTTCGGCGTATACTGGGGTTTCTGATTTTAGACAATTTTTAGTTTTAAAAAAATGGCGTGTTGGCATATACTCGCATATTTAGATGTTATGCTGTTAGTAAATTTCGAACCCTTGAATTTTTTTGAAAAAATGCTTGAATATTTTTCCTAGCAAATGTATGAACCATGTTAATAAGGATATGCATTGAAAGACCAAAAGTTGGGGATTTCTATTCCAAAGAGGCAGTCAAGAATTTAATTTTGAAAAACTTAGCGACCAAATATTTAGCCTTAATGGAACTGCCAATGTCCCTGCCCATGTTCATAGACAAATCTGATGATGATCCCCCCCCCACACACACTATAAATTAAAGTAATTGTAATTATTTTAAAGTGTTTATAAAGAAATTAGAAGTACATTTAGTAGCATTATATTATATAAATTTGTCATGTCGTGATTCATAAAAAAAATTATCAATGTTATTATTAAGCTATGCTGCTAAACAAAATCACTCAACTGCTACACAAAGAATGATTTGTGTAGCAGTCGTATGTTTGTGTAGCAGTTTAGTAGTTATGTTTTTTAGTTCAGATTCTTTTCCTATACTTGGTTTAGATATGCAAAGAAGTAATTGTTTACTTAATATAAAAGTATATTTTAGAAAATAATGCATTGCCCATCGAATTTGATAATGGCTCGAATTTAAAATTTTCTTAATTTTGGTCCGATTCCTGGAGTCATGAAAATTGTTAATTTCAGTCATGAATAGTCATAAATTTGAGGCATTTTGTTTTGGCAGAAACCCTGTAGAGGGCATTGCATATAATCCTGAAAGGGTATCCTTACAAATTGCAACATAACCAAGAACTGAAACCTTGTGACTTCACTGCTGATTTCATAGTTGGTCCATTTTTTTTCCGAGGAAGTCACAAATACTTGTTTCAAAAACGGTTTCTGTTACTGGTCGGAGATGTGCAGCACTGTTAGAGAACCACATTATTCCTGAACTTCAATCACGACAGGCACTCTAATCACCTTTATGCAAGATGGAGCACCATCTCATATTGCACTGCCTGTGCAACGCCTGCTACGTTCAAGATTTGGGGAGGATCGCATTATCAGTCGATGCTTTAATCACGCATGGCCTCCAAGATCTCCCGATCTGATACCCTGTGACTTTTGGCTGAGGGGATTCTTAAAGTCAAAAGTGTACCGCGACCAATTGACATCACTAGTACCACTGAAAGATGCCATCCGCCAAAATGTGTCTGCCATAACGCAAGAAATGCTACTAAATGCTGTGAGCGGTGTGGTGACTCGTCTTACAGCAGTACTTCTAAATGGTGGACAGCACATTGAACATTTACTGTAATTAAGCTTGTAACTTGTAAAAAAAAAATTATTTGTAAATTAGCTTCTGGTGAAATAAAAAAATAAAGCGCCATCTGGCGATCGCCAACAGAACTAGTTTTTTGGAGCCACACAAAACCCGGTTTCTTTTCAGTCTGTTTGGTGCAAACCGCATCTTTTTTTTCTTTGTTTTCCAATTATTCAATTTTAAACTTTGTCCTGACTTTTGGATCACCCGGTGTAACATGGTAAATTTAAAGTTTTTTTTACTATATTTTATAAATTTTTTATTTATTTTAACCTTAAAATATTTCGTCTTTATATGTTATTAGCTTTATAATCCCGGCATTGTACCCTTAATAACGGCTACTTGCTTTTATGTTATGCCAATTGATCCCCGTTCCACCAGTCGGCACCATATCAGGATATTATATTCTCCTCCCATTCTAGTATCAGCATTAATTTTAAAAATAAGTACATGTCCAATTGTATTCAGGCCCTTCAGGGAGTTCGAGTGCTTTCCCATAGGCTCCTGTTGACATTGCGAGTTTCATAAACAGAAAAAACCTGGCACAGAATGCTATTAAAGATTAAAAAAATAAGTTGAACTGTTCACCTGCTGCTAATTCGCACCAACATGCTATATGTAGGTAGAATTTATATTTTAGATAAGCACAATTTCTAGACACAGAAGGTAAAAATATATCCTTTCTCCCTCCATGTTGAGGTCCGCTCGGAGTTGTAATTTTAGTATTGTTTTATTCTACACAATTTTTTTAGGAGTTTTTATATCGGTCTATGACCAGTATCTTTTTGGAAATTATTTTGATGTTGATAGTACGAGGGCTGTTTTTTTTTCAACTTCCGATGGGCTGTAAAGAAAAGACGGATCAATATACGAAAAAGATTTTAGTACCATAAGTAAGTTACAATACAGCTTATTTCTCTACATAATCACCTTAACTATTAAAGCATTTATTATATGTGTGAACAAGCTTTGAAATACCCTCTTCATAAGAATTGGAAAAAATAATCTCAAATTCTAACTTTTATATAAAAATAAGTAATATGAGTTCCTTAGACATAAGACATATACAAGAAAAAGATAACAAAAATAATTAAATATAAATATATTTAAACTTTTTTTCTGACTAGTTTAGTGTTTCCGAATAACCTGCTGATAAATATACTTATTGTCCCTATGTTTTTTTAATAAATATTTTTTAGATTCTGTGTGGTCGAAGTTCAGTTTACGAATATTTATAATTTTCTTTTTTAAATTATTTAGAGTCGAATCTCAATTGCTAATAATTTGAAATCTTTATGATCTAGTTTTTATTAAAATAATAGTAGTTTTGTCTCAGCTTAAGAATGCAGAAACAACTAAAATAAATAAAAGATCTTTGTTTCAAGATCAGAAATTTTTTTGTAAGGGAGAAAACAAAAAAAAACAGTTTCTTCTTAAATGAATAAAATAGCAGCAAAATTTTAGTTTAATTTGCAATGTTCATGTTTACACCGAATCCTGGACGTTAAGCAGCCCTACTTGCAAAGATTCCATTACCATTTGTTCAGCAGAAACCCACACAAAGTTACAATGATTTCTTGCAGTATTAGCATCTGCCACTTCCGAAAGTCCAGTACACAAATGTAAGTGGTCCCCACGACTGTAAGAACTGGGCTGTTTTTTTTTTAAAAAAGAGTGATCGAAGAAATTGCCTGGTCCTCCCGTTTCTCTACTTCTGTCAATGTCATATGCATTGCAGCTACTTCCCCATCATAGCTAGTGCAATTTGCTCCCACGGCTCCAATAAAGCTAAAGTGCCTGGAGAAAGCACCAGCATTATGGTCAGCCCCAGTAGCAGAGCCATCAGTATAAAAACGTGCAACCAGTGTGTCTCGAGAAATATTTCGTTTATGGGGGCCAGAGTGGTCAATCTCAATTCTGTTTTAGGGTAAAACCTCTTACTAACTGGCAGGACCAGGTCCAAATAGCTAGAGGCTGGGTTCAGATGTTTAAGAAAAGTGCCAGTTTCATGAAGGGGCTGCCTAAAAGGGATATCAAAATTAGTCATCAGCTCATTTGGAACCTGTAAGAAAGTTGGTTATGGTTAGGATTAAAATCTTAAGAACAAAAGGGAACAGCTATGGCATTGCGACCGGTTTTAATTGAGGCAATTTGCATTACTTTGCTAAGCAATAAAATTGCACAAATCTAATCAATGTTCAACTTTAACACAACTTGATAGATATAGCATGCCTTCGTTAATTTTTTTTATTATCGCCAAAACACTGCCCTTAACGCATTGACTGCCACCAACGAGATATCTCATCCTGATTTCCGTTTCACTGATAACAGCATATTCTGACAAAATTCATAGTACCATTTCACCAATCGTTCTTATAAGTTCAAGTTCTTTTGAAAACGTGATAAACATGGTTTAGTGGTCCGACAATCTTAACGATCTATTTCATCTATACTTTTGTATGATATTTGACACCTACTAATCCCAGACGTGAGTGAGGAACTTCCATACATAGATTATAAAAATTTTGAAGATATTACGAAATATACGTCTTTTGCCTATTGACGACAAACATAATCCAGACATAATTTTGTATAAATATTATCACCGCAAACAAATTTAATGTTTTTAAGTGATCAAGGTGATTACAGAATATTATATTCTTCGTTCCATTCATTTTGAGAATATAGAAAATTAGATTAAACACTTTTCGCAACGGATCATACTGTACTTGGAATAATATTTAGCAAGATTTGAAAGAGCACATTGTATTTTAAATTATGAGGTAAATAAATCTTGTCTCAAGTGTATGGTGGCTAGACATACTGCATTTCACAGTACAGTTTAGTTTGTTATTAAACTATCTGGCTATAAATAAAATTGCAAATGGTCTCCGTTTTAATTTTTTATAGTTTTTTCAAACAAAAACAAATTGAATTATGAAAACTTAATGATGATCTCATAGTCAAAGTCAATCACTGAAGCAAATCTTTTCAGGCTACATGTACTATAAAAAGTTTCATAAAAGGATGTTGCGCACCACAAAGGTACCTAATAATAATTATACCAAATTAGAAAAAACTAACTGAAATGAACTTAATAAATTATATGCAAAACTGATTTTGTTAGACATTTAAACAAATATTTAATAATGGGTTTAAATGTAATATTCACATCACACATAGAGTGCATTAATCTTAGATCTTGAAAAACCTAAGACTGTTCCTGGCCTCATCCGATTGGGAAAAGCCAGGAACAATTCCTCGTATTTTTATGCCCTCGAAACAAGAGGTTTATTTTTCGAAAATGAAAAAGAATTTTGTTTATTTTCATTGTTATGAACTGGTTTAAAAACAGGATGTGCTTCTGTTTCACATTATCCTCTATCAATGACAATTTTTTATCGCTATTGTGGCAGTGAATGCGTTAAACAGACCAACCTCTACTGATCATAGCTGTATTAAAAAAGGAAAACAACTGCCACCTCTCAAACTTGCATCAAATGAAAACCAGATCATAATGTCTTAATAGAGAATTTTAAAATTGAGTTTTGAAAAAAATACAGCCTTTTTAACTTGGACAGTTCATTGTATAGTTTTGGGTTAGCCAATGCTTAGAAATATTTTATGAAATATGTCATAGGGAAACCCTACTTGAGAGTAGTGATGAGGTTTTCAAAGAAATTTGTTTTTAAACCATGGAAAAACGACCTTCCAACCAAATGCAACTTGTGTGTTCTTTAGAAAATCCTACTTGGAATTGTAAAATAGCATTCTTTATTTTGAAATCATTTTGTTTTAATCAAACGTTTGGAACTTAATTTGTAACAGATAATAGTGTGAAAACCAGAAATACATGTTAAAAAATTATATCAACAGCTAAAAAGAATATAGTTGCGGTTTTTTTTTTTGTAGAAACCAAACATAACGGTTCCCATGTTATAAGTCTGTGGAATCACTACTAAGAATCGGAAAATTTGTACGAAAGGATGCAGGCTAAACTTTTACCTGGTCTCTAACTGAAATGTTAACTGTAATTCTTCTACTATTCTATTATAAAGTAATTTGGTTAATAAAACAAACTATTCGTTTTAGGTTGTGGATATGGATGCGGTTTTGGCTGTTATTACTGCATTGGAACAGGCTATTATTACTAAGGATGCATTAGAGGTATATTTTTATTTAAAACTGCCCTCCGTCTGTTTTATCCAATAAATTCGCTGATGATTCTTTTACTAAAAATGATAAAATTAAGTTATTTTTACATTTGATTTTGTATTATAGGTTATTAACTAATCAGTGTTTCTACATTTCCTAGAAGTTGCCTCAGTCTGCTTCAAGTTTCCAAAAACAAAGCAATAACTCTGAAATGATATTTCGCCAAAATATCAAGTTCCTTAGATACAGGGCCGTAACTTCAACTTTTTATTGGGGGGGGAGAGACAACGTTTTGGCGCCCTTTTAAATTAGTTTTCATGCCTCATCATTTTTTATATTAATTTGTGTAGTAGTCTAATTATTAACTCCTAATTACATTAATTAGTAATTATGAATCAATTGAATTACTAATTAAATTATTATAAATTTTTATTTTATGTAATTAAATTAATAACATAAAATTTATTTGTAAATTTATTTAAACTTAATTTAAAACTAAATTTGAAAAAGTAAACATTACTTCAGTTAAACAAATGGAGAGAATTATTAATGATATATAAAATACAACAAATCCTCACTTACCTCTTATGCTTTGAAAACTTTTGCAATTAAAAGTACAGAATTTTATTTTGCAAAATTAAGTAATTTTGGATATTTAATTTAAATAACCAAACTGGCCCGCGCGGCAGCCATGTTAAGCCCTGTTTGAGGAGTTTTGTAAAAAAAAAAACTGTACTAAAATTGCGTTGTTTCAGAAGCTGTTATATCGAAGTCAATGGCTATAGTAGCTTTTAGAATTTTTTTTTAGACGTTGTACTTTTGTAATTCATGAAATGTATAGGATCTTTTCTTGGGAACTTCAATTTTTCTTTATCGATTTTTTTTTTTATGTCAAACTCAATTTTTCTTAATTACGGGCCACTTAAAAGTGTTAATTAAGTATAAGTAGTTAAAATAATAACACTTAAAAGGCTCAATTTTACTAATTTAGTAATTTTTAATATAATTCATAACAAATATTTTTAATTATTTATTTAATCATTTATTATGAAGACGAAATACGAATTTTAATTTTCTCAATAATTTATCTTTTTAAAAACATTTTTTTTTAAACAATGATGGAATTGAATTATGGGCCATTTATTATAAGTGTTTATTGAGAAAGATTGAGTTTAACACTTTTTTTTCGCTGAATAGAAATTGAACTTACCAAAAAAATTTAATAGTTAAGTAATTATAAAAGTACTATCAACGTCTAAAAAAAATTCAAAAAGCTACTAGCCATCGACTCTGATACAAACCTCGCAATTTTAGTACAGTTCTATTCTACATAACTCCCCCCTTCCCCCCATAAGTTACGGGCCTGCTTAGATATTAACTTTTACTGCGTTGTGGCCTTTGAAATAACTATTTTTCGGTTGTAAACTGAATTTTTTTAGTTTGGCCAACTCTTAAACTTAAAATAAACCAAAACAGTAATCTGAGAAGATTTAATGAAATTCTTGTTGTCAATAATATTTTATATTATTTTGTAAGAAACGGGCTATAAAAAAATTAATCACATAAAGAGTTACAATAGATTTTTTTTAAATACTAGGTTAAGAAAAATATAATTGATCTTTTTAAGTGCAAAGTTTATTGCACATTTTCAAAACATAAAATCGAAAAAAACATCAATTCTTAACTAATGATTTACTGTAAAATGGATAAAGAATCATTGATGATTCAAAATACAAGATCAGTTTTTACCACATTTTGAAATATAGAATTAAATTTTTTTATTACAATCAATGTCTCAATGTCAATACTTTTCCTATTACAATCAATGTCTCTGGGGCTTATGATAAATTAAATTTCTTTTCATTCTTTCTTATACAAATGAATACAAATACAAAAAATGTCGACCAACAACAGGCCAGAGGCCCAGCAAGGTTGGTCCAAAATAAATCTAATACATTACCAGTTTCCAATGTCCGTCAAGTTTCTTCTTAAAATCTTCTACTCTCTTCGAATGCACAACATAATCTGGTAAAGCATTCCACTCATTGACAACTCTATTGTAAAAATGTTTTCTTACCTCCCTTCTAAAGCTCGATTTATTTAATTTCTGATCATGACCTCTGGTCCGGCTATTTAAAGTAAAATCTAAGCCCTCCATGTCTCCCTGTTTTATGAACTTGAATAACTGTATTAAATCACCCCTAGCTCTCCTGTTTTCCAGGGAATACATGTTTAAAGATCTTAATCTGTTATCATAATCAATACCAGATAGACCCTTAATCATTTTTTGTAGCCATGTGCTGAACTTTTTCAAGCAACACTATCTTTTCTGAGGAAATGAGACCAAAACTGAACAGCATATTCCAGATGTGGCCTTGTCAATCTCCTATACAATGGCAAAATAATCTCCTTAGATTTAGAAGTGATACTTTTTCTAATATATCCCAACATTTGATTGGCTTTCTTACTCGCCTCAACACACTGTCTGCTCATTTTGAAATCATTGCTCACCAAAACTCTAACGAACTCACTATCTTGGATACTTTCTCCCTGTACAACATAAGAATAATTAACATTGTTCTTACCTAAATGCAAGGCTTGACATTTGTTAACACTGAACGACATGCCCCACCTTGAAGCTCATTCAGTAATTTTCGTAAGATCATTTTGTAACTGCTCGATTTGCTCAACAGAATTTACTGTACTCGTCACTTTTAAGTCATCTGCAAAAATACTTAACTTGCTATTCAACCACCAGCTGATATCATCAATAAACATAATAAATAAAATTGACCTTAGTACAGAGCCCTGAAGCACTCCACTTTCTACCTCATTCCAATCGGAGTACTTACCATTAATGTGAACCCTTTGTTTTCTATTGGTCAACTAATTTTTAATCCAACGGACCACAGCAGTCCCTAACCCAAATCTTTTCAACTTAAATAACAAATCTTCATGAGGAACTTTATCAAAAGCCTTTTGGAAATCGATGTAAATAACATCAACCATATTGCCTTTATCAATCTCTTGTGTAACAGTATCATAACATTTTAAAAGATTAGTTGTACCTACCTTTTCTAAAGCCATATTGATTATCTGAAAGCAAATTATTAGTTTCCAAAAAAGTCATTATACGCATTTTCAACAATGTCTCAAAAACTTTACCTAAAACAGATGCAAGACTAACTGGTCTGTAACTACCCGGATCAGATTTAGGCCCTTTCTTGTACAATGGAGTAACATTTGCCAATTTCCAGTCTGCTGGCACCTGTCCAGAAATAAATGATGACCTAAAAATAGTCAGGACTGCATCCCCCAACTCTTCTGCACATTTAACTAAAATTATAGGATAAATATCATCAGGCCCAGGTGCTTTGTTAGGTTTCATAGTTTTTAATAGACGAATAACCTCCTCTTTAGAAAAATCACACTCAATACATTCCTATTCTTCATTTACTTCCCTTGAAACATGCACATTTTTAAAATCTTTACTAAAAACACTAATAAAACAGTTATTCAAAAGATTTGCCATTTTCATGTCGTCATGGATTAACTGTCCTTGACTATCTTTAAATGGTCCAATGGAGTTACCCTGTTTTAATATTACCTCTAGCATAAGCAAAAAAAAAAATCCTTAGGGTTATCCTAATACCCCTAGCTAGATTCTCTTCTAATCTCCCCTCTTATGCAGTATGTGTGCTTCTTATACAAGTATACAGCAACATTTATCTATAAATATATGTATTTAGAAAAAAAATTCGAACACCAAATATTGCAGGAAATTTCTTACCGTCCCCTCTCCCGAGCATCAGTTTTTAATTTTAGTGCTGCAAGAGACATTTATTTGCAAAACATTAGATACATTTTAATTTTAAATTGAACTAATACTATTTCTTACGGATTACCTTCTACAAAATTTTGGCTTTTCACATTTAGGCCAATCCGCGGATAACTGATTGACATTCGGAAGACAAAATTATAACGATTCACGAAATAGCAGGATAAATAAAGTTTTACAAATTAAGTTTTGTATATTTTAAATGAGAATTTCATGAATCAATTCATTCATAATTCTTTGAATCATAAATTAGATACCCTCATAGATTTTTAGAAAATTATGAGTGCAGTATTGACTGACATATCTGCACCTACATTGAACTTCAAGTTATCAATCATTTACTCTGAATATAAAATGTATTTAAAGCGGCCTATATTAAAGTAAAAATGACATCAGCACATCAACTTTAGGAAAAATTTGACCCTGAAAAATACAGTTTTCGAACACATTGGTAATTGACTGACATATGGTACTGACTGACATTCTGAAATACTTAAAATGTCCGAGTTTAGTTTGAATTATCGTCGCACTAGAGCTACACGAGGGCTATTGTCGGTGCACATTGTAATTTAAAACCACAGTCAGGAGACGAGCCAGCACCTGAGTAGGCACCCAATGCAACCATTAAGGGGGACTTTGGAGGATATTTAACATGCACTCCCTATACGGCTTTAATTAATTCTACATTTAGGCGCACTGGAGTTATATCACGAGTCGGCGGTTGTTTACTTTGGCTGATTAGTCGCGTTTTCGGACCCGAACCTGGGACCTTCCGCATGCAAGGCAAACGTCTTAAAAGACTGGGCTCCCCCCCCCCCCCCCCTTCATGTATGATTAGAGAAAACCCCAAAATATGTTGCACATTCATAATACACTGATGGGAATTAATAAACAACAATTATGACAAACACTTATCAATTGACTGGTTACAAGGATAGTTAATTAACATTAACATCATTTTTTGAAAATTAACTTATTGTATGTCCTTGTAATTATTTTCTTCAGGAACTCAAAAGGACCAGATCTTTGCAGCAATATGATACCATTAAATATGAAGTTCTTATCTACTTCTTATATATCGTTATCTTTCGGCCATTCAAAAGACTGTCCCAAGCTTTTTTTTTAGAATTTTATCTTTACTTTCTGGTCTCCATCATCGATAACTCTCCCTATATAAAATTGTAGGTCATAATACTCTGCATAATAATTTTCTTTCATAATGATTACCGGATGGACGTCTCGGTACCTTTTCTGTTTCTCTGCAGCTTTTAAAGGCATATTTACCTCCAATTAACACATGAAATTAAAGTTTTAAAACTGTTGATTTGCCAAAATCTAACCGAGTAAAGTTAATTAGTCGAATACTTTATTTCTAGTTTTTGATGCACAAAAAGTAATGTGACCAGATTTTCCAAAGCCAAAATCAGGACATTCTATTTCTACCCCTCTCAACAATTGTTAAAATAATACCCCCTCCTCCCCTAATTTCAGCAGGCCGTATAACTGATAATAAACTAATAATTGAAAAATAATTAATGAATACTTAGCATTAGCCTTAAATCCTTATAGTAATCAAATATAAAGCACTAATATATAAGGTACTTTCTTAATGTTTTAAATAAAGAGCATTTAGAAAAAAATGTTGCATAACTATATTTCTTCTCGTTTTAACGGGACTAACAGAAAAACTGAACATACACATGACATTGAGACAAAAAGCGGGACTCTCCTGCTTAAAACTGAATGTCTGTTCACATTAATAAAAAGACCATGTGACTGAATCAAACATGTAAGTTGAGTTGTATTATAAAAATAATTTGCGTAGGGTCAATACTGGTGTGATAATAAGTAAGTTAATAGCCAGCTACGCCTATATCAGTCAGTTACCAAGTCAAAATGTCAGTCGGTTACCAAAAATTTTTTACCTGTATAAGGTCATTTTTTAAATTTTGTCCCATTTAGTATTATTTAGTACTTATTGATAACAGAGAATATCATTTATAAAGTTCTTGCAGTCAAAATTTCTATTCTGAAATTAAAAAACAAAAAATTTTGGTAACTGACATTTTATGAGTGGGTGTAATAAATGTATCTCATTATACAGTAATTTTGCAACTTTTGATTTGGGTAAGTACATAGAATGTTATTTTATTATGTAAGTAACAATTTAATTAGATTTTTTTTAAAAAATATATATGGGAAGTTTAGGAAAAACAATGTTTTGAAAGTGTAAGAATTTAACACTTAAAATTGTGGATTTTTAAGTTTTTCTTAAAAAAATTTAAAAACTAACTAGGTACAAAAAAAATTTCGTTTTTTTTTTCAACAACAACCTGGGCCTGGATTTTTATTCTCAAAATACTCCGATCTGCGAGTAATTAGTTTTTGGAATTTTATTTTTAATCGTGATATTTCCTTTTTTTCAATTCTGGTTTTTCTAATAATGTATGTTCCACTCATTTAGTTTATGCTTTATTTATATACATTATTTGGCTCTGTTGATATCGAATAAATATATATATTGCTTGTGTTTGCAGGTATTCAAATATTTGGAGTTAAATTAAACAAGACCTGTATAACCGAAGCTTTAAAATAACCAATTTCTAAGGAACCGATTTTTCAAAAAATGTGTGTGTTTTGACAAATAATCTTTGGCTAAAAAAAATATTTTTATCTTTAGACACTAATGAGCATTTGAAGTTACATTTTAAAAGTTATGGTAGAACTACCCAGAAACCGATATAAGAAATTATAATAAGCAGTCATAATGAAATATGCTAATTAAATATGTTTCTATTTGTATTTTATTTAGTGTATATTCTAAGGTAATTCCAATTTTAGTGTCATTTTGTTTTTCAGAGGACAAGAATAGGCAAATATATCAATGAACTAAGAAAAAGGACTACAAACGAACAACTTGCTCGGAGAGCAAAAGAGTTAGTTAAAAGTTGGCGAAAACTTTTACCACAAACACCTCAACGCTTTAATGGCGAAGATTCCAATCATGGTATACCATCACCTGGTGGCGGTATAACTGTTTTAGGTCCAGGTCCTGGCCCAGGTATTGGGCCAGGACCTGGACCAGGAAATAAACTGTCAAGAACTTGTGCTTCAGTGCCTGGAACTCCAAAATACAAAACTTCAAGTCCATCAGTGGTGGTTGAACGATCTTCTAGTCCCTATTTTTCTAGTGCCTCAAATAGCCCACTATTAGTTTCTTCTGTACTTCAGGGATCAAGCTTACCATCTATGCCAACAAACTACGCTCCGAACAAGGTGGTATGTCAGCCTAATAGAACAGATGTTAACTCAGTGAATAAAGTTTTACTTAATGCTTCTAATCAAAGTAACGAAGTGACTATTATTGAAGATTTGAAACCTGTTAGCCCATCTCATCTTAAAGAAGATTCTGTGACATTCAGTGAAATATGTGTTTTGCCTTCTCAATCTTATCTCAGTACTAGTCCTGGTCTTAAAAACAGTTCAAGTTCAAATAGTCCTTTATTAAGTGCTTCCTCAAATGCACATTCTCGGACTGTTTCTCCGACATTAGCGTTTTCAGTCACCCATTCCAGCTTAGAACATAGTAAAACGAATTCTGTAAGTAAATGTTTACATAACGAAATATCTTTATCTAGCAGTTCATCGCCTGAAATAATTGTGATTGGATCAAAGACCAAGGTTGGTAATGGGATGAGTGACACAACTGAAAATATTTTACCTAGTGAGAGCTCTGCCTTCAGCAGTGTTATTCTATGCAATTCCAATTCTGTGGAGAGTGAAAATACACTTTTTGTTTCTTCAAAAACTCCAAAGAGGAAAAGGAGCTTAGATAAAATTGAGCTTCAAGATAATAAAATAGGAGATATGTTTGCATCTCTAAATTCTTCTAAGCTTCCAAAAGTAAAAACAACTCAGCAGATAATTGCTGATTTACAAGCAAAAAAAGGTTTCAGTACTATACTTTCACCAGAGAATCTATCTTCTGTTGATTCTCTTCATACTTCGGAAGCTGAAGTATCGCGAACAAAATCAGAATTGTTAAAAAAATTCTTGATAGCTTCTCAATCTGCCAGAAACGAAAGTAATGGTGAAAGCCCAGTTAACGAGTGTAGTGGTTCTCTTAGTGAATATGGTTCTCATTCTGTTCCAGATGCTTCTGTGATAAATACAAACTTGGAAATTTCCTCTTGCATTTCTTATCCTGATCCAGTTGATGAGGAAATAAATAGGATACTTTCAGCTCTACCCCCAATAAATCCAGCTGAAATTAACCTTGAAAAAAACCACTCTTTTAAGAGACCTTCGTCTGTAACAGAAAATGATTTAAATCAATTAAATGACCGTTTGGAATATGTAAATGGTGTGTATGATTGTAATGGTGTCTGGAAACCATGGACGGAATGTACTGAACAAAAATCTTATCTAGACGAAAGCTTTCTAATATTGCCTTATGTAAATATTGATTAGAATATATGAAATTGTGTACACTATGCATTAAGGAATTTATTTCCTTTTTACTACCATAAAAAAGGAAGCTTTCTGATACGGATAATAAATTTCCCGTGGTTTATGGATGTGATACCAAATTTTTATATCTATTTTTTGTTACAGAAAAAATGTTCAGTACAATATTTTTGCCTTTCATAATACTTCTGTTTAAAAGAATGTTTTGATGGTAAAAAAAATCAGTGTTAATTTTTATAAAATTGAATACTTTTTCCCGATCTATTAATGCAGATGAATTTTACTTTTAGCATTTTGCATGGACTTTTATATATAAGTTATGCTTGCTAAAAGTTTTTAGTATTTGATCGTCTTTGTTGAAATATTGAATGTTTAATTAATATATATTGAGTATCATGTCCTATTTAAGTTTTTTCTTTAGTAAAAAGTTTTTTCAAAATGTATCTCTTATTCACTGATTTTTAAAAATGTGTTCAGTTTTGATTTGTTTAATTGTATGAAATACATTGATATCCTAGGTTTTCAAAAGAGATTTACTGGCAATAACAAATTTCTAAGGAAATTGGATAAAAGATGCAAGCACGAATTTAAAAAGAGTATTTTTTTATATTGTGGTGGGTGTTTTGATACTAGACAATATTTTTTTATTCTAGATTGTCTAATTTATCAAAATTATGTGCCCTGGTGTGTAAAGCCTCAAATCCTGAGATTTTTTATGAATTTCCTATATTTTATATGATATTTAAGCCTATCAACTACCAATATTGATAGTTAGAATGAACTTTACTTCATGTTAATGAAAACTTTAAAAAAACTTAATTTAAAAAAAGTTAACATTTATGTGAGATGATTGTTTTGTACAAAATGAGTCATTTAATAATTTTGTGTCCTGTTCAGTTTTATGAGCATTTCACCCGATATATTTTATTTACTAAAGACCCAAGAAATAGTTTTTATAAAGAGATTTTTAAAAAGTAATAAGGTTGTGTTGAATATGCTTTTTGAAATATAGAAAGAACAATATTTATCTGCATAAAAATACCATTCATGTGTATGATAAATTTAGAACTTAAATGTTATTTCAATGCATTTAAAAATAATTTATTTGCTTTAAATATTTTGAACATGCATTTCCAATATGCTAAAAAATAAGGAAGTTGTAAGTTATCAGAGTTTTGCTTTTGTATTTAGTCTGAATCAATGTCATTGAATAGCTTAGTAGCTTGAAAATTTCTATAACTTAAGTGCAATTGTCTGAAGACTAAAAACCAAATTGCTAAAATTAACACATAGACCAGGCAAATTAAGGATTTAACCATTAAAAAATGGATGCAAAGCTGGAAATTGGCATGCATGTTCTGTTTGCGTTGAATTGCTCTCATTAAAGTCTAAAGAAAATTCCCATGTGCTTTTTGCTTTTGATAGTTTTTAAAGGACACACTCCAAGAGATTTTAATTTTAAAAAAAAACATGTAACAAAACTCATACACATCTCTTGATTATCTTAACATAGCTATGTAAAATTAGAAGTCCCAAAATATTTAAACATGGATGCCCTTGTAAAAAAAGGGGCTCTGATGTTGTGGAGTATCCTCAGAGGCGTTTATACAGCTAAGGACCTCTACTCATTAAGGATCTGCTAGACTTCCAAGGGAACTTGATACTATATGCTATGCTCTACCTCTAAGACACAACCTGAAAGAGTGGTTCGTGGCACTTTCACTGCAGATGAAACACATAACCCATTATAAGCCCTCCCCCCCTACCTATAACACTTAAGGGCCTTAGCATACTATACAAGGATTTTCATGCGACTAATTTTTGTTTGTATTTGAGAACATTTGTATCCAAAGGATTTCTAACAATGTATGGATAAACTTCAAACCTATTTTTTTTAACACACTTGCTCTGTTGATTTTTGTTTCTGTGTAACATGTCATAGAAATAACATTATTAAATCCTTTATTTTTGATGCCGTTTAAGGCTCATCCATAGCAAGAGTGTTGAAGCTTAAAACCCTCTGGGGGAATTCATGCCTCTTAACCTTTTTAACAAACATACTCGAGTGAAAAAAATTTTAACGTTATAGTAATTAGTTAGTTATGTAAAAAGCCTGTTAATAAATTTTGCTCACTTTTGTAACAGGCTTTTAAATTGAAATTTAAACTGCATTGCATGTGGTGTATGTTTAAACCCCTATAACAATGGCTCACTAGGAGCAATGTTAGTTACTTTAAATGTGTAATTTAGGCTATGCCGAATTTAAAGTTCTACTATTTTCTTAAGGTACCCAGAAAACCAAATCCACTAGGGGTACTCTACCCCCATAACACCCTTTTTACATTGCCCCAATAGTTGAAATTTTTGAGACTTAAACAAATTTGTTTAAAGCGGCAAATGTATAGGCTTACCAGACATCCGAATTTGGCCTGAAAAGTACAGGTTTAAGTGCTATTTAGGAAAGTGTCATGGCCTAAAAATTGTCAGAGATATGAAAAACGCACAAAGTGTTGAAAATCTACTTTCAAAAAATATTTTTTACCAAAGAAATCGGAATGATTTATTCTCATTATTCTTTAAGTTTCTGATGAACATAATATGCTATAATTATATATAAGCTCATTGGCCTTTAATTATGAATGTGTATTCATGTGTTGATTCATATGAATGTGCATTCATATGAATGTGTATGCATTCATATGAATGTGTATGCATTCATATGAATGTGTATGCATTCATATGAATGTGTATTCATGCATTCATATGAATGTGTATTCATGCATTCATATGAATGTGTATTCATGCATTCATATGAATGTGTATTCATGCATTCATATGAATGTGTATTCATGCATCATATGAATGTGATCATCATTCAATGAATGGTATTCATGCATTCATAGAATGTTATTCATGCTTCATATGAAGTGTATTCATGCATCATATGAATGTGTATCTGCATAAGAATGTGTATCATGCATTCATATGAATGTGTATCTGATTCATATGAGTGTATTCAGCATCATATAATGTGTATTCATGCTCATATGAATGTGTATTATCATCATATGAATGTGTATTAGCATCATTGAATGTTATTTGCATTCATATGAATGTGTATCATGCATTCATATGAATGTGTTCATCCATAGCAAGAGACACAACAATGAGATTACGGTTTAGGATGTCTCATTTGGTTCATTATAGGAGTTATTCTTAATAAGATGTGTTAAAGGAAAATCTAGCCAATATCAAGCTTTAGATTCTGTTATCCTGCAGCGTACCCCTAATGTAGCTCGAGTGCTATGTTAATTTGATCAAATCAAACTAGTTGGATTAACGTCGTTAACAGTTACTTTTTTTTGTAACGTCGTGAGATTTTTTTTTCCGAAAGTAACTTGGTTGCTTTTAGCGGTAACGAAAAATTTCCACGGAGTTCGTTTGTTGCAGATTGCATTTTTCTGTTTTCGGTTTATATTAATTTATCGTGTGTGTTTTTGTCATACTGCTCGTCTACAATTTTCGGTAAGAACGCTGAAGATGGTTAAATTTAAGTAACTGTAACGGTTACTGTTAAAAAGTATCTTTCCAATCCCTGCAAACAGGTATGCCAATTTCCTGCTCTATACTATTTTTTTTTGCAAGGTTCACTTAATTTTTAACCTAACTTGCCTCGGCTTACATTTACAATTTACTGACAATCCAAAAGTATGGCAGTCAAACAAATTTTCTTTATGTATTTGGGTATTTGATAAATTATATAGGAAGCTGGGGAATTTTTTTAATGAAGAACTAAAAATTGTATTGATATAATAATCTAATATGTATTAATCTGGCTATGAAGACGTTTCTCTATATATGTTGTTCGTGGCTTTGACTGGCGTGATGATTTAAGTTACAAATAAATTCCAATTATACACAAACACACTTAAGTGGTCTTATAATTATGTAGCAGTTTTAACTCGGCAATTCTAAAAAATAGTAACTTTACACAGGGTGACTATTTCAACAGGTTCAGAATATCCTAAAATCTAATAATGGGTATTTGTATGATTCTGAAATTAGTCCGGGCGACAAAAACTCATGCAGGCGAAAAAAAGTATGCAGGCCACTGGTGTTCAAATTAGCGATGTAAACATTTAATGTTTTTTTTTTATCGTACTTTCCTTTTTTTTAATTCAAAGAAAAGAAAAACAAAAGTTTTAAAAGAACTAAAATAGCCTACTTTCCAGTTATTAAAATACTTACTGAAATTATTATCGGAAAACAAGTGGGTTTGTAGCAGTAAATGTATATATATATATATATGTACAAAGTCCCAACGCTGCGTACGATGTCGTTCTTAACGGTTGCATTGGGTACCTACTCAGGTGTCGGCTCGTCACTTGACTGTGGTTCTAAATTACGTCGCAAATAGCCCTCGGGTAGCTTTAGTGCGATGATATTTCAAACTTACCATACCTACTTTTTCATTTTTTGAAATTCTTTCGAATTGAAGAAAAGTATTATTGACAATGACATGCTGAAGATTTCCATCCGTACCCCTCCTACAAAATCGGTTAAATCCATCAGATCTTAAAAATTATTTTTTTAGAAAGGTATGACATCAGCGGGGGGGGGGGGACCTTTGTGTCCGTCTGTACGTCCGGACGGACATCTATCTCCCTGTCTATTGACGAATTACCCATTTATGTAATAAGCATTGTCATTAATTTTTTTGTCATTTTAGTCATTAAATCGCTGTAGCCACATCAACAATAGCATGAGAAAATTTATTTGAAGGAGAATTTATTTTTGTCATATAAATATTAGTTTGGAAAGACGTCGTAATTTGTAGCACAATCTGATTCTTTGATTGTTAAATATTTGTTTACTGAGAAAGTAGCAAGGCATTCAATTTTTTGCAAAAGCTGGATAGTTTTAATTTACATTTCTCTTCATTTATTAATGTGATTCGGAGTTGGTTTATTACTAAATATTTAGAAAATATCAAGTTTTTACAAATTTTTACGTTGATATTTACCGAAGAAAAAGAAGCTCCTGTTATTTAAGGCGTTAGTGACATTTTCCAAATGTCGCCTAAACGGATGCTAGGATTTGCATAAAGTAATTTTGCATAATTATTAACTGCAAATAAATTCAACCAGCGGTAAAGAATGTTTTTAAAAAAAATATTTAGGGCTAACTATCAGGGCGGGGGAACCCAGTCGGTTATTGCGTTTGCCATGCATGCGAAAGGTCCTAGGTCCGGGCATCGCCAAAATAACTGCCGACCTATAAACGGCCAGTGCAGCCAAAAAATGTCCGACGAATACCCTGTGTAGAGGGAGAGCGCGTTAAATATGCTCCAAAACACGACTCCAACAAATTACGACGTCTTTCCCAATTAATATTTATATGACAAAAATAAATTCTCCTTCAAATAAATTTTCTCATGCTATTGTTGATGTGGCTACAGCGATTTAATGACTAAAATGACCAAAAAAATTTAATGACAATGCTTATTACATAAATGGGTAATTCGTCAACAGACGGGGAGAGAGATGTCCGTCCGTCCGGACACAAAAAAAGGTCGCTGATATCAGGAGCTCCAAAGGACCAACACTGCGTACGATGTCGCTCTTAACGGTTGCGTTGGGTGCCTACTCAGGTATCGGCTCATCCCTTGACTGTGGTTCTAAATTTCGACGTTCGTCTCTAATTGCTCTCGTGTAGCTCTAGTGCGATGATGATAATAATAATAACGACGATAAGAAAATTAAATAAAATAACCAATTTCGGTTTGTAAAAGTTTAAATTTCAAAACTACGACTAAATGACTGTTTGACAATTTTTTCCTAAGGCGTGTATAAATGTTATGTGGAAGAGGTTCTAGGAGTTATTGCTACAAATAATACTGGATTTTCGATAATATTTTCAGTAAGTATTTATGTAACAGGAAAGTAAGCTATTTTAGTTATTTTAGAACTAGTTGAGTCAAGGGCGGATCCAGGGTGACAATTTGGGGGGGGGGGGGAGGGACTTATAAATAAATAAAAATAATTTTTAGTTAAAATTCTTTTTAATTAGTTATTTTTTAATTACAATTCTTTTTAATTAGTTATTTTTTAATTACAATTATTTTTAATTAACATTGTTTTAATTAAAATTAATTTTTAATTTATTTTTCCATTGTAAATGCAGTTTTTTACTATTAATTTAGTATGTATTACTAATTACTTTTTGTAAACATTAATTAGTTTGTATTTTACATAACTCATATTTGTATTATTTAATAGATAATTAATGTCTTATTTTTTGAATAAAAATGGGGTTGTTTCACGGAGGATCTGGCAATAGCTCTGCGGTTTTGCTTTCATGTCTCTCGAATTACTGTTGTTTTGGTATTCGGGAGTGAGTTTCCGAAGAGAATATTTTAGTTTTAATTTTTTTAAATTCCAACTTCTTTCAATGCAAGTTTTCCTTGATAAATAATTAAAACAACCAACAGTACAGCAAGAAGTTGTAATTTAAAAAAATAACAAAACTTAGAAAACTCAATTTCGAATAGCAACAAAAGTAATTTGAGAGACATGAAAACAAAACCGCAGAGGTATTACCAGATCCTCCGTGAAACAATCCCATTAAGGGTAACAATTAAGAAAAATTTAATTATAGAATGTTTTTATTTAAAATTTAACTACTTAGATAATTTAAATCACCTGATTTGTTGTACAGAAGTTAAACGACAAGCTTCTATTATTAAATTTAAATATAAAATGATGTCTATAAATAATTTTAACATTTATTTAGTTTATAAAAACAGTAGTATATTTAACATATTTCAAAAACTTAATTATTTAACTATACTGGTAGTTAATGAACACATTTAATTAAATAGTAATTATTAAAATATTAATCAATATTATATCTAAATTTTAAAAAAAACCTTGATTTGCATGAGAAGTTTATGTATTCATTTTAAATAACTACAACTATGGCAACCAGTCGCCAATAGCCCTCCTATAGCTCTAGTGCGACGATAATTTAACATAACCCTAATCATTTATGTCGTTAAAATATATATAAATAGTAGCTAGTTTTTATAAAACATGTACTTAAATTTTAAACAGCAATTAAAATGTAATGAAAACAGAAAGCTTATTATAAATATTAAATACATAATACATCTCAATGAAATAAATGTTAATCGGGCAACAAATTGCAGTTTTGATGCATTATCATTAATCTCGTTAATCATTTTAATATCATTGAGTACAGGAAATGTCAGAAAATGTTATAAATTGGAACTTACTCATTGATTAGATGAAGAAACCTAAAAACTATTCTTCTTACTCTCACTCGTATGACATCTATTTTGCTCCTATGAAATGTAATTGAGACATACGAGACAAAAGGCGCGAAAAACTCCGATTGAAGCATTGAGTCACCTGCTTAGACGCCACATTTATTCCAAAAGAAAAAAAAAACCACCCGTAATATGTTCTGTTTGGTTATCAGTTTAAAAAATCCAAGTAAAAAAAAACAAAATCTTGTTCACACGAAACAAGCAACTCATTAAAAAAAAAAGTACAAATGAAAAAAAATCGACGCCACACGATATTTTTTCAGACTTGCCGTTTTCTTATTGTAACCGATCCGACGCGTTATTCCGTTTTCTTCAAAACAAGCTTTAAAAAAAACACATTTGGCATGAATTCGCCGATCACAATTGACACTTGACTTGACAGTTTGCATTGGATCGTCAAAATCGCTCGCCAAGAATAGTACTCCAAAGAATTTAAGAAGATTGTTCCTACAATTCTATTTTTTTTTTTAAATTACATGTTTCCGAAACTTCATTATATAAAGAACCTCCTAAAGCAATAACATATCAATTTTCTTTTTAAAAATGTATTGAAAAAGTTGGTTTATACAAATACAAATACAAAAATTGTCGACCAACAACAGGCCAGAGGCCCAGCAAGGTTGGTCCAAAATAAATCTAATACATTACCAGTTTCCAATGTCCGTCAAGTTTCTTCTTAAAATCTTCTACTCTCTTCGAATGCACAACATAATCTGGTAAAGCATTCCACTCATTGACAACTCTATTGTAAAAATAATGTTTTCTTACCTCCCTTCTAAAGCTCGATTTATTTAATTTCTGATCATGACCTCTGGTCCGGCTATTTAAAGTAAAATCTAAGCCCTCCATGTCTCCCTGTTTTATGAACTTGAATAACTGTATTAAATCACCCCTAGCTCTCCTGTTTTCCAGGGAATACATGTTTAAAGATCTTAATCTGTTATCATAATCAATACCAGATAGACCCTTAATCATTTTTGTAGCCCTATGCTGAACTTTTTTAAGCAACTCTATATCTTTTCTGAGGAAGGGAGACCAAAACTGAACAGCATAATAGTTTAAAATGCCTATTTTAACAGGTAAAGTATAGGATTGGCAACAAAAGTTGGGTTGCTCTTACAGGGTTGCCGGGCTTCACCGACCCTGTTAGCGAGCGGTTCCATGCTCGTTCCAGAGTTTCAGTTCAGTTCAGTGGTAGGCACCCAACGCAACCGTTAAGGTAGACATCGTACGCAGCGTCGGGACTTTGGAGCATATTTAACGTGTACTCCCTCTACACGGGGTATTATTCGTCGGACATTTTTGGCTGCGCGGGCCGTTTATAGGTCGGCAGTTATTTTGGCGATGTCCGGACCCGAACCTGGGACCTTCTGCATACAAGGCGAACGCCTTAACCGACTGGGCTCCCCAGCCCCTTAAGTATGCAATAACTTTAAGGTTTCGGTTAACCGTCTTTATAACTTTATGGTCAAAACATATATTATTAGGGCTCTTTGGAAAATTTCGATTGTTGACAAAATTTTAAATTAACTACATTAATTTGTGTCTGACGCGTAACAATAAAATCCCCCCCCCCCCCCGTATACGGGGGGGGGGCGTATTCCGTATACGAGGTATTATTCGTTGGACTTTTTGGATGCATAGACCGTTTACAGTTCGACAGTTATATTGGCAATGCCCGGTTCCGAATCTGGGACCTTTCGCATGCAAGGCAAGCGCCGTACTGCTGAATTTGATTTTTTATTGTTTTTTTTACTTTAAATGCTATAAGAGTATTTAAATTTCCTGACATATCTAAAAGTGGTTCAAGGCCTATCACACTTATTTTTTTCGAGTTTCCGATTTACAGAATTTAAATATCTTAGTAATTTTTTAGGCTGTTTTTAGTCAAAACTTTAATTGAAATCCTTAAAAAATCATAAATAAAATTTTAATTTTTTATCCAGCTTGTAACTTTTCAACTTAAGAGAATATCATAAAGGCTATAAGAAGTCTATTTTATCCGTTTAATAGAAATTAGGCCTTCAAAGACTACCTTAAAGCCGAACGCCGATCCTGAAAATATCCGTGAAGAGCGGTTGAGAAGTAACGGAAAATTTAACAAAATATTTTGTTACCTTTAAAAGTAACTAAGTTACAATTACTTTCTGAAAAATTTAATGACGTTACTCCGTCCTTACCTAAAAAAGTAACTGTTACAAACCGCGCTTGATTCCAATCACTGCTTTCGAATTTTGCTACTTACAAAGATCAAATGTACAAGAATTCCCGGTGAACCTGTCTTGAAGGTTTTGTGAAGCGCCAATTATTATTATTTTAGGACTTTCAACGTTACTCTGTTTCCATAAAGATCATCAATTTGGCAGATTTCGGAGATTAAGCAATTTTTATATTTATAAAGGTTAGGAATTCAGCAACTTCTGTAGATTCGTGGTTTTCAAAGCTAAAGGATTTTTAATTTCGCGACTAATTTAAAATTTCAGTATAGCCGATTTTCGATAAATCTTGCTTTCCGGATTTTCTAGATTTTGTTAGTCTCTCGATCTTATAAGTTTTGACATCTATGATTGCCGATACCTGAGGATTTTCAAATTTTCTACTTCCAAGCATTGTCTTAATGAAACGTGCAGTCTTTCCCGTCTAAATGTCACAAAATGGCAAATAATTGTTCGGTTGTATATTTTGGTATAATGCAAAGTTTGACTCCTCTTCAAAAATGTCTGTCCGTTTAACGAATTGACCGCCACCGACGAGATATCTCGTTCCGATTCACCGATAACAGCACATTCTGACAAAATTCATAGTACCATTTCGCCAATCGTTCTTATGAGTTCATGTTCTTTTGAAAACGCGATATACATGGTCTCAGTGGTTAGACAAACTAAACGATCTACCTATTTTATGTACACTTTTGTATGATATTTAATTGACACTTAGTAATCCCACACGTGAGTGAGGAACTTCCATATATAGTTTCTAAGGAAAACCTGAAAATCCTAAAACGCGATGTCAACTTAAAAAAGCCAAGAACGTTACGAAATATTTTAAAGTGAGGAATGTCATAAAATTTTGTAAATTTAATGGAAAATTGTGTGTTTAAAGTTATTTGTATAAAATGAAATTACAATTTTTTTTAAGGAAAAGTTGAAATTAATTCCTTAAACGCACATTAAGTAGCTTTCTTTAAACTGTTGAGACTTTTTTTTGTTGTAATTTTCAAATTTCTTTAAATAAATCTTATTGATTGTTACTTTCTTTAGCATTCATTATTTTTCTTTTATTTACGTGCTTGATCCTAATTACCAATATTTTTTTCAACCAAACTTTTTGAGTAAAATGTTGTGTTTCAAACTACCTTGTGTATAAACGTTTGAGACGGATTATATGCAAACCTCCACCTCGTGGCGTATAGCATGCACTACGAAGTGGAGGTGCGAGGACCCCCATTATTTTAAGGACCTCTAGTGACATTCTTAAATTATATATGAATAAACGACCTGGTCAGAGCCATTATTTTCTCAAAAATTTTAGTTTTAATTTCTAATCATTCTATGACTGCCAGAACATCGCATGAATATGGCTAATGCGCAAGCAATAATCTTTCTCCAAAGAAGAAAAAAAAATCAAATTTATTTGAGATTAGATTTAAACTGGACAGCCAATAGTTAAAATCATAGAGGTAGAAAAAAGGTTTGAGTTGCCTTTGTATATATGCGCAGTAGCGCACCAAAGAAGCAGGCTAAAGCGATGTATCTTGGGATACCTATTACTTCATATGTGCAGTAGCTGACAGTCTTTCTCTCTCCTCTATGGTCAAAATTGCAAAGAATTTTCTCCTAGTTAAACATGACGACGATCTTGAAGTTAAAAACCGCTGTTGCTTAATGCTATTTCTATATCGGATTATGAGGCAAAATAAAAGCTATTTGAACGAAAATTTTAAATGGTTATAAGGGGTAGTTCGAACCTTGTCAAACCCATATAACGACTGCAATGAAAACTTACTTATTTGCGAAAATGTCATCTATACAGTAAGCCTGTGTAGTAAGTTTAAGGTTGTAAACCTCCTCTTCAACACTGTGCTAAAACTCGTATCCGTTCTTAGACTTGACATCATTTAAATAAATGTTTTTTTACGTTCCTGTAATTACTCGATTTATTTCAACTTATAGCACTGAAGTGGTTAGATAGAAGAAGATCTGAAAATCACGTTTAAGCCTTTGATTTCCGGTATCAGTCGTTTATTTCTATTAAACATGAAGTTGTGCGAGGGTCAACACGATTTTGAAATTCTCGCAAAAAACGTTGTTTTCAGCATTAAATTTTAAATCATATTGCATAGAAAACAGTGTTAGAAGGAACTATTAATTACAAAAAAAACTGATACAGCTTGTTTTGCATTCATAGCATCAAAAAAATTTTATTTGTAGGGCTTAATACCTCAATATTTATGAAATTAACCTACCTCTTAGCCTCAGCAAATGTTAAATAGTATTTTTTTCAAAAAATATTTGTAAAACATACTTTTTAATATATATGTTTGAAAAATATGTTTGCATAAAAAGTATATGTGTACGATTTTACTGGGATCTCGAGAAGATTAACCTAAGGTTTACCTAAAAAGAAGTTTTTTTTTTGTTTTTTAATTCTATAGTAATATTTAAAAACTTCTATTAGTGTCAGAGTTAATTTCCCGGGATAGCTCGCATCGTAGGCAACAAGGTTACTGTACCAACTGTAGTACGAAATAATAGTCCCGTTATTTTTGGGTGAATTGCTTTTTTTTTTTTAATTTCTTTTTGTTTAAGTCTTTATTGTGGACGCTCGTCCAGAATCTATCGCGGAAACATGTTCCTCTGCAGAAGGATATACCTACAAACAGTTAGATTTCTAATTAATTTACATTTTCTTAGTAATTCTATTTTGGGTATAATAGAAATGAATTTTAATGTTTAATATAGTTCAATGGCACCAAGTGTTAATACGCATCCTACCTAATCAAAGATGGAATCGATCGGGGAAAAAACTGTCAATTCTAAAGTGAAATTTGACTGGAGATTGGAAAAAAAATCCATTTTTACCTATGCCATTGTGGTTTGAAAATTTGATTGTATACTGTTTTGCGTGTTATGCAAGAAAAATACTTAAATGAAAAGTTAACGTGGTTTCTCAGTGAAAATACATGGTTTTGTGCAATTATTCTTTAACTAGTTATAAAATCTATTTGGTGTTGCTATTGGCCATCGATTGTATTCGTGGAATTCATAAATTTTAAATTCTCAATGTTACACTAGTTTTGATGTTTTATGAAATAAGTTTTTAAAAATATTGACAACTCTTTAATTTTGTTGTTTCTATGATTAATATGACTTACCACCTTCATAAAAGGTTCTCTGAATCAAGTACAAATATTTCAAATAAAAAGCTTTTATTATTTAACTGTATCAATTTTTTTGCTCAGCAATCTACTTTTATGAAAAATTAAAGATTTTAAATGTATGTGTCAAAATTATCAAAACAGAACTAGTGACTATTTTATGATAGAAAATAATGAGTGGCTTTTCATTTGCTTGCATATTTTAAAATTACTGCACTTGTTAACTTGGCCGGAAATTAAGTATGGGGCTTCCTTTAAAATATTTAAAAACTACTGATATTTATGTTTTGAAAAATAATTGCAACAGTTGAACTTTTGTTAACATTTATAAGTAAACTAGTAACACAAGAAGCTAACAAGATGTCGCACTGACGTAGGTGCATGAGGCGAACATCCATCCCCTATACGTCATCAACATTTGTACTGCTTTGTCTGGTCGCCCTACACTTGAGACACGAAAAATTTTATTTCCTCGTAATTTGAAATAGAATATACTCTTCAAATCATCAAGTATTATTCCAAGCACAGTGGGATCGGTTGCAAAAGTGTAAAATCTAATATTCTACGTTCTATATTCCCAAATTGATCACCAAATAACCTTAAATTTGCTTGTGGTGTTAACATAATTCAAATATAGGTGTTATCATCCCTACATAATTATGACTGTATTATATTTGTCGTCAATAGGCGAAAGATACACTTCGCAATAACACAAAAACTGCATAAGCTTTAAAATCTACGCATGGAAATTCATCAGTCACATCTGGGATTACTAGGTGTCAATTAAATATCATGCAAAAGGATAGATGAAAGAGCTAGATCGTGTAGTTTGTGTAACCACTAGACAATCATTTTTTTCAATTTTTCAAACGAACTTGAACTCATAAGAAAGGTTGGCGAAATGGTACTATGAATTTCATCAGAATGTGCTGTTATCGGTGAATTGGAACCACGCCACGCGCTGGCGCGTGATTAGCAGTCAAAGTGTTAATGAGTTAATTAACTTTAAATAAATATGCACAATTTTGTTACGCATACAAGAGAACACAAAAAGAAATTACTGCAACATGGAAAAATAAATTTTAAGCTTTAATTTAAGGTTTCAAAAATTTTACATTTGTAAAATATTTCTTTGAATTGCAAATTCATATATTGGCATATAAATTTAACTTTAGATATTATCAAGAATAACATTTTCAATAGAAAGGAAATCAGTAATAATGAGACTGCTTTTCAAAAATTAAAAATATATATTTAGGTAGAATAATGTACTGGTTTATGTAGGTAGAATAATTAATTTTGAAACTGTAAATATGGCTTTTCTTTAAATGGTTTTACTGTGTTACAAAGATATATGAATATTTCCTTTGCATAACAAGTAATTATTTTATAACAGATAAAAATGTAGTTTCTATACTATTCACCCAATGCATACACAAGAAGCTTGGAATACTTTTATTTTAAACAAAGCATTTAAATATAAAACTAGTTCTCATTTGCTTTAATTACCCTGAGTCATACCCATAATTAACATTAAAACTCCTACTAACTGTAGCATAATGAAAATGACTAATAATTCCAGATAGATTATATATATGTAGTAGAAACAACTACTACACAAAAGAGCATTCTTATTATTTAAGTTTTTCCTAAAAAGGAGAGAGATTGGACGTCCACATCTTTTATTAGTTCATATTAATTATTTAAAGTATTAAAGAAG